>NEWO01000003.1:4698818-4743082 GCA_003013225.1 Phalaenopsis aphrodite | reverse complement strand
ACTGATTACATTGTCTGGGAAGTTGGCTTCTTGTAAACACTATAGCTCTTCTTATCTCCCTATTATATCTAGATCTGGATTTTTTTATGAGCGATCCTATTACTCTACAGGGAAGTCGATGGTTTCGTGAGGTGTTTTCAATACAATTATTATGATGTTATGTATGCAAATTTTGCAGTGAAATTTAAGAATTCATAGGTTTACAAACCACTAAATAAGTCAACTTATTTTGCAGCGAGGGGAAATGCGAGGCAGCAAAGTGTGATGAATACGAGGGGGAAGAGAGGGGGGAAGGGGGTGGTGGATAAGGGAAGATAATCACCACCTCGAGGGAGAGAAACAACTGAAGCACCACCCAATCCCTTCAATACAACTCTCGAAGGGAGAAATGGACGCCAACGGCCACCTTAAATAAAACACATGAAAAATTGAAAACCTCAAACAATGAAATCAAATAAACAAAACCTAGATACTTAGGATTGGATCCCTCTATGGAAAGGAGACACCAAACAGCCGTCGAGAGCCTGTCGGCCCTTTCGGGTTTAGATAAGTGAAATTATGGGATCGGCTCCCATTGCTTTTTTACGCCTGCATTACTATAGAACCGTTGTAACTAGGATCACAAAATTGCTCCAGCATTATTGTAACACTGCTAGAGTAGTGGAGCGAAAGTTCCCTCGTCAGTCTCTTGTGGTTGGGAGAGTTTCGACCTCATATATTGAAGTTTTTTTTCTCCTTATAGTGGTTAGGTTGGTTCTGTTGAAGGTAATAGAAATGACATAATATCCCGACAAGTCTATGGTGTAGGTGCGTACATTCTAAAGCACATCCTAATAGAATAAATATATCTTCTCTCTTTGTACAACCTGAGTCGGAGCGACATAACAACGTAGATTCTCACAAGCCAAAGCTCGAATAAGTAAATCTATAATGCTTCTCTCACTCATCGTACTCGGTTGGGTGTGTCTGATAAACTAGGTTGTACATCTCTGATTTGTTGGACTCTACTCACATTTGCTATCACTTAGAGGAGGGCTCTTCTTCTTCTCTGATAGGACCTGTATCCTACTGAAGAATTTTCTTCTTCATCAAGCTTCCAAGACATTATTCGAAGTTATGGTTCATCTCTAATGTTTGAACTTCTGCTGGTTAGTATATTGTTGAACTAAATTTAATATCAGAATAAGTCCATATAATCTTTCAAACTTGGCATAAAAGGGCCCTATTTCTGACATGTTGGACCTCCCTCAGTAGGGGTTACACATGAAGGAGCCTTTAAAAAGTTTGGATTTCTCTTATCTGGGATTGCCAGGTGTTTTTGTCGGTTCTTCAGACTTAGGAACATCTTGGACCACCAATGTGAATTATGTTGGAGCTTCCTTTATGCCATCTTCTGGAGCTACGTACTTTTCTTTCTTATCCGTTGGAATCTGATCCCTCTTCTGTGTCCTCGTCTTTTTCAGTTTCAACTGTCATTGTCCCTTTCTTCAAAAGCTCTCTGTTCGGTGAAATAAATCACCCCTGGTTGTGTTATCTGCTTCAATATGCTCAAATCCGTGACACTTGAAATACTTTATGGCTGAGATAGATTTGAGAATGTGAATTGGTGCCCTCTGTCCCCATTTTGAACTATTTACTTCTCAGGCGAGGTATCTTGGATATTTCCCGGAGTGTACTCTAACTATAAGATCCTAAGGTTGAACCCTGCTTGTAAGATGTGGTAGTTTCCTGACAATGTGGTATATCTATTTCATAAGCTAGGCTATGAAGAGCCAGTTTGTAGGGACCTGTTAAGAACTGGCTCTGCATCTTCTATTTCATCGTGGATCAGATAGTGATATTGTCTTTTTTTTCACGCAAAAGTGTTTGTTTCAAATTATTTTACCAAAATAACACTCTTTTTTTACTTGTTGATAACTAGTTTTACCATTTCGTCAGGTGGACGTCTTGACACTCAAAGATACATTGCAAGGTCCAAAGGCACTCGAAAAACTAGTCTGGATCCATGTGACCATCAAAAATATGCAAATCCACTTGTACTTCAAAATTTTAGTTTATCAGATATTTCATGTCATATCTTCAAGATAGAGTTTTTCATCCTTGAAATTCGCATGATGGAAGATGTTCACTTCATTCCTTCGATCCAACAAGTCACTGTTGTGTCTATGGATGACCCATCCGGATTGCCTTCTCTTGAAGTTTGCAAGTCTCGGTTGTAATTGGTCGGTTTCCCATTGTATATCCTTCTAGGGAATCCCCTGTGCACCTCCACGTGAGTTTCTCATAATTGACATCACGTCCTTTCCGCTTAATTAGACTTCCAACGATCATCTTTTTAGTGGCATGACTAAGTTCTGGGTGTGTGTAGGTGGGAGGAGGTGTGTAAGGAAGATATACGGTGAAAAAAGAAAAATTTTTAGGTGGAGATAGATTTGGGTATGACATATACTAAAAACTCTAGGATATGCTAGCTCTGATATCAAATGATACTGGAGTTAACCCGAATCATGGTAGAAATATAAATATTATTTTTGGAATTCAAATAGAATACAACGGTAACACTTTAAAGCAGGAAATAAACAATAACAAACATATAACCACACCCTAGGCCGAAGACAATGGTGGTGGGTGTTGGCTGGAAACAGGTGCGCGAACCAGTCGGAGGCATCGGCCCCAACAGGATTTGAATGGTGTCGCGGCAGCAGCCGGGAGGGTGTAAGAGGGTTTACCGTGGCAGCTGGAAGGGTGGAAGAGGGTTTGTGGAAAAAACAGGTAGGGTGGAGGGGTTTGCGGAAACAATAGGTTGGGTGGAGGGGTTTGACGACAGCGGACAGTAAGGTAGGGGACGTTTGCAGCTGGCTGCAGGGTGGTAACGTGGTTGGGCTGATGTATAGGGACTGCGGTTAGATGACAACAGTCAGCAGAGGGTTGGTGCGGCTGGGATGCTGAGCGGCTGGTGGAAGTTGTGGGGGCCAGGCAGCAGTAGCAAAATGCGGTTCAAGTTGGGAAGGCAGGTGCTGGAGGGAGGGAGACGGACCTGGAAGGTTGGAGATGCGACTGGGATGACGAGAGGAAGGTGCTCTGCAGGTGGTGGCTTCGGGGCTGCAGTAGACAGCAGAACTGCTGTCTTTCGGGTGAACTGCAGCCGATACGGCGACGAAGACAGCAAGAGGGAGGTTGCGGGGGAGGGCGAAGTCGGGGATAATCATTATCTCGGAGCGAAATACCACCACAACACCACTCGCTCTCCAATACAGCTCTAGAAGAGAAAAGGGCGATTCAGGATGCTATCCAAACATATATCTTAACAAAAACTAACCGTAGAATAGAAAACTAGGAGGACGAGGCCTCTCCCCTTGGGTAGCAACCTTAGCCCCCAAAATGGGAAATGACCAGCCCTAGTAACCCCATGGCTGAATCGGTCCTAGCGGCCGAGTCGATTCAGTCCCCAGGGAGCCTCGTGTCACCACCAGAGCTCACACTTCATATCTTTTCTACTGAATTCATTATATGCTTGCCACTAGATGTAAGTTTGAGTTAAGATTGAGCTCAAGCTTCTCCCCCATAATTTGACTTCAAGCTCTAACTTGAGCTCTCTACTACAATAGAGTCAGATCAATTTGTGAACATGATTCATTCACACCCTTCTAAGCTAAATAATTATGTTAGATTGATTATTCTCTAGAAATTAAGGTGAAAGCTATTGATTACACTTAGCAAATATCTTTGTGACCATAATGGTAAAACACATTTTCACACAGATAATTAAGCAAGTTGAACATGATTGGTGAACCTCGAACGATAATTGAATCAACAAATTGAGAGAATGCCAATAATTATTTGCCCAATTCTTTTCCAAATGCACACACACACAATTATATATTGAAATATTGAGAATTCTATTTTAGGTGAAGATTTATTTGTGGACTATAGCTTTATTCATTCCCCATCTACCATGTTTCACTTCAAATTTCTTAACGCTTTGTACCTGAACAGGACCTGCTGATGTGGTTGATGATGTAACCGGTGGATTAAAGCTTTTGTAGCGTGGCATTCAAGAGTAAACTTCTCAATCTGATCACTAAAGGGAACGTTTTTGAAGTCTGATCGGAAGTTTAATACCGAATGCTCATAAAAAGTCACCATAGAATTTGATTCTTACTATCAACAAACCGACAGTATCGGGGTATCTAATTTGTTATATTCTGGAATTTGTAAAATTAGATCTTCATTCAAACGAATTCCAGGCAAGTCTTCCTGGCTTATCGCTAACAGGATCAAGGGGCCAAGCTGATTATTGGTATGCCAGCATCATTTTTTTAAACTTGTTTCAATATCAAGATGACAATTTTTTTCATCATTGCAAATATTTTAGCATTGCAAATACTTTATCATGCAACAATTATAATAGATAGTCTATGCCTAATTGCTAATGAAAGCTCATTTGAGGTGCTCAGTGATTAAATTTAGTTTTCAAACGTTCTAATTTTGAGATTTTTGCTTGCTTTGACATTTTCTCGTATCTCTTAGTTGTCTAATATTCTCTTATATTGGGAGCATAACAACATCAACTTGGTAGTCCATTATCATTTGACTTCCTGTAGTCCATTATCATTTGACTTCCTGCATTCCTCATTGATTGTTTCTTAATGCTTGCCAATGGTGATTGTCGATGCTCGACAATTGTCTTTCATAGCCCTCTGAGGCCTTTCTTCTTACTCTTATATTTTCCATCACATTAGGAGAATAAGAGCCAATTACCTTTTATCATTGGACTTTTAATTTTTCCAATTAATTGTTTGCCTAATGCCTTGTAATAATTGATGTATGTCAGCCATTGATGTTATTCTTCACGATCATTCAATATTCCCTCTTATGAGGAGAACAACCTAGTTAATTGTCCACTATCACCAAACTCTTAATTGTTCTCTATTAATTGTCGCTCGACTCCTATCGGTGATCAATATCTGAAAAATGACAAACCTCATCATTGAATTCCCCTTATAATAGAAAAATGACAAACCTAATTGCTCGCCATCACTCATTTTCTAATGTTTCCCATCGACCATCACTTGATGTTTGTCAATGCTTGATATATAGTATTACCGACCAAATGTATTTGATGCCCAACTCCTTGATTGTTGGATCTCCATTTTAATATGGAGAACAAGAAAGCTGATAGCTCCCCATCATTCAAATTTCAACTCATCATCAATTGTCGTCTACTACTCGTTAATCATCAAAATACATATGATGAATCTAAGACCTCAGGTCTTTATCTTGCCACCTTCATTAGAGGCATATTACATTATTAAAGTCAGTTCTGTTTGTATGGGTTAGGACACCATTTGTAATCCTTAACAACAATAGAAGTATTTTAACTCGGCAAGACCCTGCAATTTCTTGTCCTTCAAGTTCTTACAAGAAAAAATACTTCTATTGTTATATTTTGAGGATTACAAATGGTGTTCTACCCCATAAAAGTTTTGATTCAACATCTAAATTAAAATCTTCTAAAATAAACTCTAGAACTCTTTGAACTTTCGATTTTAACAAATTCGTATTCTAAACCAATTTTATTTAAAGATATTAACATTAATTTGAAGAGAGCTTAGAGATTTTAATAGCCTTAATCCAATGTTTGATGATTAATATTATAACTCAATAGTAATATTGCCAGTCTCATCAGAGCAGTTTATATATCCTTACTTATATAGTAGATTATTTTAATTAGGACAAGTTTCATAATTATTTTGTCTAAATTTTTCATGTAAAAATTTTGGTTTTATATACATGTTGGATCTTGATATAAAACTAAGGCTTTAAATTCTCTTATTATTGTTTTGAATATTCAAACCTACAATAATGTGAAAAAAACAGTTTTTATTTATAATTTTTGCCCACTCTGAAATTCTTGTAGTTCCACCCCCTTGTCATATTTTTTTTGTCACATAAGAATATCTTTTATGCTATGTATTGTTGTATTGAAGACTAATATCATAATGTGAATCTCGATGCATGTTGGATAAAATAAATTATAATGAAATTTAAAAATTATGAGTTTTGATTTCAGAAATTTTATAGTTAAGTTAATCTACTCAAAATGACACTGCATGTGATTCGATTTGAGTTCAAATAAGCTCATATTTAGTACTTAAAGTATAATTAGATTTAGTACTTGATATAATCAGAAGTTTAAAATCATTAATTAGAAGGCCAAATAATATATAAATTTAAAGTGCTTATATTTTAATCGAGCAGTTTCATGAGCGGAATCTAGCCAGCCTAAGATTATTTAATTACGAGGTTAATACATTTAAATATTTAAAAAGTGACATATGAGTAAATGAATTAACACGGAGTGTTCCATGAAGTAATTGAGGATTTTAGCTAAATTTATCAAAACATCCTTTTAAAAAAGGGGGAGGGCTGAGTCAACACTTCTGAAGAAAGCTTAAAGCCAACAGTCATCAGCAATCTTTGTGGACGACTCTTGTGACCCAACTATCACCCTACATCTGTTGTAAATTGATTCATATTTCTAAGTTATTGTTGTATGACACTTGTAACTTATAATCTCATTGGATCATAACAAGTGCTTTTTTTTAGCTAGTTTTTTACATAATGTCTCTTCTTTTAACTCTTCATTTATCCATTCCCACTCTATCATTATAAATTTTTTCACTTCCAATAAAAATTATTACAATAAAATTAATATATTAAAATTCAATAAATATCTAAATCCATAATTTTTCAATCATTTAATATTAATTTATGTACTTCTAAACCCACAAAATCTCATATGCAAATTTAATTTGTATTTTTTTATCCATAAAAAAAATCTCTTTTTGTTTATAAATTTAAATAATTTTTTTAAAATATTTATTTTAATAATACAATCAATTAAGAAATAAATCCAAATTCCCCACTCCGTCCTCGGCCCACGCGCAGAAGAAAAAACTAGACTTTGAACTCCATTAATGCCGGTCAACTTCCTCCTCACATCCAAGCTTCGCAACTCTTAATTCTTTCCTTCCGTCATCTTCTTCCTATAATACTCCACTACTGCTTCGCCCCTCCCAAACCCTAGGTTCCAAACAACTCTCCCATGGCAGAAAACGATTTACCCTCCCCTCTCAGCTTCAACTACAGCAGCTCAAAAACAGATATAAAGATAAGCACACTCACGGTTGTCGTTGCGGCGATCTTCTGTTTCCTCACAGTTATCTTCGTCTTCCTCCTATACCTGTACGCCAAGTACCATTGGGGATCGAGGTCCACCCCCCGCCGCGCCGCCCATTTCATCTTACCCGCCAGCAATCCCTCACTCCCAAATCCAGGTCTGGACCCCACCATCCTCAGATCCATCCCAATCACTCTCTACAAACCGAGCGATTTCAAGCACGGACTCGAATGCGCCGTTTGTCTCTCCGAACTCACCGCCGGCGAAGAGGCTCGTTTGCTTCCGAAATGCGGCCATGGATTCCACCTCCAATGCATCGATACGTGGCTTCAATCCCATTCCACTTGCCCCATTTGTCGCCGCTCTGTCGGTCCCGAGGCCATCGAAGATCATGAACATCGATCTGATGAATCACCTGATTTGCCCGCCGATGTTCTGTTTTGGGGGAATCAGAATCCGATTAGCACAAGGAGAGTGGTATCTGAGGAAGAGAACTCCGGCTCCTCTGGTTCGTCGGAGAGGGTGTTGGTGATCTCGATTCCAAATCGATCAGCTGAGGGGTTCGTCTCATTGCCATCGATAAGGTCTGAAGTGGAGGACATGAAGTCGCCTGTAACGCCGAAGCGGTGGCCTTTGAGAAGAACAATTTTCAGCATGGGGAAGAAGACGGGCGGTTCTTCTTGCAGCAGCCCTCGGGTTGGTGATGTGGAGCAGGGATTGGAGGGATCTGCAGCAGAAAATGGCGGGGGAAGCTCTGGTAATTCTTCTGCAAGCTCGTTGTGAGTCATTTGCAGAGGAATTTGTTTCTCTGTTCTCTTTCTGCACAATTCAGTTTTTAGGTTTTTGAAATGGAGAGAATATTACGTGAGTTGCCGGGATGCATTCAAATTTTACATATAATATTGTTTAAAACTATTGTATATGTATGTATGTATGTATGTATGAAACATTTAAAATCAATCAAAGGGTTCCTTAAAAAATGGTAAAAATTTACATTAGTAGGACGTATGTAGCATTGCGTACATAATGGAGGTTATGTTGGCGTTATATCGGCATTATATTCGCATTATATCCCTTGTAACTTCCATATAACTTCCATGTAACCTACATATATGTGAAAATAGAAGCGTGAAACTTATTTGTAAGTTCATGTATGTTATATAGATGTTATATGGAGGTTACAAAGAATATAATGTCGATATAACACCCATAAAACCTCTATTATATACGTAGCGCTGTGTACATACACAAATTTTTTCTTTAAAAAATAGGCTCTTCTTACTGGCGTGTATTACTATTGAGATGTTAAATTTGTGTGGAAGATTTACATGCAACCACTCAATTCATATGTATTTACATATCTTAGATCTAAACTTTAATTCTTACAATTATGTGATCATATCTAAGCATGAAAACTTTATATATTACTTTTAAAAATCAAAATAATGATATTATTTATGTGAAAGGGAAGTTTAGGTGCTTGTTATGTAAATACGTAGGAATTAGTGGCATGCATGTACGTGCCACCTCCTCTCAATTATTATGTATTCACATATCTAACATCTAAACTTCAATTTTACATATATAACATCTTATTTATCCATAAAAATCGGTATTTCATTTTTAAAAGTTAAAATAATAATATTTTTTTTTATATAAAATGAATATTGTTTTATTACTTATTAATTTGAATATTTCTGCGCTTATTATTATTATTATTATTATTATTTGAATTATTGTTGTCTCAACCAACCTTGTTTTGAAATTTCTACGTTCAGCTACATTTGAATTGTGGACTTAGAATCTTGACTGCCACAACGTGTTTTTTGAAATTTCACGTTTGAAATAGAGGAAAGAAAACTCAAAATGTATTTTTTTCGTCAAGAAATATTAAAAAACATTATATTTTATTTTAATCTTTTTGCAAAAATAAATTACGTAAAAAACTACTATTAATATGTATATATATTATACAATATGTTAATGATGTCTTAAAGATATTCTCTATTTTTTCTCATGCATATTAGATTAATTTTTTTAAGCTATTAAATTGTTATATTTTTAAATATCTGATTTAATTATACTTTTGAAGAGAAAAGGGTTATTTGTATATTAAAGTAATAAAAGCTAGATGTAAATGGTACACACACTAAGATGATAGAAGTAACAGATTGAGACACTTGAAATTTTTATGTGGGAAACTTGAAAGAGAAAAAACAATAGGGCGTAGTGCAGTTGGTAGAGAATATCTTGATACTATTCTGTAATAAGTTTTTATTTTCTGAATGACATATTGGTGAAGTTATTAGCCCCAACCGATCAAACCTATTCTCCTCCTCCAGGATACTTTACCATTTACGAGATGATGTTGGAGATCGGCTTGCAATTTTCATTGGCACTCGAGCTGATGTACATTTTGAAAGCGATCGATGTCAGTATTTCCAAGTTTTTCTATCGAGTAACGATAGTCCACATTAGAATTATTACTTCTGTTTTGAAAATGTGATTTGAAGCTGACACCTGAGATTTTCACAAGTTAGGTGGATTTACTAGCGACGATAGCAACTTCTTCTAAACCAAACTTTCAAATTTTTACACAGAATCCTATAAGATAGTGGTTCATAGGATTTTTCTTCGTTAAGATTGATTGGGGATTCCATGAGAAACTAGAGAAATTGTAGCTACAAAATTGCAACAACTGCTTGTCTCCTTCCGAGTCACTGAAGATGAAATATTATGGATGTTCAAATTTCAGAATTCAAGGGGTTGCAACTCAAGATGTACTATATCTATGAATTTGTGAGCATGAAATTCCTGTTCAAGGTCAGACTCACCTTCCATCCAGGCGATCTCTTATAATGATGTTTAAGAAATCTGAGAAAAAGTGTCGAACATGGCCTCTATGGCGCCTCCAAAGCTCCCCCTACCGAGTAGTGATTGTGAGAAATTTCCTCAAAAGCAATGCAAGTGGAGTGAAGAGGCGAGGAAGCCTTCACCCAGTCCTTCAAAGAATATTCACATTTTGGAGAGCGAATTGACTCATTCGTGCACCGGGTTCTAGGAGACCAAAGAAATTATGATTACATGCTAAGTTTCATTGTCGTGCATTCCTTTCATCTGCCTGGTATAAAGTTCTTTGTTGAGATAGGAAAAATGATAGAACTTCAAATAAGACTCAAACTTTCTTTGAGAGAGCAAAATTTTGAATTCATCAAGGTCAAGTTCTTGTAGGTCGAGTACAAACGACGATACGGTTTTGAAGCTACGAGAGCTACGACCCTAGAATCTCAACCGACGGAGTGCAGGACAGAGTTATCCACAATGACAACTTCTTTTTCATTGTAGTGTTGAGATGAGAGAGCACTAGAAAGGAGATGGTGGAGGTACGAGCTGACTTCAGCTAGAGAAATAAGACTCTGAAGGCTCTGAAATCGAAGATTTGAGCTCTTGAGGAGGAGGTCCATAAATTGAGGTCTAATGATGAGGTTGATGTCACTAGAGTCATGTTTAGAGGTGTGAAGGGTTTCAAGAGTTTAACCGAATTCAAAAGCATCATTTGTGATCATGATCAGGAGAATCATAATCATATATACAATGTGGAGGTGAAGGGTACACAGAAGGAGCACATAAAGGACTGATTCATCTGAGGCTTTTTGAAGGGGGATGAAGAAGTATAATGTTAGACTGCGGTCGTCGTAGAGGGAGTTACCCCCAACTAGGCTTCAGAGGACCCTCATTTAGAAAATAAAGGTGAGAGTATCAAGATTTAGCCGAAGCAGGTGTTCTCCAACAACCATGACGGGGAGGAGAACAGTGAGGTTGAGTAATGCTTTGTTTTTCTTTTTTGTTTTCTGCATATTCATCTATGTTCTATCGTTCGAGTTTAACTGATGTCATCCATTTTTTTTATGATTTTTCTTGCACTTTCATTTATGCTTTATTGTATGAGTCAAACTGTTGTAGTCAATGGTGATCTTATTTAGTAATTTCTATTCTATTTGTTGGGGATTTGCTCCATCTAAGCATTTCTTTTTCCTTGTACACTCATATGTTTCCAAGCTTGATTATGATAATGATTGCATCATCCTCTATCATATATATATATATATATATATATATATATATATATATATATATATATATATATATATATATATATATATATATATATATATATATATNATATATATATATATATATATATATATATATATATATATATATATATATATATATATATATATATATATATATATATATATATATATATGGGTGTAAGATGCTAGTAGAGCTTCTGATCCATAAGGATGTTGTTGTGACTCGTGAGAAGAACTGTAAGTGGCTTTTGATCTTTCCAGGGCTACACATCAAAGTATCACTCGATGATATTAACATGTGTGGAAGTGGCTAACAGAAGTTCACCAAGGACTTCTAACCCATCCGAGGTTGCTAGTTGAAGTGTCGCTCTCTTATTAACCTATGTAAAAGGGGTTGAGTGCAGTCCTCCAAAGGCTTTTAACCTATCTGGGCTATGTATTAGAGCGAGGTTCGATGATATTAAGCAGTATAAAAGAGGTTGAATCAAGTCCCATTGAGATTGATCGTGCTCTGACTAAAATGCAATTGAAGGTGTGTATTTCTTGGGTTGAGAGTATAAATAGTTCATAAATGAACTCTCACATTCCTTGAACGTGTCATTCGTATACAGAAAATAAAAGGTGATTTATATTTAATACATTAGAAGTACATTAAAGCTATTGGGGAAATAACAATATATAATGTGAATATAATGACCAAGAAAGGAAACAATAATAGAAGTGAAATAAAGATTATATGATTGGACTGTCACTTTTAGCACTTGCAGAGAGTCTTCATGTTCTAGATTAAGGGCAGGGTCTTTTTTTTTTAGTCTTTAAATTGAAGCTTTGAAACTTGATCATGATGGCGATGGTTTAAGGTCCCTCCTAAGGGGTGGGGGGCAATTTGTTACGTTGAGGGCCACGATCAGCTGCTTTAAGATTGCATAGGACCATATCTTTGATGGAAAAAGGTCAAGGATTGACTTTTTAGTTGAAGTGACTTGCCACCCTCTTGTGGTATGAAGCAGCCCTGAGGTGTGCTACATCACATATTTCTAGAACGAACTCTAGTTGTTGCTAAAGTTTCTCCTCGTTGTCGTTCGGGTATGTTGAATGCAGATTTATTAGTGAATCACAATTAAGGAATAAATCATAAGTAAGAAGAGATAAGAAGTGAGAGATATATATAAAAAGAGAGAGAAATGAATAGTAATTCACTGTGTCTTATTCATAAATGATTTCTCTATTTATAATAGAGGAGAAGGTACAATGATGTTATTAAATTGGTGTCCTTACTTTAAAAGGGTCCATTCTATGAATTCCTAGTATTTTACATGTATAAATTTATGGTCCAACTACTTTCCGGCTAAGTCGGCTTGGGTTCAAGTTGATAGGATCAGCTCGATCAGTATGAGCTAGCCAGCTGACATGACATGATATGGGTTGGTCGGCTGATATGACATAGCTGTCAATCCTTGATCACTGAACAAGATGGTTAGAGATGATGTAGAGCTAGATTTTTTCTTGATTCTACTATACTTGAGAGTAAGCAATCACATCGGGTCAGTTTTCCTATAGTGGTTAGCTTAAATTTTATTTTCTTCTCCTTTCTAGCTGAATGGTTAGTGCTTGGATCATTCACTTGACTTATGCCCGCCTCGTGTTTGATTAGTTTTGGTCTTGCTAGCATGATTGGTATAAATTTCGTGGGCTTTAGGATCTTTTTGCATTGGGTCAAACTTCGATGTACTTTTCCCTTTTAGACTGTTGGATCTTATCTTTATAATCAACTCTAGCATATTTTTTAAGTACATATTTTAGCTCTTTAGTTCTCTTACTTCTTAAAGCGATGTTGCGATAACAATAAGAGAATTCAATATAGACGTTCAATTTTTAATTAATGATTCAATAATTGAACTCCTATGATTTTCACACCATTAATTCTTATAAATTAGGCATGATGGGACTCCTTCCCATTTCTTTTTTGCTCGGCATCTTTCCTCATTAGAATTGGCCAGATTTTGAGTGTTGGGCATTGCAATGGACAAGCCTTCGAAAACCTATAGATACATCCTCGATAAAGACTTGGTTTGCTTTGTCTTCGAGAAACTAAAAAGGCGAGGCCATCAGAAAGGTGAGAGAAAGAAGAAAATTTCTGTGAAGAATATGACAATTGCACTCATACTGTCAGTTCAGGTCAGATCATATGATTCATTCCCACCAACAATAAACAATGGAATGTTCAGGTAACTGATTCATCCATCGATCTGGCTGCCAAATTTCTATTGTGGCACAGTCTTCAGGTTGATCCGATCACTCAAATGGCTTCTAGTGACCTCCCACCATGTTCACTGGTACTTGTTAGTGAAGAAGCCACATTGATTATGATATTTGAGTGGAATCGTCTCCTGAGTAAGAGTGGCTTCAATCTTATTTGTGGGATTTGATTTTATTTTTTTTTGAAGTTATTTTTGTTTTATGGTACTTTGTGGTGTAGATGACCCAAATTCAGTAATCCTGGATGATGATCTAGCTCTAACTGATGTAGGTGAGAAACCGACCAGGGCGTCGATGATAGTAAACTAGGCGCCAAACAAAGATGATCAACCCACAAGCAAGGACGGCGAAGTTGATCACCTTGAAATCGCTTATGAAGGATGCAGAAAAACAGTCGATCGACTTAGAACATCCCCTGGGTCTCTTGCCCATTGTCTGGATGGAATTTAGAGCTCATTTTCTTGGTTGATAGTGATCTAGTAGGGCGAGGAATTGCACGAGCTATCGACTTGTGTGGAGAGGGTGGAGAAGATGGAAGAGGTGCTGGCGACTCTTCGTTGGACTTTATCAGACGTTCGGAAGAGATCTTTGATATTTCAGGCTAAAGTCAAGTTAGATCAGATGGGTTAGTTTATGTTTGAGGGAAATTATTGTATGGGGGGATACTTCGACAGAGGTTTGTTTCAGCCGAAGTGGCGAAAAATCCTTTCATACTAATATTTTGGTGCCTCATTGTAATTTTTACGTGACTTTTTTTTTTGGATTAAATTTATTTTCTTGCCTTATTTTATTTGTTGATATGATATTATCATCAGTCCATAATGGAAATGGTTATTTATTTTTGTTTATACCCCTATATGAAAGTTGAACTTTCTCCATTCCCTATATATATAAATAACATGGGATTGCGAGATTAAGATTCCTTTGTTTTTTTTTCCCTTTCTTTCATTATCCTAAATCTCTATTTATCTGCTTTGCTCAAAGGATCCTCGCCATTCTCTACAAGATTTCAGGCTAGTGGCCATGAGATGACACATGGAGAAGTCGAACTATTGCAGGAGACCTACCACAAGCCAGAGTTGCTGGTGAGGCCGATTAAGCTACCTCTACGTATGATGTTGATCTTATTTTCTACAAAGAGCAGTTTTGGTTTGGCCTTTGACTACAACTTTATCGCGAGTTGCACTCCATCTTTGCAAACTATGGCACCATCTCTACCCAGGTGAAGCCCAACTCAACTGCAACCATCACGAGCATTGTCATATTCTATCATCGGCCAGAAATCCCATGGTTCGTCGACCTTTTTAGCCATTTTTTTTCATTTTGAGTTGGGTCTGATGGGTCTGTGTAGCTTTTGTTAGTTGACAAGTTCTAGTTGTTGGGGCTGTAGAATAAAGTGAAGGATTGGAATCTCCGCTTTTGTCCGAGTTCCTCCTCGTAAGGCTAGTTCATCCGAATGATCATATCTGGTAAAGATCCAACAAAAGCAAAGAGAAAAGCATTAGCCAGGGCATTACCCGAAGCCTATAAAATGGAGGGGCACTAGCTATTGGTCCTCCAATACCTCATTTAGGAAATTATCAAGAGGGTACATCAACCAAACACCTTTGATGAAATGAACGAAGAACACTGGAAGGCCCCTGATGCCCGTGAGATTGAGAGGGAGGCAATGATTTCCTCTTGTGTGGCCAAGAAGAAGACTCAAGTGGTCGCTTGCTCCGAAACTCTCTAAATAATGAAGACACCAGTGCTCAAGGTAGTTATGGTCAGAGAGAATCTGTAAGATTTGGATCTCGTTTACTTTGTTTCTTATTCAACTATTGTTTTTCAAAGAATTGAAACCAATGAGCTAATCCCATCGAGAGGATAATATTTTTGGTGTTTGGGATTATAAGACGAAGAATGACACTAGAAAGAGGTAGAGGAGTAGAAGGCAAAAAAATATTTTGTTCTAGACTTCGAGTTTGGGAGGGAGAAATGCTTTAATGTAATATTAGGAAGAGGGTATTGTCGATTGAGGGGGTTGTTTAACAGGGTGGATGCTAAAGTAGTGTTAGGCCTTAAAGGGATGATCTTTTCTCGGGTAGGGGATATGTGAGTTTCAGTTAGAGGAGGAGAAGGAGCGGGTGGGGTGGGGGGTGCGTGGGGTGGTAGAAAAGTTAAAATTTAGAGTGGGATTAGATTGAGGGAGGGGAGATTATTTATTGAGGTTTCTGAATGGTGGTGGACCATCATATTTCATGCTTCTATTCTCCCAAAAATTAGAGGAATGAAATGGGGTTGATAATTAGGTACCTTAGGACATGAGGATGGGTCATGGGCAAATGTGTTGCAAGTAGTACATGCAATACTCTTCCATTCATAGATTATAGGTTGTGCGATGTCATTCCCATTGACATTAATAGTGATCAAACTGGGAAGAGAGGCGAGAGTATTGATTTCTATATTGACTCTCACAAGGCCCCCTTGACTGTAAGAGGATCGATAGCCAACGAGATGCCAATCATACTTGCAATTTTAGAAATACAATTTCCTGTCCAACAATGATGAAGGAGATTTGGTAATTTAATTCATATAGATACATCGTTGAATTTTTTTTAATAGGTTGAAATTGAAGTGTCTATGGTTTAACAATGTATGGTTTTCTATTAATAGACTAAGGACTACCATTCAAGATCATAATCATACTATCAATATATGAAAAGTTAAACATAAAGAAACCTTCAGTGAGAGAGATAAGCCCCATAATACCTATAAGTTTCAAATCTTATTAATAGTCTCTAAAACGTTGCCATATAAAGGTATCTTATCTAGAGCATAACTGACCTAACCAAGTTTCCATATTCTTGAGCCTTCCAGGAATTATTCTTCAGATAAGATAGCTTCCTTAGTTGTTAGGAAAATGTAGGAGTGGTTGAATCTATGGGTATTGGTCAGATGTGAAGAGAAGAGACCCTTACAGTTAGTAGAAAGGAGAAGGCTAAGAATAGATGAAGAGGAGTGAAAGAATTGATGAAGATTAAGGGCCAAAGCCTCTAAATGTACCTGAAAAAAGGGAAAACTAGAGACGACAATAGCTAAGTTCTTTAACAGGAAGAGGGGAGAAAACCCTAGCAGAGGAGCATTCGAGAGCCCTCCCAGTCTGCTAAAAATTTGGACACTTCTTAACCTTAAAAAAAAAAAAAACACTTGTATGTCTTGTTCTCATTTACACGGGTGAAATAAATGTCAGTTGGACTCTCACACATTGCACATATCAATGAAAAAAGAGAACTTGGACTGACCGTATTTTTAAAGTCACACTCTTTAGAATTATAATAGAATAAAATTGATAAAAAAATTAAATTATGGGCAAACGAAAAGAATTCATCATGTCAAACAAAAGACTTATAAGTAAAAAATGCCGGCTAACATAAAATCGAACTAAAAATAAGTTCTCTTTCCTGAAAATATAGGAGCTATTTATAAACTTCTATAGGACACCTTTTAAAAAAAAACATTTAAAAGAGAATCAATAAAATAAGATCACATGAATTATAATTTAAAGATCATTATAAAATTAAATAAAATGTTTGATGATTTCAGTTTGTCTGCCCAAAATTCACTTCTAAAATTTTCATTTATGCGCTCATAATTTTTTTATGAGACCATCGCTATTTATAAATTCGCTTAAAAAATTTATTAGCAAATCTTTATATATATACTAAAGAGATGCTTTTTCTTGCACGAATTGCGAGTTCTGCGTCCGTTTCCCAAATGGGAAGACCTCGTTTTCCATATGCGCTTTCCGGGCAACATCTATCGCAATTCAGTACTTCTTCACCGAAAAAAATGAGATTTTTTTCTTCATATCACTTTACTTAATCGAATATGAATAAAAAATAATTTTTTTGCAATTAAAATAAAATAAAAATTCTCAAATTCCCGGGTTCAGGGAACTTTACCCGCCCCCCCAAAAAAAAAAGTTTTTTTTTTGCCCTTTAAAATGCAGAAAGTTCTCTGTTTTCATTTTGGCGAAAAACTTGAAATTGTTTATTTGAATTCTTTCGGTTAAAAGGGAAGCCATCAAATTGATCTCCAATCTTTGAAGCTTTATGGCTTTTAGTAAGATTCATGTCTCCGCCGTTTTCGGCTACCCTTATGGTTCCAGAATCCACCATGCCCGCAGTAAGTTTCAGCACATCGGCTTCCTTGAATATCCCACTTCTTCTCCTCCTAGTTCTCGAATTTCTTCGAGATTGAGAAGGAGCTTGAATCGATTTCATGTCGTTGCTCCGCCGAGTGATCAGATCTCTTGCGGTTCCAGTTTACTTCTTGACGAGGAGGTTGGTGTGAATTTACTGAATGGATTTGGGGAGCTTCCCTGCTTTCCTCATAAACAGAAATATGAGAAAATGGTTGTTGCAGTCGACATTGATGAAGGTATTTCTCGACGAACCTTTTATTGATCTGTGTCGATTCTGTAGTTCGTTGTTCACTGAGGTTTCTGATGACCTAGAAACTGTGATCATATGGAATACAGTGTGAAATGAGTGAAGTGTGGATTTAGAAGAAAGTGCAGCTCTGTGTGATTTGCCTGAAAGAAATATTTTGAGAAAATATTAGATCAGGAGTCCTGATGTATTTTTGCATCAGTACTTCAATCACTGTCTGCCACGAATACAGTTCGGGTTCTCTTAGTAAAAAAAAGCTAAATAATTTAATAAATGGTGGGGCCAGACTGTATAAATGGCAAACAGTGAGTGGAATCCTGATGTATTTTTGCATTAGGACTCTTGATGTAATATTTTTTCTAATTTTAGGCATCCTTGATATCCCAATAATTGTTTGATTATTTAATCATTTGGTATGTAGCTGCTACAAGTAACCTTTTGTTTTGGGGAATGGTAATCTGGTGCCATCTTTGTTACTGCTTGTATCTTTTAATGGTATATAGTGGCTTTATGTTATTAAATAATGAAGTTATTGCTATTATCATGCATACATACACCACATATTTCTTATGAATTTACATATCTAGAAAACCCAAGCTTTCATATTTACATTCATTAGCATCACATAGAACTATCACTATTACTAACTTTTAAAAATTGAAATGCAACTTTTCATTCATAATTTTATGACACAAAAGTGTGATAAATATAAATATCGAACTTCAGGTCTTAGATATGTAAATGCATAATTTATTTATTTATTTTTTTGGTTCTCATTAGAGAGAGATTGGCTTGAAATTGAGCGCTAAGCGGCAATCGAAAATGTTCTTGTTTATTATGTAGAAAATTTTGCATAAATCTTGAATTACAGCCAATGTTATCTTTTTATGGAGCTTTTAGTTTTATTGACATGGGCACTTATGAAGCACAATTTGTCAGAGAATAAACAGATTAAATAGAGTTCACTTCAATTTGTTCATTGATATAATGAATTGAAATTTTCTAGTTGCACATCGATCTTGACATGGATGGAGAAGTACATATAATTGATTTAGTTTGAAGGGAATTTTACATATGTTCCCTCACAATTCTCATGTATTTACATATCTAACATTTGATGTTATTTGTCTATGCACGAAAATTTGTATTACACTTCTATAATGATGGTGATATACTGATGTGATGTTAAGTATTTGAGTGGCATATAAATATGAACGTTTTGGTGTTAGATATGTAAATACATAAGAAATCTATGGTATATATGTAAATGCACCATTAGCTTACTTATTCTCATCTTTTTAGGAATAATTCATTGTTTCATTTAAGAAAATGTTCATGATAAACATGTCACATTCTGTTGGTACTCAACGATTGTTTTCTAAAAGCTGTGTTTAGATATTTTCCTGGCTCAAATAAACATCTGGATTAAATTATCAAAACAATAGTTGTGATGTATTTTCTTACAATTCTTAAGTTTTCCTGCCTCTCAGTCCTCGGAAGCTTCCTGTTTCCGTTGAACAAGTTTATTACAGATCACTATGGACTGGATCATGATGTTTCAGAATATCATGTGTACGAGTTCTTCAGGGTATTCTCCAATCTACCTCAAAGTTTCTTATATTTATGGATAAACTTTTGATCATCCGAGCAATTTCCACATCTTATTTCTGTTTTGGTTCCTTAATCAACAGATTTGGAATTGTTCTCGAGCAGAAGGTATTGTCGACCGTTATACGTTCAAATCATCCAAATTTCTGAATATTTGTAACAATTTTTGTTTTCTCAACGGTCATATTTCTGCTATTTGGCAGCTGATATGAGAGTCCATGAGTTCTACAATTCTCCCTATTTCAGATTAGGAATTGATCCCATTCCCGGCTCGCAAAAAGTTCTTCGAAATCTTTCAGCATTCTGCAGTCTATCCATTGTTACGTAAGTTACCTTTCCATGCGTCATTTTAAGTAGGGATATATACATACATACCATCGAACTCTTATGTATTTACATATCTATACCACCCAAATCTTTCATGTTACATGAAAGGAACCAGTGTTTTAACTTTTAAAAAGTGAAATACATCTTTTCATGCATAAATAAGATGGCATGTATATGTAAAAATTGAATTTTAGGTGTTAGATAAGTAAATACACAGGAATTAAGTGGTATTATGTAAATATTCCTTTTAAAGTATTCTTTGTATTTGTCACATTCTAACTTGATCCTTCTTCTCCAAGCAGATCTCGGCAAAATGTGATCAAAGAGAAGACATTTGATTGGATTGAGAAGCATTATGCAGGCATTTTTAAGGAGATCCAATTCGGAAATCATTTTGCTTTAAATGGGAAATCAAGACCAAAATCCGATATTTGCAGGTGGGTTTTTGATTTATGGTCGGATTTGTTGATAGTATCTTATGCCTCAATTAAATTTTAGTTTTGCTATTGCGTTAATACCGCCAAGAACATGATTATGATAAAAGAAACGAGTAAAGTGTCAAAATAGTCACCAACTATTTATATGACTTGATTTTAATCATAGAATTTATAGAAGTGTCAATATAGTCCCAGAACTTTAAATTGGGCTGAAACTATCTATATGAGATCATTTTAATCGCATGATTTATGTAAGTGTCAATATGGTCCAAAAACCTTCAAATTGGGGCTGAAGTAGTCCATATTGGAGGGCTTTTAGATTGCAATTTTAAAATAGTTGTGGTCTGGGCTATTTTGGCATTTTTATAAACTCTGAAAAGAAGACATACCATATAAATAGTCGGGGACTATTTTGACACCTTACTTCAAGAAAAATTAATAGGGTCATTTACATACATACCGCATGATCCCTTATTTTCTCTACTTATCTAACATCTAAACCTTAATATTTTGATTTATAACACTCAAATCCTTTATATTGCATAAGAATATCATTATTATTCTGAAAACATGCATGTATTGCAGATCTGTTGGTGCTGAAGTACTGATTGATGATAATCCAAAATATGCTTTTGAATGTGCTGAGGCTGGCATCAAGGTTCTACTCTTTGACTACCATAACACATATCCATGGTGCAAGCATGTCCATGCAGATTCTCACAGCCTCATCACTAAGGTTTATAGCTGGGAAGAGGTTGAACAATATTTGATTTCATGGGCAGCTGCATGGAAATGATTTTATATTTTAGATACTGTAAAATGTTAATATTTGCACTTTTAATCAGGATGCGTTGGTTGAGTTGGATTCTGAAAACTTTTATGGCTTTGCTAACGGCTTCAGATTTATTAAGAAAACTGTTTAGTTTATGATCGGTCTGTTAAACAATATTGGTTAATTTAATTTGGATATTTATGAAACTACTTTTTAATTAAAACCTCCCAATTCTTATGTATTTACAAATCAAACACCAAAATTTAAATTTTTACATTTATACCATCCAAAATTGACATCTATGTAAGTAAATGAAATGCACAATTTCATATGTATGTAAGATGGCATAAATGTAAAAAGATTAATGCTCTCCTTATGTTTTTGTGTTTTGTTTTTGAGAAGCTGCCTGAAGTAAAACGTAGTGATTTTCCAAAACATGGGACTTCTAAATATTTATTGAAAAGATTAATGCTTGCAAGTAATATAAATTTTGGTTCATCAGATGAGATATTTTTGCCACAACAAAGAGATCCGTTCGATCGATAATCAGTCGCAATAGGCTGCATGACCTTTTACATGACACAGGACTCAACCAAAAACAATCCATATTCAGAAACCACTGCAAAGATCAGTTCAATATCCAAAACAAAAACTAGCCATGGCTATAACCAAGACAACCCCTATCACTTTACAAAATTATCCCCAATTTTAAAATAAGACAAAAGGATGCAAGGCAAAGGAAAACATTTATAAAATTAGCAGAAGCAAAAATCAAAGCTGGAAGAGAGGTAAGGCCATGACAACACCGAAGACGGAGGCGAGTAGCAAAAGAAGCCATAAGGGGACGTTTCTGGTCTGCCGCCGGTTCCTCGCAATGTTTACTGGAATGTTCTGTTCCGTTGCATTTTCTGGTCTTTTGGCAGCTTCATATGTGGTTGATGGAGTGGGATTTGGTTGCTGTTTCTGTGTTGGTTGTTCTGAAACTGATTGTTCGACGGCACGGAGTTGATTGTGATTATACTTCTCGACGTATTCGGGGAAGAGTTTTTTGAAATTTGGGCAGTTCTTGCTGTCAGCAAAGAGTAAATTTCCATGAGTTGTTTCAGTTAAGATAGAAACAAGTGCAATATATTTATTTGTGCAACATTACTAAAAAAAAGTAAACAGAAAGGAAGAGAAGTGTACAAAAATAAATAAATAAATAAAATTGGTGGGGATTAGTTGCTTCAAGAATTTATTTTAATGTGCACACTTAAATTATATAACATTATATAAAATGAACTGATATGAGTGTTCTTATTTTGATAGTTTATAAAATAAAATTATGTTGTCATATCAAAGTTATAGTCCGTCATGAGTATAAATCTACTTTAAGAAGAAGAAAATTATACCCAAGTTAGAACTCACGGATGTCCTAGATATTGAAAGGATTCAGCACATGATACAATTATGCTCCGAAACGAATGAAAATGACATGATGATTTCATGTTCATTTAGGTATAAAATCTTCATATTATGTATAAATTCATCATTGGTTATGATATTTCAAACATAAATGATTAAATTAAATATCGAAAGAAAATTATTTAGCTAAGGCTAATATGAGTTCATAAAGTCATAGCATTTTACTTGCAACTTACAAAAGGGTAATTAATTTTTGACATTCGTAGCTACGCACTATCATGTTGCGTATATTTAGTTTTTTTTTAATATTATATTCACAAAGTCTTGTCCTTATTTGCATTGAAAGTCTAACTTGATACTGTGTTTACTTGCTTTATCTCGTTGCAGAAGATGATGATGATTTCATCATCTCAAATAAATTCCCAAGATTTGAGAAATTGCATTGTTAACGCAATGTGAAATGGCATGAATATTGGTTATTAGTTAGCATTGCGATATAACTCTCTGTTTTATGTTTGGGAAACATTTTTTTTATGTACCATATATTTCTATGTAATTGATAAGTTCTTTAGGAGAAATATGATTATTGCATTGTAGATTTATATCAATAGTTTATAATATTTAATAATACAATTTTTATTTTTTATAGATTATCCTTCGCATGGCATTTGATTATTTTTAGGAGGAATGGTATATTACATTTTATTAATCCACTCTAACGGTGCAGCTGCTTTTAAAAATAAAATGTGAAAAAAGTTTCTATAGTTTAAACCAAAATGGACCGCTGCTCGGTCAAAGATGATGCATGATTACATTAATGTAAAAATCAAGAGTACTCGAGGCTTTAATTTGTTATATACTAATTGCCATAACTGCCAAAGAAAAGAAAATGTTCATTAAATTCATGATGTAGTTTTCAAGTATTTCAAACTTTATTGACTCAAGATCGATATCATATCTAACAAGTTATCAAAGAACCCTGTTACGATTCTTTTATCTCAAAATTAGTATCAAAGGCTCTGTGGACGCATAAGGAGTTAAATATGATTTTAAATATGCAGCACTTCTGATGTAGTAAACCATTTTGAACCTCTTTTTATTATGATGCATCTCTTAATTTGTAATGAAACTATTTGGGATATCAGCTTATATCTCTATCATGACAAAGTCACAGGAATTTTAAATTTACATCAGAAGTTTTGGATACTAAAATGTCTGGTTAGTGGTAGTTGCATTGTAGCAATATTACTAGAATGATATGGATGTTAGCTTTTGTTATTTTCTATATTTTGAGAAAATTTATATATCTATAGTTATAAAGATTTATATGTAGTCAGGAGGCAAGCGTGCCACTACCATTCAATAAAACACCATAATCAGCATTTTATATCAAACAAAACAGTGTAGTTTACCCACATTTACTTCACTAGCAATCAAATAGCTATGAAAATCAGAATTACATTCTAAATCTAATGTAACATTATTTTCTTTTATCAAATCCCAGCACTCATCATCGTCAATGCAGGCAGATCATTTACAAATTTGACCATAAAAAAGAAGTGAATTTGTAATATGGCAGGTAAACCATTAGGTTTTGGTCAATTTTTTTTACTATGGTCAGATAGCTAATGATGTATATGGCAGATATTCTCCCAATAAAATTAGTTTTCAATAAACAAATAACTCCTTAGGGTATCAACAAATAACCATGTAAGGGGAATCAAAGAATTTACCTCTCGCAAATTGCTATGAAAATCAGAATTACATTCTAAATCTAATGTAACATTATTTTCTTTTATCAAATCCCAGCTCTCATCATCGTCAATGCAGGCAGATCATTTACAAATTTGACCATTAAAAAGAAGTGAATTTGTACTATGGCAGGTAAACCATTAGGTTTTGGTCAAATTTTTTTACTATGGTCAGATAGCTAATGAAGTATATGGCAGATATTCTCCAATAAAATTAGTTTTCAATAAACAAATAACTCCTTAGGGTAGCAACAAATAACCATATAAGGGGCTTCAAAGAATTTACCTCTCGCAATTGTATGCAAGTGAAGCCTTGGCCAAGCGTTGCTTTTCATCATCTGTACTCTTAATGCTTCCAGTAGTTTGACTATCATCCATCTGCTTACAGAAACCAAAACTTTTAAGCATATAAATAAGACGATCAGCCACTTAAATTTAGAAAGGCAGATGCCTTAATTATCATTGAAACCTAAAGCAACATAAGAAATGCAATTTTGGGTTTTTACAAGAATACCAAGTTTTCAGGGTTCATTAGAAGTTGCTTAAAGAGAAGATAAATGCCTCTAAAAGAAAATCATGATTACTTGAAAATTTATGGAAGAAATATTGCAACAGTACTAATTCTGCATGCAATCAAAGATGGAATGAGCACAGCAATAATTTTACCATGTTTATTAGGATATTTTCATCATAAGCCTCCCTCAAAAGTTCCGCTAAATTCTAAGATTCAGAAAGCTCACTATTCTAAATCACCACTTTTCATTTCCACTAATGTACAAGAATTATAATCATCGAACTATTCAGCAAAGAAAACCTATCCCCCTCTTGCAAATCACCCAGTCCTATCAGGCATGACAATCTTCTCTCCAATAATGTTAGCTAGAGAATCCCAAAATTAAAAACTCAATCTAAAGTGAATTTTAGACAACAACATGAAAGGATTTTTCCTCTGGCATTTTGTCACCACAATATGCTAGGGATTTTGAGAGGAAAACCAGGAGTATATATAAAAATCTTCGTATCTATGAGGTGTTGACATACATTCAATTTACAGTTCAATTCGATTCTACAGCTTGATCTGACTCAAAGGATGAACATGGTTGAACCAATTTAGATAAGTGAGATCACGATTTAAATTTAGCAAAACTAAGACCCAAACATAAAATTAATATATATGTACATTGTGTGCATATATAAATGCTTGTATGTATACATCCAAAGGTACCTTCAGTCATTACAAAAAAAAGCACATTTTACTCTTTTTAAGATAACGTTGAGATTTGAGGTAATGATCTGCAACCACATCCATTAAATAGTATGTGTACATACTATGTTTCCAAGGCATTTCATAGATTCCTAATGTATTATTTAATATTGTTGGATTAATGCCTCTCAAGCTAGTTCTATTCCTACAAATAAGGTATCTCTTACAAACATGATTTCTTATTCAAATCTCATTCATATCTATGTGGATAAATAAAAGAACCCTTGGTCTTCATGCTTCAACGAATTTTTTATAATATATCTAGCGCCTGGAGTTGTCTTCTTGCTCCCCTACAATAAACATCACAACAGCATTCCTCTCTCTTCCTGAAATTCTCCAATTTACCATTGACGAGCTCTCCAACCTCCAATGGTAAATCCACCCAATCACAAATCCATCCCTATCATATTGTTGAATTTGCATTTAAGCTTGAGCCCCATCTCTATTTCCATCTTAAATCCATACCAGAAGCCAAGTATCTCTCACAAAACCTTCATTGACCCCCTATCTTGTGGGCCTCATTGTTGATCTTCTCTCAAAGACCTTATCAAACTTGATAAGGCACTTCCACAATCGGATTGTCAACCTTTAAGCATTGATTTGTACGAGCACTCTTCAACACAATTACCTACTACAGAGAATTCATTTGGGTTAACTTTAAATTTCACATTAAGCCTGAGAACAGGAGTATGCATCTCTTGGTGAATTTCATTACCTATCTAGCTGGTTCATCTTAGCCCATCACTTCAACATTGCAAGACCTTTGCAAATATGTCACCCATTACCTACTCATCCCTGGCCTCAACAATAGTCTACATCTTGATGATACGCCCAACCATCTCAAACTCCACTTTAAGGCACGTAGAAACATTCCCACCGATGTCTCTACCTCATTAATAGTTTATATACTACTTCAATAGATTCTCTAACTTCATGGTAAATCATGTTCAGATATAGAATCATATAGTATCATATTTGTTGTTTTTATCATCATCTCGAGCCACTTCTTGATAAATCATGTTTAGATATGGAATCATATCGGCGCCATATTTGTTGGTTTTTTCATCACCTCCAAGCCCTCCAACCAACCAGCACTGGTAGCTCCTCTTCATCATCCCTCAGCACCTTCCCATTGCCCTGTCCCAGGTACTCTAACCACCTCAGCAAAATACTTAGCCACATTGTCAGAGTGCTCAACCACCTTCTCTGTTCTTCTCAATGAAATGTCTGACTATCTTGACAAATAATTAGCTATTTAGATCAAAAGTGTTTCCCATCCCACGTATCCAAATCTCAATAGAATAATAAGGCTCTTAAAATCTCTTAGAATATGCTCACTAACTTCACTTTTTGCAGTGTATAAGTCAACCATGGCTTCCTCAGCATGGATGACTAAACCCACCTCAAAGCTTATCAGACTCACCTCCTCATTGACAATGTATACCCTCATTCGACAACTACATTAAATCATGGGGAAAACCTATCCTGTATTATAGAACATTGTTTTTTAAATAGCTTTACATAAATAACCACCATATTCATAATTGAGTATTTCAAGGATGCAACTACTAAATATTTTCAAAACACCTCAAAAATTATGTATCATGATATAAATAAAAAATGTATTTAAGTTTACTTCTTGCTATTAATTTTATTTATCTATGTCCCTACTTTCAATATATATTTCTCAACAAAATATATTGGCCTCTTAAAAAGCCATTTTATCCTCCCATCAAAGTATATAATCTTCTAACGCAATTTTACCTCTCAAAAAAGTTTGTAATGTTCTCAACCAGATGTTTAAAGATCTCAATAAAACATGCGAACAATTTAGTTGAATGGACAAGCACTTGGATTACATCGAACATATTCTTAAAAGCATTCCAAGCATTACATGTATTTAATTGATTCTTGGATTTTGCAACCTTTCAAAAACAACCACACATATTTATATTTGGATTCGTATAATTTCTTTGCTTGGTCGTGTCCATACATACATAACTTATCAGGTAAAATTTTATTTTAAATACATTTGGAAATGTATAAAGATGCAAGTACTCATTTGAATAAGCAGGTACTAAAAATGCCATCAGCTTGACTTGTTATTTCGATTCCATGAGGGCATCATCAGCATCCAAGCTTATATAAAATCATGATGGTCATCTCCCAAAAAAAATATTGGGTAGTATCTACAACATTCTTGGACATTATCATACATATACCACTATGACAAGGAGATAAAATAATACTACTAGGCTCAAAAGGAAGCAAAAACTGGCCTAAAAGTAAATAAATGCAAAGCACATCGAACTTGATCATCTCCTAAGAGGCACACAATTAAAAACCGTAACACAGTTGAATGCTCAACCAAAAGGTTTCCCATAATAATGCCTCAACCTCACTTACAACTAGATAGGCAAAATTATTGCAGTCTTTCTACTATTGCTTGCTTGTTCATATGATATTTGTTAGAAGTTGTATTAGGAAATAATTTATTCCTGTGAGAAATTATGAGAAAAAAATTATTTCCTTCGATTAAGGAGTTATTTCCTTTATTATTTTATAATTATTTCCTTTTAGGCTTTTTTATTTTATGTTATTTCCTTTATCCCAAAATAATTAATATTAGTTGATTATTAGAGATATTATGTGATATATTTTTCCTTTTCATGGTACTTCTTTTTATTACGTTTCCTATTCTAGGATTTATGTTAAGGGTTATTTATACTCCCTTTCATATCAATGAAGAGAAATTTGAATTCTGCTTTACTCTGCATTATTTTGAATTTCAACATGGTATTAGAAAAAAAATCCTACAATCTCCTAGCGCCGGAAAACCTCCTATTCCTTGCAGCCGACAATCTTTGTCGTGCTGCAGACCCTTCTTCCGCCAACTCTTTTTAGTTTTTACGACTAAAACTTCTTCTCCCTGCAGGCCTAACCATCGGAATTCTCTCCCGGTAGGCCCTAGCTGCCGAAACTCCCCACCCTGCAGGCCCTAGCAGTTGGAACCTCCTGCAGACCGCCTACTATTGTTTTTTTCCAGCTACCGATCCCTTCTTCTAGGTGAATTTTCCCTGCAGGACTCTCTCTGCATCGACACTTCCTTGCAAGAACGACTCTCCTCATCTCCCTGCAGTCGCATCTCTTTGTTGCATGTCTATATCTCCTTGCTAAGGAAGTTCTAACTGCTTGGAGGTCCATATCCCTTTCTTCGGATTTTTCTTTCTACTGCCTGGATATTTGTTGCAGGTGCATCTAAAGCAGCGTACATTCCCTCAATCATCATCATCATCAGATGCAGTATCTGCTTTGTCAACCGATACAAGAACCAGAACATCTTGACTCATTGATCCTTCAACTAGAAAGATATGTTGCTGGAAATATTCCTGAATCGTTATTCCGGCAAGGATCAGGCCACAAATCTTCGAAAGGCCGGCGCTGTCTTCGTCGTTCGGCCTTTGAGGGGTTTGTTTGAGCTCATACTTGGATTTCGATTACTGGGGACACTCGCTACTCATATCAACGTAGGTTGTGGGATCAGCTTCATGCAAGCGAGCTACCTGGCAATTTTTTTTCTACTTTCGTGCTACTTTGGTTTCACCAAATCGAGAGTTTAGGGATTTCCCACCAATACTGGAAGTTCCTTCTTCATTTCTAAGAGATTCTTATTTTGTGGATCCAAAATTTCTGGTTGGCCATGAAATGTTTCATCTCACCTCAAAGTTGAAACATTGTTACGATGGCGGGAGACCTACCATGGGTAGCGGGAGTTCTCTAGGGCCTCCCCAAGGGGGCCATTCACAGGTCACTATTGGCACGATAGAGGGTACTAGTTGTTGTATCTTGAAGAATTTAGCGGGCATGGTTGCACTTCTCGGTATGGGGATTGATTTTTACCGGAAGAACAAATCTTTAAGCTATCTTCAAGAAAAGAAAATCGGACGACTTCTCGGTAATCGCCTCCCTTGACTCTGGTGGCGACTATACTCAGCCGCACCTCGTTCCTCCCTTAACTGCTTAGAGGTTTGTTGTTGTTCAAATAACACAAGCATCGTTCTCTTCCTTGTCTCTAATCCCTTGGAACAATGTTCTTAACAAGAGTGATAGAGTGAAAACAGAGCAAAAATATGGCCGAGACCATTCTCTGGGTCCGATTGCCTTGAAGCCTCTTAAGTGGACTCGGTCGTCGAGTGTGCAGACGTCAAAGACCAGCCGATCTGTGGCTGAAAATGCCAAACTTAAGATTTCAATGCCCCACGTGAAGGACTCTCCAGCGAGATCTTCTTCTACATCTCACTTGTTGTCAGATGATAGAGCTCTGAGTAACAAGCCCCATCTTGGTTGGGGTCAGGGTTTGGCAAAGTACGAGAAGCAGAAGGTTGAAGGATTTGCGGATGTTTCTTGCCATAATGGATCGGCTCAGTCAACCAACAGTAAGATTTCTATTCTTCCTGGATCCATGTCTCCCGCTACCCATACTTCAGCCGCATGCAGCTCATCTCCAACTGCTACAGATGAAAAGCTCCCTATAAAAGGATTAACTTCTAAAACCGATCGAGCTCAATGCAGTTATTCATTTGGCCTCGAGACTCATAAGTCATCAGAGGATATTTTTATTAAATTGGATCAAATGATAGCCAATTCCATAAGCTCCCTTGCTTTACTTCATTGTTTTTTGGGGGCTCATTCTTTGCAACTGTCCGGTTTCCTAGATTTCAGCAGTCCGACTTTCCTGATTTCCGAAAATTGTCCAGGTTTCCAGTAGTCCGACTTCTTGCTTTCCAACAGTCCTGCTTCCCTGATTTTATGCAGCCTTAAAATATCAGTCCTCTTGTGACTAAGAATCCTGGTGATGAGGTCTTCCCTGGTTCTACTAGCAAATCCATACATCCTTTGGCAAGGCTGCCCACCTTATCGACAATACCTACTAAGTTGGCCATTTCTAGCAGGTTCTCACCGCAACTGGGAATTTTTGCCACAAACCCACCTCTGAAACTTTCTCTACAGCAGAACATCCTTCGAAACTTTCACTGGAGCAGACCCTCCACCTGAATTCTTCCTGCAGCACGTCCTTCTCTGGAGCTTTTTCCTGTAGCGAGACCTACCTCTTGAGTTTTTTTTTTCTGCAAGTCATACCCTGTTGCTTTTTCTGTTGATTGTCTACTTCCCTATAAACTCCCCTGCAACATTACCTGTATGAGTCTTCCGTCTACCTACAGACACCGCAATAACTGTAGTCAAAAGACAATCACAGTTGTTTACTCTATTGCAAACTCCCCTGCAACATTACCTATAAGAGTTTTTCCGTCCAGCTACAGACACTGCAGGAACTGCAACTATCGTTGCCTACTTCCTTGAAAACTTCCCTGCAGCATTACCTGTAAGAGTCTTCCGTCTACCTACAAACACTGCAATCAAAGACAACTGCATTATGGGATAAAAACTTCAAGTTCTACCTCTCAGGATCTTCTTCGGCCATTGTTTGGGATTTTCAAATCCAATTCGAGCATGTTTTTTAACCATGTTTCAACTTGAGGGGGAGTGTTAGGAGTTATACTAGAAAATAATATATTCCTGTGAGAAATTATAATGAATAAAGTATTTCCTTGGATTAAGGAGTTATCTTCTTTCATATTTTATATTTATTTCCTCATATTAGGACTTGTTTCCTTTCCTATTTTAGGATTTCCAATTTTATGTTATTTTCTTTATCTCCAAATAATTAAGATAATTTGATTATTGGAGATACTAGGTGATATATCTTTCCTTTTCATGCATTTCTTTTTATTATATTTCCTATTATAAGGTTTCATGTAATGATTATTTATGCCCCTTTCATATCAATGAAATAAATTCCAAATTCTGCTTTATTCCGCATTATTCTGACTTTCAACATCACTTACTTTATTCCACTTTCTTCACGAACACCCAAACAGGTTGTGCTGTCAACATTGTTCTATGAGCAAGGAAGGAAACTATACTTCTTCATTGATATCAAGGCTATTGAATAAGCTCCTTGGAAACCATGGTTGCAAACACTTCGATTTCAGTAAATTTATTCCACCAAGTTTACTCAGAAGGACGAAACAAAAGGAACTTGATCTAGTTGAGCACTCTATCCCCCACTCAAATCTAATGCTGACAACTTCCAAACCAAAATGCAATTAGCATCCATACTTTAGGTCATTCTACTTGCAAGAGATATATAATTAACCATGGAGTCTTGTGCCCATGAAAATCATCATTCTCGAGAACAAAAATAAATCATAAACTAAAAAAGAAAAATCTCAGTGAAACAACCAAAATTATTTTCCCCCAAAAATCCCATAATGTTATTGTTGAAACCACAACCCATAAAAAGTCCAATAAGTTAAGCCTTATAGTGTTCACACCTATACTTCCACAATCTCTTTTATGAAAGACAATTAAGCAACTAAAGACTAATAATGTCTTAAAGCTCCTTTCAGCTCACATATTCCAAATTATTTTACAATTATTTTAAGTATTACTGTCTATGCTTTCTTTGTGTTGATTAGAAGTGCATTCTAATGAGACTTTGGACGACTTAATTGTTAAACACGCAAACTTTTAGGTCCCAGTGACACCATAGGCTTCATGATCAACATTTGTAAATCAACTTGTCAATATCTGCGAGAATAGTCAAACTTTATGGTTCATCAAACAGGAAAGTATAGTAATTGCAATATTACCAAAAGAAGGGTTACACTTAGCTGGAGTCTGGAGACAATGGGAATAATAGGACTCAAACTAGTGCTTATGTTCCCACGACAATTAAACAGGGAAGTTTCAACATATACCTTCTTTTACCGAGCATAAAATAGCCCTTTACAACTACAGTAATGCACATGAAACAAACACATATAATATTTATAAAAGCATATCATAGATCCAAAATGTACATTACAAGGAAAAAGGTGATGAAAGTAGCAGTTGAAATAAACAAGGAAGGATAACATTATCATGTTTGATGTGAAATGAACTCACCATAAAAGAGAGCAGCCCTGTAAGAATGCTGCATATAAGAAACAATTAGAGAGAAATTATGATTAGATAATTGCAGTAAAAACTCTCAAAAGAAATGTTAAAAGGGCCCTTCGCCCGCATGCCTAAAAAGCTAACAATGATATAGAATTACTTATTAAAGAACCCTCCACACATACATCAAGCCATGTATTAAGAAATCATGCATGCATCTATATCCCTTTAAGTAAAGCAAACAATGTACAATCGAAGACTTTAGTAGCACGCATTGTCAAAACACAGAAAAATCCTTGAGAGCATATAGCACTAGCCCATGTTAATGTTATTTTCCATTACCTGGAGACGGACCAGATCGGATTCCAACTCTCAGGATGAACTGCAAGACGAGAACAATTCATAATGAAATTTATTACCAAAAATTAACAAACAATTTCTTTCAAGAAACTTACAGTCACTCATAGATAAGCAGATCTTCTTGTGAGGTGCAAATCGTCCACTTGGAGTTATCATGCTAGAAAACAAAAGACGAGGAATAAACATAATAATTATACAAAACAGACCCAAATATAAACACAAATACTACAACACACTGTTAAACTGTAGTTATTTACCCATTCTTAACAAAATGTGCACAATTAAGCTACCTGATGCTTGGAGGCTTGTATGGATATTCAGGAGGAAATTTGATTTTTCCATAATAATATCCACCTGCAAGTTAAAATAACTAAGACATCAGAAGGACACCAAGAAAAGTAAATTTTGGTGAATAAATCCTATTGCTGAGCGAAATTTACTGATGAAGATATTATTAGTACAGAATGATAGTATAAGAACCAACAAAAAAGTAAAAATACATTCATACGACACATTCTGAAAGGTCAAACTAGAATTCTAAGGCACGATAATAAAATATCAAACTCATCAATCAAGCATAAGGAAAATATGATAGAAGCATTTTGATTACCTTGAAACGGTGTGCCTGCACTTCCCTCGAGCACATAATCTGAAAAGAGAACATTACATTAATCAAGGCTGATTATAATGACAAAGAAGAGGTATATCAAAAAGAGGAAAAACTCAAGTTAATAAATCAAATATTATTGGACGAAAGCTTTTAAATACCGTCCAAGTGCTAAATTTAAAGCCTAAGCTGAACATTTGATTGACTTTTTCTACAACCAATACTTCAAGATAAGCAAAACCTTAAAGCTATAATTGCTTTGTACAATACATCAATATCCATTGTAATTGATATTGATGCTGCGCAACCATGATCAGAACACACTGCAATCAATATGTTGATTGTAATTGATATTGATACTGCACAACCATGATCAGAACACACTGCAATCAATATGTTGAGGGGCCAATATAGAAGCAACAGTACAAAGAGACCAGCATCTTCAATGGTCAAAAGATAAGTTTACACGAGATACAGCAAGCTGATCTATGGGAAAAACATTAGCCTGCTTCATGTTCTGAAAATAAGATTCAATTTGCAATATCTAGTTATAAAACATAAACTACTCAAACGAGTAAAATGTGACATGAAGACAAGAGGCGTGGGACTCAATCCTATCCAAGTGCTGAGAGAATGAGAGACCACAAGCGTTTAAACATTAAAGCATCCAAACAAAGGTCAGAGATCCTACACCTCTGCAGAAAATATTATGACATTAGCTTCTAAACTTGTCAACGGCAAAAGCACTGTCAAAAAGAAACAAAAAACAACCCAAGGAACTATAATTACGATTAAAAAAACCCTGAAGGGCATAATTATGAGTGAGAATTAATACCGCAAGGATAGATTGATCTACAACTATTAATCAAAAGTTCCCATCCACATTATATAAGTTACAATTGTTTAGTGTGCCAAGGATTTCCTAAAAGCATTAAGATTTGGTAGTGCTACTAGATTTATCAGAAACAAAAATCACATGACGTATCCCAGTATGGAGTACAGGGCCGTACAGGAAGAAAATAATAGTTTAGGTTTTAAATATTCGTAAACGCATTTCCCAAAATTTAATGCTAAGGTGAGCAGAAAACTAGCATAAAGACACTAGTAATTTTAAAATAACCACTTCAATTACACAATTCAAGTAAAAAAGTAAAACCTGAAATAGTGCAATGGTAAAAGGATTTAATGATCTCATATAACGGACTAAACTAGTTTAGTGTACTCACGCCATTCTAGGATATCACTAGGTGATGGACAGGCCACAATCTGGGGAACTGGTTCCTGTAGATTGGCAGAACATTAAATTAGCATTTGAAGGGTGAAGGAAGGAAAGAGAGTACAAGAGAAGTTCTGCTAAAGAAAATCAACATTTGTAATATGATATCTCACAAAACAAGAATGCTATCCAATGTTTAAGTTGTAGAAATATAGAAATATGCCAAAAATAAAAAAAGAAAAAGGAAAAATAATGCAAAGAAAATGTTGGACACAACATTTGCATGAGTACAGCCAAAAGATAAACTATATTTTATCTAATGGTTGATCTTGGAATGCTACGGACCTTCTTAATTACATATAGTAGTGTTTTTTTTTTTTTTTACAAGATCTGAGCGAAACACAGCAGTTTGATCTGATCATTGTCAATCCACAAAAGATAAATAAAATAAAATGAACTCAGTATTAGCGTTTATTAAGAGAAACATAGAAACCAACAAGCCCCATCTAGATAATATAAGAAAATCATAAATACATTGACACTTGCTTCAATAAAATTTGTTACGGCATCATGACAAGGAATCCATTCCTTCACTATAAAAAACTGCAACCAATGCGCTCTAGGTAGATAATAAACATGACTATTTTTTCCATGAAGCATGCCCTTCCTCTAAAAATAGCCGGACAAAAATAGACATCTAGGAACATAATTAAATCAGTGGTAAATATACATACATTAATTCCCATCACTGCATTGTCGGAAGCACAAATGGTGTTATCACCCTTTTTTTATATAGTAACATAACAAATAAATCAAAAGTAAACAGAAAAAAATTATATAGAAGGATATGAATATATCTAACATATACTTATAGCAAGATTTTTAAGTTTTGTATGGCATTTGTTGGAAATTAATGGAAGTCATAGCAGCCACAATCTCCTTTCCCAAATACTTGGGGGATCCAAAAATAGAGTGGGGAAAAAATTAAACACGTCTGTGGCTCATAAAGCTCAGATCCCACCCATGGTTACATTCTATTCTTGGCATGCTCCTATATTTTATCACTCGACCTTTAAGAATCTCTACATCTCCCAAATGCTTTGCAAGTCCTAAATCTCCACCAATGAAAAACAAGCAGCCAAAATAAATATTTATACATCTCAAACCATAAAACAGATAGTTAAGAAAAGCAAATTATAAATTAAACGTTGAACCAAACTTGATTTGCATAAAAAGTTTTGCTGCATTAAGAACTTATTTAGAGTTCTAAAAGGCTTAGCGGTGGAGTGGAGAGGTATAAAAAATTTTAGGAACAATAAAATATTCATTAAGAGAATGCATAAAATCAAAGTATTGAAATATACTACAATATAGGTTTTGCAAAGAAGCTGATTAAGGCCCAAATTGTAGTTCTTGATGATTTGCATTGTGGATTGGATATTAAGATATGAGAAATACGCAAGGTGATATAATGAGGACCCAGCCGCTTTGATTAAATTAGATTCAATGATAATGAAAATAAAAAAATCTTAATTAAAAATCAAGGCATTAAAGAAAGTTGAAATTATCATTTTGATAAATTCTTTATTGAGATTTAAGGTAAAAATTTCTACAAAAGAGAAATAAAGAATTCATCATGAAGTATACAATAGATTGATCCATAAAAGAGAAATTGTATTAGCTTTGGCAGGAAAAGTAAAGGTAGAGATTTAGGTTCAAACGTGATACTTAACAGTAAATTAATCAGTTACAGGAGATGTTGGAGTAATTTGTTTAATAAAATCATAAAGACTGAGATAATGATAAATTATTGGAGGAAAAAAAATATGTTGGTACCAATCTTTAAGATCAAAAAATATATTAAGATTGTGAGGATTAAAAGTAACATAATATTATGAGCAAGACAATGAAGTCATGAGAGAAGGTAAATGATGTATATGCATACCAAAAATGCGTCGATATTAGAAAATGAATTTGATTATTTGTTGAAAAACACCTATTATAAAGGTGATTTTCATGCCAAAGAAATAAATAAAAAATATTGAAATCAAATAAACGAAATTCATATGTGCTTACTGATCATAAAAAGGCTTTTGATCAAACATAATAAGATTGAGATTGGTTGGTGTCCTGCATTACAGGTGTATTAAAGGTGAAACACCAACAGGATTGAGTGGACAATGTGTATTCATATTACAGATTTCTAATAGCTGGGATAAGGAAAATGATAATAATGATAAATATGACAGTTACTATATTTACAAAAAGGAAATTAATATGTCACATGAAAGATTAACAAAAACAATTAATCAATTTATATTGAATACTAAGCTAAGATGAACATACCTTACAAAGGGCATGGTATTCCTTTTGAAGCCTCTTTACACAAGCTCTCTCCGCCATCAGCTAGCTGACTTGGCTTCTGAGAAGAAAGGAAAGGACAGTACCATCTTAGCATGAAGGCCAAATCTCAGAAGGTCTTTGAAGTAAATAACACTAAGAAACAACATTGAGCATCGACGAATTGTAAACCCATTCAAAGTCAAACAGAAGTAAAATAACATGATTGCATTAAACAGACAATAAGAGCAATGCGATACACGATATTAGAAGAAACTGACATACTCTATGCAGAGATAAAAGCCAAAATACTTCAATGAGCGTTTAAAACACATAAACATACAACAATTTAGGGTAGTATTAAGCTCGGAGAAGTCAAAACAAATTGAGAAGAAATAGCTTTCCTTCTAACATGCAAAAGACCATGGTCCATATGAAAAACATGGCAAAGCAGATGCACAATAAGTAATGTAATAATCAACCAAACACTTCAAAGTTAAAAAAAAAAAAGCACTACAATTACAGCATAATTTTGTCCAATGACTGTCTGACTATGCCAAACCAGGCTCAGTTAATTACAGAAATACCAAAGAATATATTTTCACAGAAGAGTTCTTTAGATGGATAAAAATTTGAGGATGAACAACAGTTAAGAACCCAAATTTCAATTTTTGGTCCGAACAAAACAAAAGCAAAAGCTAGGACCATAAGTTATAATCATCTTAACATTGATGCAAACTAATACTTAGCATAAGCATAGTGATCACACAAATTATTATTGTTACTGTTGTTAGTGCTACTACAAATGTGCACATAAAAATATTAATATCTCTAAAATAATTTGCAAAAATATTTTGGCTGTGAGCAAAATTTTTGTTATGATACAAAATGATGCACTCAATGCAAGATACTCTAACCAAAGGAGACTTTTTGAAGTGGCTTATTTCCATGATCAAAATTCAAAAATCAAAACCATTAACTCCGGGTCTTGATACTAACAATAATAAAAATAAAAAGCAACATCAACAGCAGCAACAATAATAAGAGTACCTCTAAGTTGAATGGCGAGAATATCTTGATTACAATGAGTTCAAACAATTTATAATGACCAGTACCACACAACAACCAAAAAAGAACCAGTTATATTATATAAATAAAATGGGCCACAAGCTTGAGATTAGGGTATATCATAATAATCAAGTTGCAATCATTGTGACCTAAAGCTAGTGGTTCAAAGCTTAAATACAACCTCTTTTCTACATGGATTAAATGTTGCATGCACAAATCACTTCAAAATAGCACGAGCTGCTTCTCAAAATTAGGGACGGAGCCAAGACATTTCCTTAGTAGGGGTAAAAATTGATAATTTTAAAAATAGCTACAACATTTTTCATCCATGCTTTGGATATAATTTATGGTCTTTTGTTAGAATTTAAAAAATAAAATAAAGTATATACTGATAAATTACAATTGAAAGCATCTACACTTCAAATTCTGAAAGCATCTAATTTTCTATTCTAATAATATCTACCATGTATTGTTTGCATTATTTAATTATTTCTTTAATTAATACAAATTCTATTAAAAACAATCTTTGTGATTAATGGAAGTTTTAAATCAAAAGAATGTTCATAATCATTAAAGCCTAAGAACTAATATTGAAATTAATTTGAAGTAAACTAAGAAAATCAAATTTTTAAATAGTTATTCATATATTATATTATATTATATTATATATTACTTGTAAATTTCATTTCAACTCAAGTTATATTGCATTGAATCAATTCTAAAGTTCAAATATTTTTTATCGATTTTAAATTTTAATTATTCAACTAAATTATAACGCAACTTGTAAGTTTTTGCATGACTTGAATCTTAAACAAAAATAATAATAAGAATAATTAAAAAAAAAAAAACTATAACACTCTTAAAATATAGTTCTCCTAAAATTAATATGATATCTTAAATTTACTAGTAAGGAAATTGTTCGACTCCCTAAGAAAGGCTTCCAATTTTTTTTTTTTTTTTTGCATTTATACTATTTTAAAATTATTTTTACATAACTAAGTTGCATCTCGAAGTTATATCTAATCAAGGGCTATTAAAAACAATTACGAAACATTTTTTAAACTTATTTTTTTATTCAAAAGCATCAAAACACATGAGGCAAATCACCTTTATTTATCCAAAGCATGGCAAGGTATCATTTTTTAGAAAATTCAAAAAATATTTAAAATTGCATGGAATGGTATATAGCATTATTCATGAAGCAATAGTGCCTTCCTGGGGAACAGAAAATTAATGCTTTATGACAGACAGAAAACTAACACCTAAATAAAACTTCTTGTAAGGATAAATATTGAATAATAATTAGAGTCATCAAGATGCCTCCTCAGTTTCAATGATGACCCTTCTTTTTCTCTACTTTTCATTTAGGCTTTTACTTAGTGTAGTGATAAGAAATCTTTATGTACCAATGGAGGAAGCCTAAAGTAAGAAACAAAGCACCAACCACAAACGTAAGGGTGCTAATGCCATAGTAAGGGGTTGGGAGCGCCATTGATGAAGAAAAAGGAGGAGCGCCATTGATGAAGAAAAAGGAGCAGTGCTAGTGCATATACACTTTGCAAAATAGGAATTCATTAAAAAACTAAAATTTTACTAATCTATTTTAGATAGGGGCGTACATTATTTGGTTAAAACAAAAAAAGACCTAATCAAACTGGCTCATTTTGTTGATTTGTTACGGTTTTAAATGAAAATTTTGATTTTTTGTTTTAAAAATTTTAATATTCGATTTCAGCTTGGTTTTAATATCCATTAAACCAAAGAAACACAAAAACTAAATAATATTAAGATTAGGAAACTAAATTCATTTGAATAAAATAAATCAAGCATGTGATATATTTGATTTATTTTAGTTTGAATTTTTTTTATTTTAACGAGAATATAAGGAGATAAGAAAGAGAAATGAAAATTTTAATATGAAATAAAACCATAAGTTATAAATTTATTCGGTTTGCTCGAAATCAAACTGATTGACCAATTTTTAAAGTCAGTTTAGTTTAGATTGATTTCATACAAAGATTAGTCGGTTTGATTCTTAGAATTTTGGAATTTTATTTTATTTGCTAGATCAAAGCAAATTAATTGATTACACACCCCTAATTTCATGCCAAACTAGTAGGGGCACAAACCTCGATTGCCTCCATCATGAGCCCTCTCATGCATAAAATTGATTTGATAATAATTGTAAACTTCAAGCATTATGTATTTTTTCGTAAAACGCACAAACTACAATCAAGAGCTAAGGTTGCACCAAAAGCCTCATATAGGTGGTTCCATGCAATTAGGATAGGACTTTTGTAAAAATTAAACATGTTCAATGATAAGCTAGCCGACAATATAAGAGAAGTAAGTTAGCAACCCATCTACTTTTGTAGTAGATAATTGATTGGCTTGCCAAGAAAAACTTCGAAAGGTGCAACATAAAACAGAGTACTTCAACAAGCACAAAAAGATTGGTCAGCAAAAGATCATAAAGCAACTAGAAAAATTTAAGCTTAGAAGAGAAAAAAAATAAAGCCATCAGAGGTGCATGCACAATTGCAACCAAGAGCACCTAAAACAACATAAAATGAAAAATTCCATCAAACACCATCAGCATGTCAATTTTACAATTCAGCATAGCAAATAACAATTTGAGTAGATAAAAAAAGGTTGATGAAAATTCAATCAATTCACTTTTAAATAAGTAGATTAAAAAAAATAAATTTGATGGAAGATGCAGTAGCCTTCTGACCACTTGCATCAACTTGTGCTTGACTTGATAATTTAATGAGCTAAACACAACAAAAATTATGACCCAATTGTTTAATGAAAGTTGAAGCATACTTGAGCTCACTCAGACTTGGTTTGTTTAAACCCTTAAAAAAAAGTTGACGTTGATTACCTCCAATCAAAGGATTATCCATTGTTCCCTCTCTTTTAATACTGTCTGTTGTAACTAGTCCTTCTTTATCAACTACTACCACCTCACTTTATTTGCTCTAACGTAAATTGCATATCACTCATGTTGCATTACAAAACAGTAATCTATGTTCTATTATGGAAGATAACCTCGCAGAAATGCAAACACCGTCTTAGCTTTCCATCTTTCATCTAAGTGAATTAATAAAATCATTGGCATATTGGATATCATTAAAATCTAATAAACTTTCTATTAATTTGATTAAGTGTTTTTAATGCTCTTGTTGTAATCTTCTTCTGCTCATTTGACAGAAATATAATCAGGCCAGAAACCATTAGATTTGAACAACAAATGTCAGAAGCAAGCAACCATGGCTATTGGGTGGAGGGACAATGGGGAAAATGTGGCTTAAGAAAGATGTGAGGTGAAAGAATCAGGTTTTCCCATCAAATACACCAAGGTTGTAAATAATTTGAAGATAAGATAGCAACCAAAATTATTTATTATAATGACAATAGTCATTGTGCAAATTATGAGTTAGTTGACATGCATATCATGCTAAAAAATAAACAAATAAATAAACTCATGACAATGAGGGAAAGTAGTTTAGGTTTTCATTCATCAACTACAGACCCTTTATGAAAGATTCGATGCCTGACAATCCACAAAAGCAAGCCACTATAAGCATCATTATGTCAACTCACATTGACAGCAAGTCAATTGTTGCTGAAGCTTAGAAGCTTAGAAGCTTAAAGGATTAAAATTAAACATACTCGCTCACTGTGAACAATGAAACATGGTTTTAATTATTAATGTACCATTTAAATGCACAAAAAATAACAACTAAGCCTATGCCATATTTTGGGGATTGATGGTGAGAAGAGAAGAGGAAAATAAAGGCGTGGAAGAAATTAAGTTCAACATGGTAATTTTGCAAAATTCAACATGTTAACTTTGTAAAATTAACTTAATCACACAAATTTGGAGTAGTGCTCAATTACCTCTATTGTAATTTGGAGGCTTGAGGTTAAAGTCATTAAAACAAGCACTTAGTAAAACTAGAGTTAAGCCAGATGACTGTTACATCAGCCTATCCTTGGCTTTGCATTGGCGGGAGCTCAGTGCACCAGGTAGGTCATTTTTTATGTTTACTTGCATACTAGAGGAGGGAGAGTAGACTTATTTACAAGGAAACTGGTAAATCTAATTGTTATTCCATATGTATACAATATTTGGTTAATTAATGGGGGCTAATGGAGATAGCTTCCAAATTTCTTATCATGAAATTTGCTCCTAATATCAATGTTTTTAAAGTATAAAGCGCAATGCATTGCACATAACTTTAAACAAAATGTTGATAAGTTATATAAAACTATTAATGTATAAATATATTAATTAACAATTATAAAATATAAATTATGACTTAAAAAGTTGATATAAAATAAAAAGAAATATGGTATAATACTTAACTTGAAGGAAAATATTAGGGTGAACCTATAAATTAAAATTTTGAACTTTAATAGTTTGTTGCAATAATTAAAAATTTAAGAATTGCAAAAATAAAAACTGCAAATTACTACAGTGCTTTGAAGCACGTTCAACAAAGCGAAGCAATTGTGACAGGCTTTCCTTGCCTTACTCCTGAAGCGTGCTTTTAAAAACTGTGCCTAAGATACAACAAGATCAAAGTTGTACGGGACAATGCACATAACCAGAAAGCGTGGTTCTTAAAATAAACCATAGAATAAATAAGTAGCAAATAAAGGTAAATACTCTGGCCAATATAGGTTATTCTTGAAAAATTAAGCATTGATGCGTCCTCAAAAGAGTTCTATCATCTGCCACAAATCTCGAGGTATTTTTTTAGCAAAAAACCTTTCAAATTCAAATTCCAAAATCATCCAAGGCCTCAAATTCAACAAGTTTATAGTCAAACTGACCGTCTCGACAAGACAAACTCGGTGATACCAAAATTGATTTGATCTGAGTCTAATTAAACCCATATCAAGTAATTAAATCACTTTTGAAAGTTTTGGATTGTCAATGGAAAGATCAAAGTAACTCCAAATTTGAAATATGTATATTCAAATCGAGCGTCTCGACGACAGGAATCTAACGAGCCTAAGCTTGCTTAACTCTAAGGTTATTAAGGCCTTTAAATTATGAAAAAAAATCCATTTGATCAATAGGGATCAATATGAACAATTTGATCAGATGATTGGAAAGTTATTGTCAAAATACCAAAATGCCCCTACACCAGAGGCTATAAATAGATCCCCTTTGTTCACTTGAGAGAAGAGGAGAAGCGGTAGAATTTCATTGTTGTTCTGAACTGAAGTCCCCACAATAACTTTTGGACCACCGTCAACCACTGCTTGTCAACCACCCCTGCTCACTGTTGTCAGCAACTTCTGCTTGAAAAATTTGTATCACAAATACGACCACAACATATAATATTGTATTGGAGATCTTTAGTGATAACTTCCGACCTTAGTAGTCGTTGACCACGATCGGTCGCCCCTGCTTGCCGTCATTGGCGATCCTTGTTTGCTAATGTCGTATCGCAAATACAGTCGCAACATATAATGTCGTATTGAAGACTCGACGACACTTCCAATATCTGTAGCCGCTGACCACCGTCAGTCGTCACCATCTGCCATCGACGACGACCACCGGCCACTGGAGACCACTGCTTACGATCTTCGTAGCTAGAATATGGTGGTTGTACCTAACACTTGTATCTTTCTTTAAGTTGTATGCTGGCAAATGTAGCGTCTGGTGTAGAATTGTAACCCCATTCAATGAGGAGGGGTTCAGCCACCAACTACGAATTATGTGATCAATTGACGCTATTACAAATTTCAACTACTATGTTTATGGTTAACTCACATAATTTGCCATCAATTACTCTTACGAGACCAATTGCTACTATTGTAATCACGAACTACCACCAATTTGACCAGCTGACGATATTGCAGTCACTAAATATAACATATATGAAAAATTATTATTATTATTGCAATCACCATCTATGATCTATATAATTAACTAATGATATTGCAGTTGCCAACTACGACCTATATAGTTAGCTACAACTGCAACAACTTCCAACTACGGCTTATGTGGCCAGCAGACGTTATTGCAGTCACCAAATACGACATATGTGACCAATTGACGATGTTGAAATCACCAAGTATAACATATACGATCAACTATTATTGTTAAAGCTTTCAATTA
>NEWO01000003.1:4674540-4698245 GCA_003013225.1 Phalaenopsis aphrodite | reverse complement strand
ACTAGACTAGGTCCTGTGGTTGTGGTCGTATTTGTGATGGATCTTAGTGCAATGCTAAGACATTAAAATATTACACTACCGATGCAAATTTTTAAGCGCACACGAAACATTTATCTCATTTTTAATAATCATAATTTAATTTCAATCCCAGAATCCACCATCATCTGAAAGGGTACAGAATGGTACTTCGTGTTTCTCGCTTGCTGCCGTGATGGCAAAAGGCCGAAAACTCCTATGAATTATGGTCAGCTAGAACATCACCATACAAACTACTCACGCAAAAAAACTACGAACTGCTTACCAATTGAGATGTGAAGAATACCACTAAAGAAAACTAATAAAGGACTCAGATATCTGATAAATATAATCTTTTTAAAAGCCTACAAACAAACAGTTGGATCCATAATGAAATTCCTTTCTCGCATGGAATAGATCCGTCAATCCATCAACAAGTACATGTATCATCAAAAGACATAAAAAAATATTAAAAAAAAACGCAGATAATAAAAAATCGGAGAGGAAAACTAGCGCACGATGACGAGCCGAGGCAGCAGAGAGAGCGGTCACTGGTGCCTACCGCCAACGATCCGTATAAAAATAGGCGATTCAGAGAATTTTAGGGTTAGAGAACTTCAGAAACTGCGAAGTGCAGGCGGTCGCGAGTCCAAACGGAGAAGGGAGACGGACTGGGAAGAGAGGGTAGCTTTCCGCGTCTGCCTGGGCCACTTGCCTGGTTCTCGGCCCCTCTATCGCGCTCACATTGGTTTGGTCGTGGCACGCGTTAAAAACCGCCCAGTTGCTCGATTTGTAAATAGCAATTTTTCTTATTCTCTTTTTGTAATTATCCCAAATTATTAGGGGATGGATAATAATAAGCATTTAAAAAGTTAGCGTGTTTTATTTAAAATACAATAAGAAGGAAATTTACTATATTTAAAATATTTTATTATTTATATAATAAATTAAATTAAGCCTAGATAACAGTGGCCGATAGTAGTTGGCATTAGGCTAGGTTATTAGTAGGGGGCAACAGACGATCGATAGTAGCTATGTGGAGCTGGCAAACAACAAATAACAACAACAGGCATGGGACGGCTAGCGGCTGTGAAGAATTGAGAGTTTGACACAATTTAGTAAAAAATATTCTTATTTATTAATTTTAAAAGAGTGAATTTTGAAAAGATTCAGTCACTTACTTTCATTCCTTTTTCATTTAAGCAAATAATTAATAGAACATATTTTTCTTATTCATGAGTGAGGGATCATTTAATGCTAAGATAATGAACTCATTGTTTATTAACTTGAATATTCTTGTATGTAATAGTTTTGCATAGTTGATTGAGAAATGAAAAAAATTAATGGAGTGATGTTGTAACCTCAAAAGAATATTTTTGTTATAGTCCCAATCATTAGTATGGGCAAATCAAGACACAACCTCAAATCATGTTCATATTAGCACTCCAAGCACTAATTATAAAAAGGAAACTTCTTCCCTTCTCCATCTTTAAACATATTTAAGAAAACACTTGTTGCAAATATACTCCAAAAAGTTGGCTTGAGATCTTAGATTAGTTATAAACCTTAAGGCGTGCTTATGTTGATGTTTTTGTGAGTAATTGTACTCGAAAGTACATTGACTAAATTTTTAATCTTCTAAGGAACTTTACCAATAATATAAGTTTAATAACAAATTTTCAAAAGAATTGCAACTCTATGAATTGTCTCTAATTAAACATTCGTATAACCACAAGCTTAAAATGACAATAACAGTTTAGATAGACTATTTTTTTTTTTTACTTTAAGAAACACTTTGTAGCTTTTGCATCTTAATCAATTTGTGATTGGTCTCAGAGGGACTTAATTTGACATTTTACATCATAATTTATTAACATTAAAGTAATATTTTAATAAATTGCTTAGGATTGATTTAAAAAAATATGGTGAGTTTTTCTTAGCAGTTTTTGTCATAATATAAGTTCATAGGGTGATTCATCTAACTAATAACCTACTAAATCTAATTTCATAAAAAAATCTATCAAAACTTTTAATTACAGAATATGTCATTTAAAAAATTAGGGTTAATAGTTAGAGAAGCTTCTTTAAGCTATTAAATAAAATGAAAAGAATTTCTAGAAGGTAATGAAAAATTCTTAAAAAGTATCTAGTGGTGGGTGTGATCCCCACTAAAAACTCTATATAAGGGAAAAAAATAGATATAATCTTTATTTATCAAGAAAATTTGATTCCTCTTTGTTGTCACATATTCTTTTTTTATCCCTCTCCTCTTCAAATCATTTATACGATTCGTGAGGGAGAATTATTCAAATAAGGAAATAATTAGATGATATATAAATAACAAGCTGATGACTCCGAGTTGCTTTAAAAATAACCAAAAACACTAAAGAAAAGCCTCATTAGGTTACGAGCGATTCATTAAAAATCCCTATGAATGTTGAGCTCTCCGTCTAAACCCTAGCTCAAAAAACCAAATCAGTTCGGAAACTAACAGCCTCATGCTTATTTGGGGGGTTCAATATTTGATGAATGGGTTGAAGCCACATTGATCTAAAGAATGAAAAAATGCTTTGGTTCTTGTTCTCTAAATTGCGAAGGCCATATCCATAAAGGATAACCTTCATTTTAGTGAAGGTTTTTCTTCATGAAAAATTTCTTTATGTTTGCGTTGCGTAACGGATGACAACTACGACTTCATCAAACCCTAGATCCTATGTTAGAACCTTAGGACGAATCTAATTTGCAATTGAATGCATATGGTTTTATTTGTTTGCATGTCTTGCATGAAACTTTGCACATGTAATAACTTCATTTTGATCGACCGATCAACCATCAAGGTCCAATCAACCAATCACATTGGCTTTGATTAACCACCAAGGTTCGATCAACCACTCACTTCGATTCGATTGGCCACCCCAGCCCGATCAACAAATCGAGTAGTTTGGATCAACCACCCACTTTGTTTTGATCGACCATCCCGGCTCGACCAACGAATCAAATTAGTTTGATCAGCTACAAGGTTCGATCAACTATCCACTTTGGTTCGATCGACAACTAAGACTCGATCACAAAACCACTCACTTTGGTTCAATTGGCCACTAAGGTTTGATCATCCTTTCAGTTCAATCGGCCGCCAAGGCCAGATCACAAAACCAATCTTTGGCTTGATCGACCACCAAGGCTCGATCACAAAACCAATCACTTTGGTTCAATCGACCACCAGACCCCATAAACCAATCACTTTTAACCAGTTGATCACCCCGATCAATCCCGATTTGACCAACCTTTTTTGGCCATAACACTCAGTTGACCTCTCTGGTCTATCCAACAGGTCAAACGACTCACTTCACTTGCATGTTGCATCTGCAAGTGTTTGCATATTGCTTGCAAGACATTGTTAATTTCTTGGATTCATGTGTATTTACATAAAAAAATACAACTTTAGAACGACGCTTATAGCATTAAACTCGTTGCATGAAAAACTAAATTTTATCTTTGGCATTTGCAGTATCATCACACACATATGCCACCATATGTGTATGGCTCAATACTTGTAAAACTTTGATGAGGGGTGGCTAGCAATGCTAGCCAGTCAATGTGTGAATCTCTTAAATGAAGAGCACACCGCATCACCGCTTACGACATCACACTTGAATGCCATAATCTTTGACATTATGTGCTCAATTCAAGTCACACTTTAAAAGTCATGGAACCCATTGAGTGTATAATGTGTGCCCACCTGATTGTGTTTTGTTTGCTTGATTGCATGAGCATCGCCTTATGTGTCTTGATAGCAAATTAAACTTGTTAGGTGAGTGACCTCGTGTTGATTGTGATGCTTTAATGAGAGCATTGTTTGTTGGGTAAATTTCAGTGAGTAATATGTGTTATTGCATCGGGATCAACATAAGTATAATTGTGCTAAGGTTCTAAGGTTAGTAAAGCCTCCAACTTAGCCTCCTGATACTTATTATGCATGATCACTAAGAGAGAGAATAGTGGTTGGTATTTGTATACTTTTATAGCAACTACTTACTTTTTTTTATTGTAATACATAATAATAATCTTATATTAACAATCATACAAATGGATTACTTTATTCATAGCAAGACATCGTAGAAAGGTTTGGAAGGGATCAGGAGCAAATGCTAGTTCCTTGCAACAAGATTATGACGAGATTGTAGAGCTATCGTGCAGAGTGGAAGAATCAACACACATTAATTAATGACATTTGATTGGCCAGGTCGACATGATTTTGAAACTGGGATATCTCATAGCATAGATGTCAAACCGCAATGCCCCCATAGATCAACTTGTGATGCTCTGTGTTGGTCATCTTCCTCTGCTACGAGGCAATCAACAACAAATGCTCCAAAGAGATCTTCGGTTAACAGAACACGAAGATCGTTGTTTCAAGAAACATAAGAGCAACAAAATCCAAAGGCATTTGCTTATCCTGCCCAATCATCCTCAGAATATACAATACCATCAACATATGCGGTTCTATCATTTAACTTGCAGTGGATTAATATTGGTGGCGACTTGGATTTAAATTTTCAAAACATTTCCATGCCTGCATCTATTTCTAATGCAGGCATGGATTTTGGTACACCACAATTTTGTTTTTCACCAAATCTCAATGAAGAAATTTACTAGATGCCACAAGATGCTATAAATGACACAATTGAAAGTGATGATATTAAATAAGAGTTTCAAGAACATTAGTTGTGTTATCAGTCAATGTAACCACCATCTCGATATACACCGATCTCAAACACTATTCCACATCAACATAGAAGATAATATATTTTTGTACATATTACATTAGTAGATTTAATTTATTCAATTATTTTAATTTGTTTACTTTTGTAAATTTCAAATACAAAATAAATTCTAAGAATTTCAAATTTTCTTGGTTTATTTAATTTGTTCAATTTTATTTTTTTTAATTAATTAAAAAGTAATTATAATTTATTAATTATTGTAGAAACTAATTTTAATAATTTTGATAATTTATAGAGTTAATAATAATATTTATAATAATATAATATATCATATAATAATAATATTATTATTATATATAATAAAATTTAAAAAAAAATAAAAAGAGTAAACGCCTGTCGGGGCGCTTACTTTAAACATGTGCTCTCCTAGAGACAAATTTGCTCCAAATTTTGTTTTTGTTTTTGTTTTGTTTTTTTTTTTGTTCTTTTAACTAACTGCTAAGAATCATGCACTCCTATTCATAATTTTCATCGATAGGATATGATTTGATTTATATACATCAAACCTTGTAATACATATATGATCAAATTTATACTATTAACAAAACTTATACCCTCATAAGTATTCATAACATTTATATCATCAACATGTGGATGTTGCCACTTCCATTATCATTAGATCAACTTAGGGGTTTATCACATTCCTACATTTTCATTTTATTAAAAATTTTTTAGTCTTCATTTATACATCACATTAAATTTTAAGGATTGTGCAACATCTTGAGCTTCAACAATATTCATATATGATTTAGAATCACTTAGATTATATTATTCTAGACCACGATCACCTGTCTTAGAAAAACCATACTTTTTTATGTTGTCATCTCTCTTTGGAAACCATACTTACTTATGCTATAATTAATTTGCCTAAACATTTCAATATATATATTTTTTATTTAGATGAACATCTAAAGCCACTTTTCACTTTGAAATGCCTATATTTGTCCAAGACCTATTCAAGTGAATTACATTTACATAGATATAATTATAAGAAAAAAATTTAAGTAACTTAAGTATGCCAAACCTACATATTCACTCATTCATGTTTTTATAAGCCAAATTAACTTCAAAAATTTGGTTGAAAAAATCAAATCTTTTCCTAGTGGGTCAAATGTATTAAAAATCTCTAAATTTAACAAGTCATGTTTGTGCAACTAATTTTATGCATTTTTGCATATTAGTGTATGAATATTGTTCAATTAGTTATACTATATCATTAGGTGTTGATACCTTCTTATTTGGATACCTAAATTCGATTAGATAATTGATGAATTAAGTCACTCACACATCATGTTTTGAGCTCCATAATGACTAGCATGCATCTGTGCATTACTAGACTTGATTTAACACATAAACCAGCCAATAGATCTAGTTCTTAGATCCTTCAATGACATATGATCATAATTGATAGGCTATTAACATCAATAATTGTTCATTACATAAAGATAATTACATCTATCATAATCAAATCTCATATAAGACATGGGGAGAAAAGAAACACTAAGGGAAGAATAGAAAAAGAATAGCTTGACTTATACAAGCAAAGCAAAATAGAAGAAAATCAATAAAAGTATAAATAAAAAAATACAACTATATTAGCAAAAATCAAATAAAATTATTTGGCGACCTGGATACTGACCTATACAGTTAGGATTTCACCAAATATCTGTTAGATTCCTATCACATAACCCTTTCAAAAGTTAGGTACATTTTCACATTTCCCCACATCTAAAGCAAATGGACCTCCACCTACAAACTACATGCTCTCCAAAACCAAAACATAATGCCAGACACGTCTGCCACATGGCACAACAAAACCCCTTCCCTCCTTATTTAAACCAAACCACCACAACCCTGCTTCCCGCCAAGCTCCAACTCTGCTTTCCCCAACCACAAAGCAGAGGAGCCAGCCAGCCAGCCAGCCATGCCATCCTTCAGCTCCTATGGCATCATCTCAGAGCAAGACCCACTCGGCTCCGGCCGACGCAAGTCCTGTAATCGTCTCGCCATCATATCCCTCTCATCCATTGTCCTCATTGCCATTATCACTGTCGCCATCCTTGCAAGCAATCACGGCTCAGACACAACTGCCGCCGCCGTCACCGCCGACTCTTCCCTCAAGGCATCAGTCAAAGCCATATGCTCCACCACCCTCTATCCTGACTCATGCTACACCTCCCTCGTGCCGGTCGTCACCAACTCCTCCTCCCTCGATCCCACTGCGCTCTTTCGCATAGCTGTTCAAGCAGCAAAAAACGCGATTTCGATCTCCTCAAAGCTTTTTGACGATCCAAAAATCAAAGAAGGGATCAAATCCTTCACAATTTCTTCGATCTCCGACTGCAGTCAACTCCTCTCGCTGGCTGCGGCCCACATCGAAGACTGCACAGCCTCTTCAGCTAACTTCACTTCGGATAGCTTTGTCGACGATCTCAAGACGTGGCTGAGCGCCGCCATCACTGATCAAGACACCTGCTTGGACGGATTAGGAAATGATTTGGGGCAGCTCAAGGGGAATATCGCGGAGGCAATGAAGAACTCGACGGAAATCACAAGCAACAGCCTTTCCATTTTAAACCAAATCGCGGATTTTGTCGGCTCCGTTGATCTTCGGCGGCGGCGGCGGCGTTTGATGAATTGGATGTCAAATGCTGAGCGGAGGGTGTTAAAGAGCTCCGGTGATTTGAAGTACAACGCAAATGTGGTGGTGGCGCGAGACGGGTCAGGGAAATACAAGAGCATAACGGCGGCGCTGGCCGAGGTGCCGAAGAAAAGCAGCAAGAAGTTTGTGATATATGTGAAGAAGGGAGTGTACTATGAAAACGTGAGGGTTGAGCAGAACATGTGGAATGTTGTTATTGTTGGCGATGGGATGGACGCAACAATGGTGTCCGGCAGACTGAATTTCGTCGACGGGACGCCAACTTTCTCCTCTGCAACTTTCGGTAATCTATCGATTTTATCTAAATAATCAGATATTCGTAGCATAAACTAAATCATAATTCATAAGTGCTTTAAATGAACCTGAAATTAAAGTAGACTCATCCATGGTTTCTTCGCCCAATGCAGCGGTTTTCGGCAAGGGTTTCATCGCGATAGACATGGCGTTCCAGAACACGGCCGGAGCCATAAAACAACAGGCCGTCGCCGTCCTCGCCAGCGCCGATCTCGTCACCTTCTACCGCTGCAAATTCGACGGCTATCAAGACACTCTCTACGCCCATTCCCTCCGCCAATTCTACCGCGAATGCAACATTTTGGGAACCGTCGATTTCATCTTCGGCAACGCCGCGTCCCTATTCCAATCCTGCAACATTCTCCCTCGACTCCCTCTCCCCGGCCAACAGGACACCATCACCGCGCAAGGTAAGATCGATCCCAACCAGAACACCGGAATCTCAATCCACAACTGCACCATTTGGCCTGCGGAGAACTTGACCTCCGTTTCTGTTTACCTCGGACGGCCGTGGAAGCCGTATTCGACCACGGTGTTTATGCGGTCGACGATGGCTGGAATTATTAATCCGGCGGGGTGGTTGCCGTGGCTGGGGACGGGGACTCCGGTGCCGGATACTATTTTTTATTCGGAGTATCAGAATTTTGGGCCGGGAGCGAGCTTGAAGAATAGGGTTAAGTGGAAGGGATTGCGGGTGATGGATTCGAAGCAGGCTGGGAAGTTTACGCTTCCTGGATTTATAAAAGGGAATTCTTGGATTCCTAAAACCGGTATTCCTTACTCTTCTGGTTTTTGAGTTCTCAGAACTTGTTTGGATGGTCGAATGGAGCTTTGATTTGATTTGATTGTGATGAATTCGGCTCTCTTGATTTTTTTTGTTTTTGGACTCATGACTTAATATGTAGTGCTGATTAAATGTAATGAATATCATTCCTTTGATTAATAATTTAACATATCGCCCTGCCCTATGTATGCACGAAAATATGTATTTTACTTTTTAAAATATTAAAATAGTGAAATTTTTTATGTGTTATGAAAGTTTTGGGCGATAAAAATGTAAAAACAAGTAAAATTTAAATGTAAATTTTTGAATACAAAAGTATAATACTCAAATCTTTCATAACATATCATTAATGCTATCATATGAACTTTTCAAAAGTGAAATAGAAATTTTCATTTGGAGGTAAGAGGATGCTACGTAAAATTGAAAGATTTGATGTTAGATATGTAAATACATGAGAATTTAGTAGTGTGCAAGTAAATCTTTCTATTAATTATGCAGCCTATCACAGATTATTGGCTGATTGTTTGGTATGTCATCATCATCCTCGGCCATATGCATGAAATTCCTATGCTAAAGTTTAGCTCACAAAGAGTTGAGGAATATAAAAATTAACATGGATTAATAGAAACCACAAGTTTACGGCAATAGAATAAGAGCTTTATCTTGATCATCACTTGCCATGTCCTTGCTTTCTTTGGAAGATTTACAATTCAACAAATTAAAATCATGGAAGATTTACATACATACAACTCAATTCCATGAAAGTTTTCATCTTCATGTAAGCATGATCTCCTGGTGATATAGATAAATAGCTTGTGGAATGAATCTGATAAATATTCAAAGGACATTATTGACAGAATGCAAGAGTATATTTCAATCTTAGCAGGAATAATGCTGAAATTCCAACAGGCCTAACAGATATAGAGAATACTAGAAAGAAAACCCATGTATTTTTACTTTCTTGACCAGAAGCAACAATGCTTAACTTCTGTTTGGAGCATCTACATGCGCTGTTATTATTATGCTGAAAAGTTCTTCTCATCTCTCTAAGCAAATAAATAAGATATATATATATATATAACAAGACCTGCTTCCCAGGAGAAATGACAAAAGTTCAGATAATATACTGAAAAATAAGTACGTCTTAACTAAATAAAAAATAAATGACAAGTAGAAGTTTAATATGAAATTCTTAATTTGCCATTTCTTGGCTGGAATGAGTAGTGTAGTTTTGATTTCCTCCATTCCATTCATTTTGAGTCCCATTACATTCAACGCACCAAATTAACCACAAGCTTTCCATCAAAAAAGAAATCATGATTTTCTTAACATAATAAACTGTGCTTGCTGAACTTAATGTTCCTAGACAAATATGCAATTTCAGGTGAAATGAAACCGTTGAAATTCGAAAAGAGCAGCACAATTTTATTGATAAAAGAATGTGTATTCAAACCCAATTACAATATGCCTAACGAAGGAAAGAAATAAAACATAATAAAATAAATAGGAAAGGAATAAAACATAATAAAGTAAAAAGGCGAGAATAATAAGTAATAACGGCTAGGGATTTAATTGTCGTTCTAAATCTAATACCCCACCTCAAGCTGAAACATAGTTATCAATCACGTTCAACTTAGATTTAAAGTCATCGAACAAATGTTGAGGAAGACTCTTGGTAAGAATATCCGCTAGTTCACCACTGGAGGTTACAAAATACACATTTCTCTGGACTCAATCGCTTCCTTAATGAAGTGTATGTCAATCTGCACATCCTTGATACGATCATGATGGATTGGATTGTGAGCAATGCTGATGGCAGTCTTATTATCATATATTAGCTACAATAGGGTGGGGGTCGGCATACGAAGTTCACAGAGCATGATGCGTAACCAGAGGGCTTCATAAATCACTAAGCTCATGGGCCGGAATTCAACTTCAGCACTGCTCCAAGTAACCACAAACAATTTTTTACTTTTCGATGTGACTAGATTTTCTCATACAAATGAGCAATACCCCGAGGTAGAGCGATTGTCATGAACTGACCTGACCCAATCAACATCTGTATAAATAACAATAAACCGAGCTGTGACGAAAGAAAAACAAATGTGAGCCCGGTGTGCCTTTAAAATAGTGGAGAATCTGATATAGGCTTGGAGATGGTGCTCATAGGTGTCATGCATGAATTGACTCACTATACCAACCGCATGACATATGTCAAGGTGAGTATGAACAAGGTAGATGAGTTTCTCCACAAGGCGTTGGTTGTGATTCTTATTGACCGACACACCATTGTGAATGTCAAATAATTTTTCCTTCGGATCTATATAGACGACCACTGATTTGCATAGAAGAAGGTTGTTCTGTTTCAAGGGTCAATCACATATTTGTGTTGTGATAGGCAAATGCCCCGAGATGATCAGGCTACTTCCATTCATAAAAAGTACTGGAGAGATCCTAAATTCTTCATTTCAATGAATTTAACAACATCTTTCAAGGACTCCAATACTAAAAGATCATTAATAGTAAGAATAATATTGTCAACATAGATAAAAGAATAGCTACATTGTCATTGGAGAAATGTCAGAAAAATAGAGTGTGATCCGATTGAGCCTGATTAAAATCATGACCCATGAACACCTTTGTAAACTTGTCGAACTAGGCCCTTGTGGACTATTTTAGCCCATCAAGAGACTTTTACAGCCTACACACTTGCCCTTTGGAGGCAGTAGAGCTAAAGCCATGAGGGAGAGACTTGTACGTCTCTTCTATAAGCTCTCCATTCAAGAACACATTATTGACCTCTAGCTGAAATAAAGACCAATCCAGATTCACTGCAAGGGACAATAGAATCCGGACAGTGTTTAACTTAGCCACTAGAGCAAATGTCTCCTAATAGTCAACTTTGTAAGTCTGTGAGTACCCTTTGGCAACAATCATGTTTTATTGCGTTCAAAGGATCCATCAAAATCGAACTTGGTTCTGAAAATCCATTGACAACCCACACTTCTTATCTTAAGGAAGATCGACGATGTCCCATGTATGCTTTCAATGAAGGGCATTCATATCCTCAATTACTGTAGTTTTCCATGCTGGATCAATAAGAACAACCTTAACAATAGCTGGGATCTAATGGTCCGTTAGTGGCAAATGCTCTCTAGGTTAATGATAAACTGCAGAAAGAGACATTTTGCCATAGAATTAAGGGAGCATGTCTGATTGCATTCCTTAATCGGAGAACTCACCTCATCATTCAAAGGAGGGGTCACGCTGAGGATGTCGCTTGGAGTGGATTCGAGGTCCTGTAAAGAGGTAGTGTGTTATGGAGTAATAGCATTGGAATAGGTGCACTGAGCGTAGACACGAATAGTGGGAGGAGGAGAAGGTGCATTCTCCAGATCCGGGAACACTCGCCAAATTTGGGAACTCACCCGATGGTGCAGTAACCAAAGCAGTGGACTCTTTAGTAACAGGAACAATGAGGGGAACATCCATAGGAGTAGGATAAGGGATAGTGTCTAAGACTTGGCAACTAAACTAGAAAAATATGGGACACTTTTGAAGAAAGATACATCAACACTCACATAGATTTTGTTAGTAATAGGATAAGGCACCGATATCCCTTTGAGTGGAGGACTACCCAAGAAAGATATATTTTATAGATTTGGGATCAAGTTTACTTTGATTAGGGGTAGTGTTTCGAACAAAGGCATTGCAACCAAAAATCTTGGGGTCTAATGTCAAGAAGATTCTATTGTTAGGGAAGCATGACATTAGGATGGTAAGGGGGTTTATAACTTGTGAATTTTAGATGGTACTTTATTTATGAGATAGGTGGCGGTCTAATGTCAAAAATCTTGGGGTCTAATGTCGAACATCTTGGGGTCTAATGTCAAAAATCTTGGGGTCTAATGTCCAAAATCTTGGGGTCTAATGTTGAACATCTTGGGATCTAATGTCAAAAATCTTGGGGTCTAATGTCCAAAATCTTGGGGTCTAATGTCGAACAAAGTATTTTTGGTACGATCTATTATGTTTCAAAAATACTTTGGGACATTGAATTGAAACATAATAGAGCGAGCAATGTCGAGGTGATAGTTTTTCCTCTCGGCTACCCCATTTTGTTGAGAAGTGTCAGTACAAGAGCTATAGTAAATGATGCTCTTACTCACTAAGAATTCACCTAAAATAGAGTTGAACAATTCACGACTATTATCAGTCAAAAAAGCCTGAATAAGAGTCTTAAATTGAAATTAAACAAAGATATAGAAGTTTTGGAATGTGACAACAACTTCTGATTTGTCTTTTAAAATGTGGACTCACGTCATTGGAATGTAGTCATCAATCAAAGTCAGGAACCACCTTTTATTGATGTAGTTGAGAGTGCGAGAAAGTTCGTTTTTATTAGAGTACATCTAATGATACAAGTTTTTTTAAATATTAAAAACTAGAATGACCTCAACTACAATACAATAACATAATGAAATATTTAATGACCCGAGAAAAATTATAACTCTTGAGATGTGCGTTTGTATTTTTTTTGTTGTTCTCTTGGAAGTAATAGAGTCAAGCCATTCTCTTAGCAGTTCCAATCATCATCCCTGAACGACGATCCTGAAAAGCACAACCATCAGAAGCGATATTAGCAACACAATCATTATCATTCGTTAACTTGCTGACAGATAACATGATACATTACAATTGGGAAACATATAAAACAGACTCCAGGATTGGATCAGTTATTAGTAGAACCGACTCTTTACCAGCAATGCAACTACAAGAGCCATCAGAATTCTAACGATATATTTTTCCGAGAATGGACAATAGATCGAGAAAACTTGTGAGCATTCAATCATGTGATCCGTGACACCTGAATCAATAATCTACGGACTAGAGGAAGAATAACTCGCGAAAGCCATAGGAAAATATTGTTTTGACTTGAACAATCTCTTATACTTCCCATATCATTATTTTCAAAGTAAACTATTTCAATTCACTTAATTTCGCTTCGCACTTCTTTCTGCTTCATCTTGGAAATGCACTTACCTAATCTTGAAGTTTGTTCATCAAGTGAAATTTTGGGGCCCGATATTATTTCTTATAATTATTATTGTTTATTTTATGCATATTTAAATACTCAGGCAAGATGTTGATTGACATAAACACGTCTCTATTTATTCGTAGGCTCAGTTTAAATACGCATGACTAGCGAATTCCTGCAAGCAAGCAACTAAAGACCATCAGAAAATCAGGAAATCTATAGTAATTACAAACAAATTTGCATTATTACACTTACTTATAGTAGAAGTTTAATATATATAAAAAAAAAATTGTTGAATGACAAATAAGCAAATTAAGAATTTATATCAAGCCTTCATATTCATATATATGTTCATGCATGCAGCAATTAGTCCGTTTCCTTTTCAGTTTATCTTTACATTAATTAATAGTGAATGAATCTTTCTTTAGTTTCTTCAACTGTTTCTGGACGTAAACAGAAGTGAGATTTGGCTTCAATTGGTGGTTTAATTATCTGACAAAACTATGTTTTATAATAGCAGATATTATTTGGCTTTACTCTAAACCATTTTATAAACTAAAATCTTAGATATTATTTGGAGGGGATGAGGAGGTTTATTGCATTTGTGAGTGGGGGGTAAACGGGCCCGATTTGAGCGAGTTCAGGCTCGGCTTGTGTCGGCACTTTGAAAATTTATTGTTGTTTGTGTTCGGCTCGTTAATATATCGAGTGTAAGAAAATTGTTCATGTTTGACTTGCTCGCTTAGCGAGCCAAACACAAGTTGTTTGCGAGTAAAGAACAGTTTGACATCCCTAGTCACACACCGATAGGATGTTAAGGACATGAGCGGAATTTAAATCTTATTATTTATATTAAAATATTCATTTAAATGGGATTTAATATTTTTTATTTTATTTTTAATTAATAATATTAATTCATTATAAATCTTTGTAACGATGTAGTAAGTTATTTAAAAATAATACTCAACAATTATATAATTATCTCTCTCTCTCTCTATCTCTCTCTCTCTCTTTATATATATATATATATATATAATTATTTCAAGCTTAAAATCAGCTTAACATAAAAATCAAATATGTGTTCATGTTCTGCTCATTTATGTATCTGACGCAAGAAAATTATTCATGTTCAACTCGTTTGTTTAACTAACGAATTAAACACAAGCGACTTAACAAAATCGAACAAGATTTTCACAAACAACGAGTCGTTTTGATAACGTATTTGTGAGTGTTTATAGTACAATCAGATTGAAAAATAATTGAGACATAAACATCATTATTTTCTAGAGCGGGCAAAATAATCGAGAAAAGTATTAAATTTTGGGGGGAATCATTAGGAAGGACTATTGGAAGTACGTAAATAAAAGATTATATAAATATAAGTTTTTTAGAAAAAAAATATTAATACATAATGAATATAGCATTTTATTTAGTATTAAATTTGAATAAATTTATTATTTTGATTCACAAAATCAACTCTAAATTGTGCAATTATGTTAAAGAAGAGTGATAATTATTACATAAAAGGGTGAGGATATATATCTCAAAGATATTTCACGGCTTTCGGTGGGGATGGTGTGGCTCAGTGGGACCCATCAAAGATGACCCAGGACCGTCAACTTAGTCTGTCAGCTACTGCATATCGGGAGTATGGGAGTATGGTGTTCCCAGATGGATAAAGCGTAGATCATCCCCAAAGGAATCTACTTGACCTTATCCATACGGACTAATCCAACGCCCTCCAAGTTAGATGCGTGAAGCGGACCATTTAGCTTCTAAGCAGATGACACTGATCCTCAATATATGGCCTCTCGAATATATCCGTGCCGGCCTCCTCTTATAGACTAAAATACCCCTGCTGCACCTACATATGCTAGGGGTACAATTTGTAATTATACATACCCCCATTTCTATAAATATGGATTTATTTTAGGGATAAATGTTACACAAATTTACTTTTCATTACTGTTCTGCAGCAAACTTCTGTTGTGGCACTTAATTAAGTCCGATCATCATTCCAAACAATCTCATACTTTTCAAATGAAACGAGGAAGAAAAACTAATGCCATATTTCGTGCAGCTAGCAGACCTTACCAAGTCCAGATATTACAAGTAAAAATATATAGCTGAAACCCTCACAGAACTAATAAGACAAGGAAAATTTCTCCAAGATAGAGCCTGTCGGCTTCTTAAATGAGCCAAATAACGCAAGTGGATAGGGCTGGCGATAATAATTCGGGTTGTTAGGATAGCTAGAAGCCTCAGAGTCTGAAAATGCTGAAAGTGAAGATTGTTATTAAACAAATATTAAACTGTTAAATATCTTCCCTACTTTATATATTACTGTCAGTATTTTTGTTGTTATTTGTCATGTTTTATTGGTGGTTAGAGCCTGCACGCAACCAAAGTTGTTATGGTTGCAATAAGAAGTTTTATTAATGTAAAAAAAAGATGCAAAATGGTTTAAAATTAAAAAGGAATATAAAATAATATAATCAGATCTTATTATAAAACAATTACCTTCGACTGATCGAGAGCTTCTTCTTCTTCTTAATTTTTAAAAAAGGAATAAAAATCCATTAAATTAATGTCATATAAAAAATATCATATGAGCACATGTTTGCGCTCTTCAGAATCTGCACGTACGGACAACCAATCAGGCCGGGAGAATACATCATCGTGACGTATACTCTGCTTTGAGTGGTTGTCTATAATATACCTCAATATATATCCATACGAGCAGGACTCATCACCTTCAAGAGTTGTCTAAGAAAATTTTATGAACTTCTAAGATATTATAATTTAAACCATATAAGTTGCATAGGAAATATAATGTTTTAGAATATTACGATTTACAAAACAATACTACATTGTTCCAAGAAGAATGCAACCACCTTTCTTTACAGAGCCTCTATTCTTTAAACTTCTCATCAAATCTCTAAAATTTTATTTTTACATGTGTAACACTCAAATCCCTATCATCACTTCGAAAATATGACTACTATCAACTTTTAAAGGTGAAATACACCTTGTCATGCAAATGTTTATAACACAAAAATTTTAGAACTGCAAATATCAAACTTTAGGTGTTGATATGTAAATATATAAGATGTTTAGATTAATTGGTAGTGATTTTGCAAGTATACAAATCCAGCCATTAATTTGGAATATGGTTTTAAAAAAAGTTGGGAAATGTAATTTTTTTTTATTTGGCTCATTTTCAATTTTGTACAACCAACCCTCTCCACAATTTTTTTTATTTTCTTTTCTAGTCCACAATCTGGTGTCCAGTCTGAATTTCAAATTGTTGAACATTACTTATTTCTTTTTGACAAATTGAATTTTGCAGAAGGAATCTCCAAATTGACTTGAGCCAAATTTGGCCGGTTCGGTTCAATGCTATGAGTTCTTCCTAAGATAATGTTTCGGCCAAATAGCTAAGAGGCCATTTGGGTTCACTTGCATTGTTTATTTTAAGATAATATAATTCATGTATCAAAATAAGATATCATTCTCTTTAAAAACAGAAGATAATTTTTATAAGTTTTTAATATTTTTAAAAAGAAGTAGATTTAGCTTAAAAAAATAAAATAAAAGGGACATGCATATATGCATCCCTCACATTCTTATGTATTTACAAACACATAAAAAAGATCATTACCATTTGCTTTTTAACTATGGAATACATATTGCTTGCATAGGTTTATCACCATAAAATGTTATAAATATAAATATCAAACTTTAGAGGCTAAATATGTAAACATATAGGACTTGTGTGATACATTATGTATTGACTGCTGGTAAATTTGATCCAAAAGAGTGTTATATTAATATCTTATTGTTGTAAGAAAGTCCAACACACAAGTCTTAGTGGTGGTTTAAACCACCATTTTTTTAACAGATTTTTTTTTTTAAATTATCTTTCATGTTGATGTTTTTCAATTTCAAGTCATACAAACAAAGTCAAATAATAACAGAAAAAACAATAACTTTTTACTGAAAGATTACATATTTACATTTCTAACGTCTAAACTTTGATTTTTACATATGCAACACATATGGGAACCCACCACTCCACTGACCATAATCACATTGATTGATTCAAAGTAGGACAAAGCCAAAGTAAGTTCATATCAAAATTCTCCTCCTCTGCGGAAGAGATAAAGTTTGACAAGCTCGTGATCGGGATGAGAAAGCTTTAACTGACTGCAAAAGTGTAAAAAAGAAATAAATTAATAGGATTTTTTATTTCATTGATAAAAACTAGAAGGCAGTGTTTGAACTTCGTATGCTTGGAAAGTGATTCAACTGAAGAGAACTCTTCTATGATTTCTGCAAAACAATTATGAGACTGAATAAAAAATAGTCTAAGATCTGAGGTTCTTGCCACACAATGACCTGCAGCCACTAAGGAGAAAGCCTGTAGTTCAAATCGGTGGCAAGGGCTCCGGCTTCGTAAGAGGAGCAAGTCTGCGGAGCTCGGCACCTGAGAGTAGGAAGGCCAAGAAGATCGCTGTCGGGCATCGGATCACGAGAGGAGGAACGGACTTTCGGGTTCACGAGCGGGAGTCGAGCGAGAGCGCTAGGGTTTTTGAGAGAGCGTGGGAGGCTGATTTGCGTGGTGGAAAATGTATTAGAGCTGCTTGTGAAGTCCAATGTTGAGCTGACACATGGTAGACCGGATCCTCTTACATAAAATATGAAAAAAAGAACTAAATGCACGGCCCGACTTGACCGATGCATTATGGAAATATACCATCACATAAGAATATTCCATCGTATTATTCTGAATATTTTCCGCGTTATTTATGTATTATTGGTGTGTTATTGAGGTGATTCAATCAAATTATATGACAAAACTGTTACTGATATGTTATTAATGTGTTATGAAAGCGATTTTGAGTTAATATTATTATTTAAAGAACAATATCACCTCAATCAATGTTTTTAATGTGTTATTGGTGTGTTATTCATGTGTTATTGATGTATTATTAAGACAATACCATTCAATGACAAGATGAAAATTTATACTAATGTAATATTCTTGTGTTATGAAGGTGAGTTTGAGTTGATATTGTTGTTTCAAGAATAATAACATCTCAAAATCACCTCAGTCACTCTTTTTAATGCGTTATAGTAGTGTTATTCATGTGTTATTGATGTGTTATTGAGTTAATACAGTCTAATGATAAGATGAAAACTTCTACTGATGTGTTATTCATGTGTTATGGTGGTGATTAAGAGTTGATATTACTGTTTAAAGAACAATAACATTTCAAAATTATCTCAATAACACACTAATAACGCATGAATAACACGAAAAATATTCATAATAATGCAGGAGAATATTCTTATAACATGGCGACAAGGATAAATAACGTAGAAAATATTTTCTTATAACACATGGGCAAGGCTCTGTAACGCGAAAGAATATACATAACGCGATGAAATATTCCTATAACACATCAACAAAGGTAAGTAATGCATCGGTCGTGCCGGGTAACTCGTTTTCATTTTTTTTTCATTTTTTTATGTAGGTGAGCCCCGGTCATCCACGTGTCAGCTCGAGATTGAACTCCACAAACAACTCTACATGTGAAGTCATGATGTAATATTTTTTCGGAAGAGGGGAGGGGGAGCAATTCATTCGCGCGGTTTAAAGTTTAAACCGGGAGAGGGAAAAAAAAACCGAATATTGCAGCGGTTTAAACGACTGTAAAAAAAACAGGGTTTTTTCGTCTCACTCCTCATATGGGATATATGTTTAGTGGTTTTAAAGTAGTGGTTTATACCGCTGTTAAAGGTAGCTTTAAAATTATGTTAATATATGTTATAAGATTTAATCAGTTATGAGTAGTCGAACTAATATTACACAAGTGCTATGAGACTTTCACAAGAAAAGTAACAGAAAATATTGAGGAAGTGGTTGTGACCAATACATTGTGAATAAAAGTTGATATATAATATATGTTGTGTGACAGAAAATTTGATAATAGTTTATTTAGAAACGACCACCTAATGGCGGTGGTATTGCTGACAGTAGCAGCTACGGTGGCTAAGCAATAGCGGTCTGACAACGAAAGGCAATGCCAATGGTCTAGCTTGTGGTAGCAGTTTGACAATGTTAAAGCCTGGAGACGAAGACCCGACGATGGTGGAGCTTGTCGATAGCGGTCCGACTTGAAAATCCTCAAGAGCTTAGATCTTTGTTTAGTTTTCTCCTCCAGGTCCAAGTCCCCCCATTAAGACACTTAGTTTGGAAACAGAATATTGCATCAGGAGTCCTGATGCAGTTTTGCATCAGCACTCCAATCAAGGTCTGCCACGTGTACAGACAGACCCACCCTTGTATTAAATTAGGTTTTTTACTAAGGTGGGTCTGTGTGGACACGTGACTGACTATAATTTTAGTTATGATACAAAAATGCATCACAACTTCTGATGCAATCATTCTTTCTTAGTTTGACCATAAGCGTTTATAATTTAGAATCAATTTGATATTCAATTAACCATTCTGCTTAAATAGCTTGACTTGAGTTTGATTGGACCCAGATTGGACAGTTTGGATTCGTCGGGTTTGTCTCATCAAGACGCTCAATTTAATTATATGTTTGATGAAATTGGAGCTTGGATGATCATTACTTCATATTTAAAATTCCTTCCTGATCAAAAAGCTCCTAGATGCTTGCATGATTAAAGCAATTTTTCAGCACGCTTTTGTACCTAAATTTCCTAAACTTAAAATGATTCCGAAGATGCCCTAATCATCCAACTTCTTGCCTTGTATATATATATATATTTCTAAACTATGGATTGTCCCCATTATAATATTTTCATAGTTGTATGATTGCATTGCCCACATGATATCATAAAGATCAATAATAATCGAATTAGTATGTAGTTTTTCTAATTATATGACCGTTGATTTGACTAGGTTGTAGAAAAAGAAGCTACTGAGCTGGTTCTCATCCACCATTAAGAACAAATTCAATCAATAATTGTGATGTTATTTTTCAACCACCACATATCTATATTCTTCTATTTTTCACCCACCTTGAAGCAACTCCTAATAAATGCAGTATCCAATGAAAGCGTTTGGGGCCCTTTAATTTTTTTTAATTATCAATAATTTAATCTGCATTATCTCATAATTATCTGCTTAGTTGAACTGAATGATCATTAAGTATAGCTAAATGAGTATATCTATCAATAGTTTATTTTAGTAGGATTATATATCTATATGTTTGGGTTTCTTAAAGTTTATGTCAAGATCATTAATTGGTGTAAATTTTATCTTGGATATGAGACAAAGGATCAAGAAAACAATAATACATACATACATATACATATACATATACATATATATATATATATATATATATATATATATATATATATATATATATATATATATATATATATATATATATANATATATATATATATATATATATATATATATATATATATATATATATATATATATATATATATATGATAAAAATATTAAATATTTGAATAATAATTGCAAAATAACTATATGGTACCATTCACATTATTTTTATTCTAAGATGAAATTGCAGCATCTTATTTTAGTTTGAATATTTTTCAGTCATTTAATTTTTGTTACAAAAAAAATTGCATCAAGAGCACTGGATGCAATTAATGATATGTGTTTATGTTATGTGGGGAGATCACTAGAAAAGTCAGCTACATAAAAGAGCTTCATGCATGGAAAACCTTTTAGAAGATAGTAAGTGAGTTGTATGTTTAATTAACAACTTAAATAATTGTTTATGCACGGCCGGGAAAAGTGTTAAAACTGACAGAAAAATCAACGGTTTTTTACACGTTGGAAAAATTGTTCTAATTACCGATAGTTTTGTGGTTGTTTTTTATCTTGGTTGTTTGTGACGACATAACTACAACATAAACTGTCGCTTTCAACATTGTTTTGTTTTCCGACTGTTTTTAATTATACTTGAATGAATAGCCCGTCGACTATAAACAAATATTAACCGACGGTTATAGTTGGTCCATTATATTCGAACCTGCAATCTGACGGGAATTGGCACATTTTATTATTAAGCGACGGTAACGACCGTCGGTAATAGTTTTAATAATCAACATAATTAAAGTCGTTGATATGCTATCGGAACTAATCCTGTATCACAACCAAATTCACACCCTCCCAATCTTGCCCTAATTTATCTCTTGACCGTCGTCTTCTCTGCCCAAAACCTTTGCCTCTCCACCCTCTGCCCGAAGCGCTCGTCTTCTCTACCGTTCGAAACCATCATATTCTTCTCCGAATCCCACGCGATACAGTCAAAATATGAGCTAGTTGGGAACACAGAGGTGGGAACGCGACTTAGAGTAACCATAAACTCCCATTTTTCTTCTCCTTCCGCTCCTTAGCTACCCGAAACAACTGAGGAAGGTAAAATTTTATCTTTATTTTTGTTTTTATTTTCATTTGCTTTGAAGAATGCGTTTAATTTATAGGATTTATCAACTAGGAGGTTTGTCAAATATTTTCCTATTTCGGTTGGATTACATCTAGGGTTGTGAGTTCAGCTCTAACATCATTAATCACTCGAAGATTGATTCGAATTTTGGCCTAGATCGAGATCAGATCGAAATAAACGAGCTGAGTTGCGAGCCAAAATTTTGGATCGAATTTTTTTAGCCGATTTTGAGCCGACCACAACTCAACTCGAAATCATATCGTTAACAACATATAATTGTGAATTTAACAAAATTAGGTTGAAGATTGTTAATCGCTCAAAAAATTGATTCAAAATTTAGCTCGAATCAAAATCATATCAATATAAACGAGCCGAGCTACAAACCAAAATTTTGGATCTAATTTTTTTAAACTGGTTTTGAGCCGACTCCAGCTCGGCTCAAAATCGGATCGTTAACAATTTTAATTACATCAGGGATCAGCTTTGAACACATTGTTTTTACTTTATTTATGGATGCTTTTGCTGGATATTTACAAGAGGATGCACATTGATGTATGCTTGTTGCCAGGATATCCTTTTTGTGGATAAGACTACAGAAAGAGTTTAGGAAAAGCTTAAAGTTTGGAGGCTAATATTAGAGTCTAAAGTCTGTCATTTGAGTACTTGAAATGTAATTTTAGTAGTAGTAGCTCTAGTGGCACAGTTGTAATTATGGGTGATCAAATCATTTAAAATGTGTGAACATTTTAGATATCTCGGGTCTTCTGTTCAATGTGATGGTGATATATATGGGGATGTGATTAATTAGTAGATTTCAAGTTGGTTGGTTGGAACATATATCATCTCGGCTCGAAGTCGGATCGTTTACTATCATAGTATATCATTTCTATCTAAAATCATTAAACAGTCCAACATTAACTCGTAATTGATTCAAGCATCTCCTTCTAATAGTGTATACCAATGTAGCTACACCAGTCCGTTGACAGATGTATTTGTTTCATATTTTGCCTCCAATTGAAAAGCCAATGATAAACCTCATACAAATCACTGGCTTTACACTTGTAGATAAAATGTGAACGAAATATACTCGTGAATGAGTTGGTGTAGCTATGATGACGAACAAAATTAGAGAAAATATTGATAAATGTTCATCGATTATTAATCTTTCACAATCTTAATAGCCTCGATAGGTTGTTAAAGTTTTGATTTCAAACTAAGAAAATCTGAGTAAAAATTAAATTCAGTAAATTTTCAAGATTTAATTGATGTTTTGTATTTAGAAAAGTTATTTTGATAGTTTATTTAAACTTCATGATGTCTCATTTTAATAATGTCTGCAGCTGTAGCTACTCCAACCCTATCATAGGCATATTTTTTTTCGTATTTTGTTTCCAACTGTAAAGTCAATTATATAACTAATATACTCGTTGTCATAACGTCTTATTCGATTGACTGAGCACCTATAAATATATTCTTAGAAGGAAATATTTCATAAGATTTAAAAGTTTTCACTGCATCCTCCTATGTGAAGTCTAATTTTCACAATAAGAATCAAAATTCACTTTGAAATCTAAATCTCAGGGTTTAGTTCCAAAATGAAATTTCACATCAACATCTAAATCACATTGCGACAATTTATATATATATATATATATATATA
>NEWO01000003.1:4656970-4667163 GCA_003013225.1 Phalaenopsis aphrodite | reverse complement strand
CTTTTTGGCAAAACTGTGTTTTGAAAGTTTTTTTGCAACTGGACCTGGCTAATTGCCTGTTTGAGGTAGCGGTTTCCCTGCAGTATGATTTCTTACTGCAATTTGCGGTGTTTGTTTACAATGGAGCGGTAATTTTATACAAAATGCGGATCGCGAGTTCGACCCCGCGATTCACGTTCCTCGCTATTACTTTTCCTTCGCTGCTCTCTTTCCTTCCCTTGACGCGCCTCTTGCCCTAAAAATTTCCTCTTTGAGCCCCTCGGTTCCGTGGCTCTGATGGCTAGCCCTTGTTTCTGGTTGCCTTTCGGTGGGTTCACGTGGCTGTTGCGGTGAGCTTCCACTCTTCTCTCCCACTCCTCTTATTTCTCTGATTCGATTTGGTGGTTCTGCGCTCTATGCGGTTGTTCCTCTTCTCCGGTTTTAGTTGGTTGTTCTTGTGAGATTTCTATTCTCCCTCTCCCTCTCCTCTCTTTTGTTCGGCTTGGTTTGGTGGTTTTGCGCACAGTGCGCTCTGTGTGGTGGTCCTCTTCTTTCCCTCTCCACTGTTTTGGTATTCTCTATGTTATTTACTAGTTGGTCTTTGATTTTGTAATTGGGTGCAATGGTTCAATTGTAGTAGTTTTGATTTTGCGTTTTGGTAGTTTCAACCCTCTGCTATTCAGTTTCAGTGGATGTTGGTTTTTCAATTTGGTGGTTTCTGGTGTGATATGTTTAGTAGATATTTTTGCTTCTTTATGCATAATCCTGTTGATGGTATTAGTCATGTGCAATAGTTGGTTTTGTGGTGGTGTTTGCGTATGCAAATTGAAATATAGATGACGGTGGTTGGAAATACAAGTGAAAAGTAACATAAATGGTTGTTATATCTAGCAGATGGTTTTTTATTTTGCAATTGCTCATGTGCAATGACTCATTTGGTGGTTTTCTCTCTGATCTTAGCATTTGTCTGTTTTCAGTGGATGTTGGCTTTTAAGTTTGGTGGTTCAATGTCTCGGTAGGTCATTTTGCTTCATTATGGTGCATCCAATTGATGCTTTTGATTATGTGCAATAGTTCGTTTGGTAGTGATGTTTGCATATGTGAAGTGGAACATACATGGTGGTGATTGGGAATGCAAGTGAAAATGCAATGGAAATGTTTGCATATGCAATTTGATGGTGGTGGTATTTGCATATGCAAATTGGAAACATAGATGAGGGTAGTTAGAAATGCAAGTTATGTTGCTACCCGAATTATTTGAGGTTGTTGCACAAAATTCGGTTGATATTGTTGCCCGAATTTTGGTTGAGGTGTTCATCGTGTTCTTGGTATGTGGGTGTGTCAGTGTGTTGAAGTGGTGGTGGTGGTGGTATTTTAGAAATATTATTATTGTGTTAGATTCCACCGCCGAAACTAATCGAGTGTGGAGAGTTTCTCTGGATGACAGCTTATCTAGTGGCATACATCGTCTACATTTTAAAAATAATGTTATCATATTATTAATTGTTATTTTAATAGTCTTTTTATAATTTTAGTAGTTATAAAACTCACTGTTTAGTGACATGTTTTTCTTTATTTTGTAATGTTCGACACTGGATATTTGTTTTCAAGTATGAAATGTACTGGTATGAACATTTTTATTACAAACAATAAGGGCAGAATGATCATTTGTCCATAAACTGCTCCAGCACTACTATTTTCAAACTACAAAAAACAAACAGACAACCAACCAATCGACATCATCTTCCTGCCATAGCTGTTGCACATCATTTTATTAATAAGCTGCAACTACCTCAAGCATACCCTAAATGCAAGTACTGCCAAAAAGCTGTTTTCTGACTTTTTGAAAACAAAAAAATATAATAACCACCACAACTTTTTAAACAACAGTTTCTTCTGCAACAGCTTCGCAACTGCTTCATATCATTATCATTTGCATTATTTATGAGGGTGATTCATGCACACCCCTCAATTCTTATGCATTTACTAAAACTTATATTTCAATTTTTAAATATATGCCATCATAACAATGCATGAAAAGAAATAGGTGGTATATGTATGCATGTAAATACATAAATTAGGTGGTATAAATGTAAAATAGTTAAAGTAGATGTTAGATATGTAAATACATAAGAATTAGGTGGTATGCATGTAAATGCCTCTAACTGTTTACACCATTTACATATCCCTATCAGTTTATAAACAAACAATTCTATACTCTCCTAATTATTGTACTTGTACAGTTATTCATCTCAATCAGGCATTTCATTATGAAAAATTGGGACTGAAATAATTAGAATATTGGGATCTTTGAAATAAGAAATAGACGACTCAACTAAAACCATCTGAAGCGGAATGCATTGCGTCAAAAGACCTGCATTCACTCATAGTTATTTATGATAAATATTAAAATATATGTTAAGATGATAATAGATTATCATTCTTAAAGGATAATGCTCCATATAAATTCTCTGTGGTAGCTATTCTAAGTTCACGTAAATGCCACTTTAATGAACATTGATAAAGAAATCCTTAAGAAAGTCGTTTTCTTTCCCACCTAAATGCCAAGAATTATTTTGATGAAGTGCTCCAACAGTCTTAACTTGTCATTTATGGGGCAGCTACAGCTTATTGAATAATTTGTTGATAAGCTGATTAAGAATAATTTGTTAATAAGTTAGGTGCAGTGACTATTATAAATTTTTATTTTATTTTCTTAAAAGGTCAGACTGCTGCCACAAAATTGCCACCGCACCGGTGTGAAAACACTGTTTTTGGCATTTTGAAAACGCATAAGCTGCCAAAACGCAGTTCACCCAAAAATATCAGGTGCGTTTTCAGAACGCCACAACATCAAATAAACTGCCTCAAACGGACCCTAAATATATTTATCTATAGGTGCCATTTATCATATGAACAATTTTTTACCACAAAAATTCTCTTAATTATTTGGGTCAATTTGGTACTGCTTCGTATTTCAAACTATCAACTATGTCTGAGAAACTTATTTCTTACTACTTTTTAAAGATTTATGTAATGAAAAATTATTTTTTCCAACCTGGCTTATTATAGCTCATTAATTGTGATAAAAATAGTAATTTTTTTTTTTAAATATATATTTATAATTCCAATCATAAATTTCAATTTTTTTTAATATATAATTATAATTCCCATCATAATTTTCTAAGAATTTACTCCTCTATCATAACTTTACCACATTTTCTTAAGAAAATATATGCAGCACAAAAAAGCTCTTAAGGGCAACTAATGTTATCGAGCAAAATCAGACTTTACGAGTGTTTGAAAAAGCAATTGTTAAGCTGCTACGGAAGAAGAAGACATTCTTCAAGAAACTACGATGAATATTACAGATATTTTTTAATTTTCCGAATGTTAGACCTCATCTTCCTAGCAACCATTGCACTTGGACCAAGCCAGGTCTAAGATGCACATAGTCACCTTAATTTTTTGACAATACATATAAAAAATCATTTCCCAAACGGCCCAACAGTGCGGTCCAGATTGCACTGCAATGCCACCATTCCCGAAAGTGCATCGACAAGCATCCTTAGCGTGCATTTGGGCTGCCGAAACGGCTTGTTCACAACCAATTTGTGTTCTACTCATTAAGAAACTCGTGTTTGATTCGTTCAATTAACAAATAAAACGAACACAAACTATTTTTTTTATGCTCGATATATAAACGAGCCGAACACGAAAAAAAATTATTCTTTTGTGTTCGGTGTTCGGGTTGTTTTGACTCGAATAATGAAAATTGACTATAATACTACAAAAATTTATAGTCAATTAAAAAATAAAAATATATTAAGTTATATTTAAATGATATTTTAATATAAATAATAATATTTAAATGTTACCCATACTCTTAACATCCTACCGCTTCGCGACAATGATTGTCAAAAAGAGTCTTTGTTCGTGCACAACTCATCCGGCCATGATGATAAGCGCCCTTTATAAAATTCAATAAATGATATTACACCAACATTTTACCGACATTGAAATAATAAATAAAATACAGACTAAAAAAAGTTTCCACCTTCCTTCCTGTCAACTGTTAACGTCCACACCTTTCCACAATCACGCCTTACCTACGATCGCATACACATTCCAAAATTGCATCCCAAATAGTGTATGTACAAAGAGTACGAAAGATTTGAATACAGATTCCTCGCCAACACTATGAACAATTTACACACATTATTTACATTAAGCCTCAATGAGTCCCAATCAGGTCAAATATATATCAACCAAAAACATATAAATCAGCTTTCCTGCCCAAAATTCTACAGCCTTCAGCTCACATTTTTTTTTTGGCTTGTTATGTAAAATTATAATCGGTCTCAACTGCAATTAGAAATGTCAAGTCAAATCATTACATAAGCAAGCAGCAGAGTCGAATCCTCCAGAAAACAGAACAGCTTATTTTAGATTGTAATTTCAAGTCACTGGCTCCAATCCCAAATCCCTGATTTTCATTAATGAGAAAACAGAAGCTAGAATAATAAAAAAAAAAACTGAATAATTATTTTTCTGGTAAATTCATGATTATGTTTTCAGTTAATAAGCAAAATAAATAGCATGATATGGAACGCAACACTTCAAGAGCTATTAAAGAGAGAACATCAACCAATTGAAACCATATTCCTCAAATTTCTACCTAGAACTCTTAACAGAATCAAGGGGCATTTACATACATACCATCCCATTCCTATGTATTTACATATCTAGCGCCTAAACTTTGCCTTTTGCATTTATGTCATGCAAAACTTTCATCTCTTTTAAGAAGTGAGTGCATGTTTTCATGCATAGGATATAAATGCAAAATTTGAAGTTTAGGTGTTGGATATGTAAATACATAGGCATTGCGTGATATGTATGTAAATCTTCCCACAATCAAACAAGTCATGGAATGATTAAAATTCTATGCTATTCACCATTCAGAAAATGGATTGAAGTCTTAACCTTGCTGATAACCAACATTGTGGTCAGCAAGCGGGTATAACCAAGTTCCGTGCGGGAGAAATTCATTCGAGAATGGAGGGGCATTCAGTCCAACGAACTTTTAAAAATTCTCTTACAAAATTTCACCAAGCCTTTATAAACTTTCAACAGAGTTCGTCAAGGCTCCTAAGAAAATTTCACAAATAGTTTGCGCAGTAGATGAATCCACACAAGGACAGGACCAAGATAGAAAGAAATATGTTGAAGGGACAATGGCTTAGAGCTTCTCTCTCTCTCTCTCGCTATCACCAGAGATCCGTTGAAATTTAGATACCAACCCTCCCAATGAATTCGAGATATTGATGAAGTATGCCAAGTTAAAGTTAATAAGTATTGGATTGCTCGTTGGCTGTTTTCCATAACATATGGATGTAGCACCCTCAACCCACTATCAAAACATATGCGAAGACCTTGGATCTAGTTCAAAACCAGGAGTCCTATTTTAATGATAATTTTGCCTGGTCTTTACAACAACCAACTGTTTCAAAAATGCAGACATGCCCGCAACTAGGGCTGTAACTGCGCCAAATCAACTTGTGAGCCGGCTCGGGCTCGGCTCAATAAGTAGCACCTGAAATGAGCTTGAAGAGCTAACAAGCTAAGCTCAAACTAGCCTCGACTCAACTCGTTTGGCTCATTAAAAGACAACTAATATAAAATTACTTAAAGTATATTAAAATTCCAGTTTTTATCTTTAAATTAATAAAAAGTTCTAAAAAAATATTTTATTTTTTGAATCAAGTGAATTCATATTAACTATCTCTTCTAACCTCATTATGTTTGTGATTTTATTATAATACTAACTTGAAGTAATATTACTCTCTTTTTTCATAATAAACGAGCCGGCTCAGAGCCACACGAACAAGTACAATTAACCTTGAGTTCGATAAATTAATCAAACTCAAGCTCAAGTTAAGGGTGGATCGAACTCAACTCGACTCGTTTACATCCATATCCACAACAACGCCGTGCTCGAAATAAAGCTTAGCACATTAGTCAAAAACGAAGTGAATAAATAATAAGATGCTGCCAAGTATGAGCCCCCACCCTACCAGAATAACAACAACAACAAGCCTTTGTCCCACTAATTGGGGTCAGTTAAATGAACCTTTTTTCTCAATTGTGTCCTACTGAGTGTCATATTTTTATTTAATTCTAATTAATCAAGATAATTTTTTATACAACATGCAAAAGTCTTTTTAGGTCTAGCTCTACCTTTCTCAACATAAGTCGAATCTAAAACATCTACTCCTATCTGGATCATTAGATGGTCAATGTTTAATATGATCAAACCATCTAAGAAGAAATCTCTTTTCAATTTTGTCTGCCAGTGGAGCTACACAAACGCTTTCACAGATACATTCGTTTCATATTTTGTCTCTAAGAGTCAAGCTACTCATCCACCCAAGCATTCTCATCTCAACATTTAACTGAGTTTTATGCTTCTACTTTATAGACTAACATTCTGTGCCATAAAGCATTAACCATGATTTTATAAAATTTTTCTTTAAGTCTAAGCGGTATTTTTCTATCACACAATAGGCCTGATGCATTCGTCCACTTCAACCATCCAACTTTAATTCTACTAAAAAAACATTCTCATCTATATGACCATCACTTTGAACAATATACCTGAGATATCTAAAAGTTTCACTCCTTTTAATAATTTGATTACCCATTGTTACAACTGTGTCACTAGATCTACTACCACTAAAATTATAGTCAATGTATTCAATTTTATATCTACTCAAATAAAAGCCTTTAGACACTAAGGTAGACCTTCATAACTCAAGTTTATCATGACAGTGAAAAACATACACCAAGGTACATCCTCTTGTAATGTTCAGTAAGTGCATTCATAAGCAAAACAATATGGGCATACAGCCGATCCCTAATGTAATTCAACTGAAAGAGGAAATACTTTGTCATACCTACTTCTATTCGAACACAAGTAAAATTTCTAGTACACATATCTTTAATGACTTAAAATATAAGTCATATCAACACCTTTTTTTTCTACTACTCTCCAAAGAACTTCTCTTGGAACCTTATAGTAATCTTTTTCTAAATTAATAAAATCATATATAGATCCTCCCTACTCTCTCTATACTTCTCCATCAATCATCTCAATAAATGTATAGCTTTCATGGTAAAATTGCCCAACATAAATCCAAACTGATTATGAGAATTCTTTGTATCACGTCTTAACCTATGCTCAACCACTCTCTCCCATAATTTTAATGTATGACTTAATTCTTGTAAAATATGTGGATGGTTGCAGCCTTTGAAGTTTCCTAGAGGATATGCATCGAACTTGACAGCTACATTGACTTAGAAGCAGAGAAGATATTCCATATGAAGAGTCACGTATGTTGTATTTTTTTTGTAGTGCTTGATACCAATGGCTTGTAGTGTTTTATCAGCTTCGATACTCAGTCCATTAATCAAAATCAATGCATTCTTCAAGGGTTTATGTACGAGAAATTTGAAAGTTAATGCATTGAAAAATCCTAAAGTGAGTATTCTATTGATATTATGTAATTCAGACTAAATATTTCATGATTTTTTTTTTATTCAATGAAACATCTGCCCTACTATTTTCATTTTAATATTTGATTATCTTTCTCTCCTTTTAAATAACCTTTTCAGGAGAAACCCCATTTTGCAATACGCTCATAAATCCAATACGTTGGTAACACATTTAGCGTATGCCGATGATATGATATTGTTCTCTAATGCTAGCAAAAAAGCGGTGAGAGATATTCACAGTTTAATGATGAGCTTCCAATCTGTCTCTGATCTTTTTTTTAATGTCAATAAATGCAACTTATACATGGGAAATACGGTCAATTATTCTAATGCGTGCTATATTGTCAATTTACTCGATTCTCTATTTCTACCCTTCCACTTAAATATCTGGGGATCTTCTTACTTAAGGGAAGGAAGAGACGAGTTTAGTTTGAAGAGGTGGTGGAAAAGGTGCGGAAGAAAATCTTGGATTGAAAAAAATAATTTCCTTTCATTTGGGGGTAAAATTACGTTGCTCAGGAGTATCTTGCATTCTCTTCCTTTATATACTCTTCAAGTTTTCCAACTCAAGAAAAACACTCTTTTGAGCCTCGAAAGATGTTTCATTAAGTTTTTATGGGTGGGGAATCATTTAGGTAGAAGATGAATGCCTTGGAAGAATATTTGCAAACCGCTCTATGCTGGTGGTCTGTGTTTCAAATCTCTGCACCATATTGCTGATATTAATGTTTTTAAACAATGGTTTAATTTTCGGAAAGGTGATCCCTTTTGGGCCATTTTCATGCATGGGAAATATTGCCACTACTCTCATCCAACATTGATCAATTGGCGGTTGGAGAATTCCACTATGTGGAAGAGAATGCTTCATATTAGAGATTAGGCAAATGATTTCATATATTGGGAGGTGGGGAGTGGAAACATTTCCTTTTGGCATGACTGTTGGTCCCATGTAATGCTTGAAATGAGGGATACACGGTTTCTGATACTTGGGTGGATAACCATTGGAATTTTCCTTTTCTCCTTAATCTTCTGGCTTTCGAAGGAGCTAGTTTTATTTCCACCATTCCTATTAAGCCTCATTTGCAAGATAATCCTACATTGAAATTTTCTATTTCTTGCTCCACTACCAAATCTCTATATTCCGCCTTATATAATTTTCAAAAGCTCCCTTGGGGAGAGGGTGTTTGGAGTTGGGCATTAACTCCCTCTATTTTTTTTCTGGCTTAGCGGATTTTCCACTTTGTTATTCCATGTGATGATGTCTTAAAAATGAAGGGTTTGAGATTTGCTTCACGTTGTTGTTTGTGTAACTCGGCGAAGGAGCCTGTTGAGCATATTTTCTTTTCTTGCCCCTTTTCACTTTTTATATGGAGGAAGGTTGGCATGTGGTTTGACACTATTGTGAATCCAGAGCGGAATCTTTTGCTTACCACTATGATTTGCTATCCGGATCGAAAACAAAAACATTTTTTGCAAGTCTACCCTTACATTATATGCTGGTTTATTTGGATGACTCGTAATGATATTATACATGAGGGTAAAGTTATTCAGAATAAGATGATCTTTACTAATATTATTGCCTATGTTAATAAGCTTTGAAGGACTGGTAATGCTCAAAAAAGCTTCTTTTGGGCATTAACTATTTTCTTTCTATGGGGCCTATGGTCATGGCTGAGAGATCTCCTCCCGGTTTTGGTGAAATGGAGGCCTCCTCCCAGGGGTTGGGTAATGTTTAACATTGTTGGGAGTTGGAAATTTAATAGTGCGGGCTATGGGTGCATGTTGACCTCATTTTTAGTGAGGTCTTAGCCTCCTAAACTTAGAACCTAGGATCTAGCCTTAGGAGTTCCTGGTTGACCATCCTAGTGGACTAGTAATGGAGCCCACCTCCCATAGAACTTCAAACCGCTTCTTTACTTATTTTTGTGAAAACTCGCACGAATGGTCCCGAACACTCAACTTCTAGTTGCAAGGGCTAAGGACCAACATGCAGAGGGTCTGAAAATGAGTTCCTATAGGATCAAAGGACCTTAGGTTAACCCTCGGTGACTCGGCAACGCACTCGTTGCATCACACGCAATTTTGGCTTAAATTGACTCGCCCGCCGGCAAACTCGTCCGGACGACCCCGGATGACGAAACGGACTGCGCCGACGCGTCCGGAACGTCGATTTTAGCTAGAAAAGACACCCATATTGCTGTGGTTCCACACTCGCACGAACCGCACGGAAATCGATGCTTTTTTAGGTGCGGACCCGGACTCAACCCAGGTTTGACCCGTGTTCGATTCAGGCTGAGCACGGGCTAGGCACCAGCTCACCTGAATTTGAAATTCAAATTTTAAAATTCAGGTGAATTATTTAATTTTTGTTTTAATCAAAATTAATGCAGGTGTTAAGACATTCTAATTAAATCCTCCCCTGTATTTGGAAATTATTAATTTCCCCGCCAATTGTTTCCAAAAAAAAAAACGACTCCCGCTCCGATTCTAAAAGGGAGGAGCGTCTTCTTCCTCTGGGATTCGAATTTTTCGCTTCTTCCGAGCTCTCCTTTCCCGGTCGCTCCCGCTCCGCTTTCCGTTTCTTATTTTCGGGGGAGCTGTTCCTCGATCTCGCTCGAGAGAGACCCCCGCCTCCCGTCTCCCGCATCGACGAAGCCTGCTCG
>NEWO01000003.1:4626650-4652947 GCA_003013225.1 Phalaenopsis aphrodite | reverse complement strand
ATCCTACCTTGAAAACCTAAGCCTTGAATTCTTGAAGACTAGAACCATTGATCATTATCGAGAGTTTTCTCAAGTGACTCCTGTCATTTGAGATGTAATTAACTATAGGGGCTTGCCTCTATAGGGAACTTGGAACCCAGGTAAAATAAACCCTATTTAATCTTTGTATTAGGTAGGAAAATTTGTCGGTCACACATAAAAGGTTCGCAGACCAAACGGGTGTCACAAATCTCTTAGTTTGCAGGATTGGGTTTATCGCCGAGGTCTACACTTATCCTTCGGGAAAGTGTAATATTCGCGGTATCGGGCACGATTATGCAAACTATTGGACTAATGAGATCCATTTGGTCTCATTTTTTTCTAAAATTAAAACATCTACTTTCAATACCTAAACTATATACCTCTTATATTTAAATTAAATCTCAAAAAATTATATTTTCATATTCATATTTTCAAATTTATATCTATCGAAAAAGTTGACCGACAGTGCATTGCTAGGAATTTTGCTGGGAACTGTATTCTTTTCTTTTCCTCCCCCTCTTACGCTGACACTCCTATGGAGGCGGAGGCTCAGGCCATCTTGATGGTTGTCATGATAGCTCACTCTCTTAGTTGGTATTTTATTATCTTTGAATGTGATAATCACATCTTGATTGACATTTTTGCCAATGGTGTCGAGGCCCCTTGGGATATCCTCTATTATATTAACAGGATTAAAGACTTACTCTCTAAGATGAATGTGATATGAAGTTTCAATTATTGAGAGGGAAATCAACTTGCAAATTGGCTTGCTATTTTAGATAGCGCCACTAGTAACCGTTGGGTGGGATCTGATCCCCCCTTCTTTAAACTCTTTGCTAGTTGGTGACAAAATTGATGCCTCATATGTTCGTCGGGATGTCTCCTCTTAGCTTGTTATTATCTGTTTGGTGGTATGGTTTGGCCTTGAATTTCATTGGGGCTGTCCTTATATTTCCTTTCCTACTTCAGACTCTATTGGCTCTCAGTTGGGGTGGTGGTTTCCGCTCACCTTATATTTATGACAGTACCTACTTTTGGTTTTGTGATACTTTCTTTGGGTGCCAGCTTTTGCACCTGAGTTTACGGTTTTTATTGGCTTCATTAACTCAATCTCTACTTTCACGGGCCCTCTTTCTTTCCTTTGTTATTATTACTGCAGGTTTTCTTTCGTGGAACTCAGACGCTTGTGATGTTGTTGCCGCCTGGAGCTCTTCACTCGGTCTACGTGTTTTTTCTTAATTTTTTGGTGTACATCTTTTGTGAGGTATACGATTACTTTGGTATACTGGATTTAATATTTTTTTGGGCACACTTTTTCCTTTTTATTCTTTTGGTGTGGAGTTGTAACGTGGATAAATGAACCACAATATTTTTATTTTGTTTTTAGACGATCCTTATTCCCTCCCTCTTTTTGTATTTTTAATTTATATTAACACGTAGCGAGCCACGAGAAGCTCTTTCCCTTAATATATATATATATATATAATAACACTAATTAGATAATATGATGATGGCGTCGGTAGCAGGCTCTACTAGAGTTTCGCCTGATGGTGATTCTCGAAGTTGAAACTATCAGCTTCACTCCTTTTCTCCGTCGTCTCCCACGACGATGATTTCACGTACGCTTGCAGATCTTCTCTCTCAGTCAACGACGCTCGCTAGCAAGTCGTCTCTCCAGCCTGATGGTGTTTGACTACTCGCCTTACTAGAAGACGATCACGACGTCTTCCTATTTCGCACATCTTCCTTTCACAGGTCGTCTCCTAACCGACGACGCGCCTGTTTGCTCACATTCCCTGCACGACAGACGATTTCGTCTCGCAGTTGGACGCGCCCAAAGTCTGCTCGCGTTGCCTCGCAGATTGTCGCGGCTCGCCAAGCCGCTCCAGAATCTGGAGATGGCCTTGACGCTTCGTTCCTATGCCACTGTCCTTGTCTGTGACTTTCCTAATCCTACTCGTACCCCTCTTTCAGGTTCAGAGTCTGGTTTTGTTATCGGTAAGTCCTGCAATGCTCCACAATCCTTTCACGAGGCTCTTGATGGTGGTGATGACCACACTTTCATTAAAAAGCTTGGTAAAAAAAATGGGACACCTGCCCTTTTTCTCTCTGAGGTTGAAACCAGTAGTACTCTTGCGTCTTCTTGGCGTTTTGCTCTATTGGGGAAATTCCTTTATGGTCACTCAAAACTTGAGATGATTCAGAAAGATTTAAATAAAGTTTTCAGGGTTAAAACTGCATCTGTTCAACTTAAAAATTCTCTGCTTCTTAGCAACTGCTAGATAGATCCTTGAGAGTATGTGTACAAGCGTCGAAGAACGCAGGTTGATGGATGCTATATGTTAGTTTTTATTTTCTGTTAGTTATAAGTATTTAAAAATATTTTCGAACTTGTTATAAGTTAAATTTTATAAATAAAATGACTCTTTTGTGCTTAGGATTTTATTTTAATTAAAAAAATGAAAATATTAGATTGTTTTCATCCTTCTAACCGACAGTTCCGCCTTCGTAATTCCAAGGACTTGGAACGCATTGTGAAATGTAGCTTCCAAGGATGTGACCCATCCTAAGGTGCAATATACTAGCACTAACGCACCGGATCTGGTCATAATTTTGTAGTTAAGCATCCTTGGGGAAGAATAGTACTAGAATGGGTGAGAATTTGAGTTGTTACAATTTATTAGACACCAAACCTTTCCAAAGCAACTTCACGTTCAACGCTCAAATGAATGGGATTCTATAGTGATGTTCTTGTTTGGGAATTTCATAGTTCCTAAACTAAATGACACAAGCATGTTCTGTCATTATGGCATACTCTAAAGTAAATGATGCAAACTAAATCCACAAGATCAAAACCAAGGTCTCATCAACAAAGCAACGAGGATGACCCATAACAAAATACTTCAATCTATTAAACATTTTTTGAATCATTATTTTATTTACTCATTATCATAGCAAAAAGAAAATAATTATTACTAATGGATTCTTAACTATTGTTGGCGGACCAAAGGACATTGTTATAAAAAAACATCTCACAGTTCAAAATATCCGTTATGTATCTAAATTATTCAACAAGATGTTATCTATCCAAAAGCTAAATATAGATTAAAACATGCAGCATTATTTTTATCCTTCATATTATGTATTTTAGGAGCAGGACAAGGAGGATGATTGGGCTTTCTAAGAAAGAAAAAGAGGATCTCTACCACCCAAAGGAATTTAATAATCAAGGAAGCTCCACACAAATTATAGTGTAATCCTTCCCTTCCAAAAGGTTTAACTTTTGTAAAGAAAGGATACAATTCCACCACATCTTAGTCATCATTCTTTTGTTATTCTTAAAACTATGTTTCCCTTATCATTCAAAAAAAATATTATTAAAGAATTTTATTGTGATATTTGTGAGTTACACAAACACAAATATAGCAAATTTTTAAAAATAACCAAGAACTAATAGATGTTTCTTTCTCATTTATAGCAACACCTAGAGATGATCATTTACACCTAAAACCTCTAATGCTTGAGGGAATTGGGTTCTTTAACGAAAATTGCAGTCATGAATCTTTTACTAAAAATTAAAAGTGATGTAAATACCATAATTCCCACCTTTATCAACATCAAAATTCAACATAGTGTTTAAATTAGAATGTTCAAAGTCTTCTAATCATTCCCTCTCATATTTCGAAAAAAATAATCATTTTCTCTCATATTTCAAAAAAAAAAAAAAAAGTTATATTCTGTGCAACAATCCAACAAAATAAGGAAGATGACTGAAAGAATGGTCACCTACTTGCTACCACAAAAGATAAAATTTTTAAGAGAACAATTCAAAATAACAGTAGAAGGGTTGAACCTAACGACCCTCATCTTGTGATCATAAGACTCTTTAGAAGCAAATTACACTAAAATATTCTCATCGCAATCCTAGTGACCATCCAATGTAAATGCTAACATGATCTCCTCATTGTGACTCCTCCATAGAACCTTATATCACTCTGGTTTAGATTGCATTTCCTCATGATGGGAATCAAAAAAATTCACCGCCATTCCCCTATATTCATGGACTACAATCAAAGCATTATAAATGAGTATTTTGTAAATTTCAAGATCCATAAGATGCTTCATCCTTGACCTTCAAGCTACCATTTTCTTAGCTTGTGATATTCATAGACTACAAGAAAGTTGTTCTAAATGACTATTTTGTGGTTTTCAGTGCTTCATAATTGAGATCCACACTATCTTTTTCTTGGCTTGTGTCGTTTCTTCTTTCTTTCATAATTCTTACCATTTCTCTTGTTAAACTCAAATCAATTTTGCTTTAAAAAATTAGCATACTTCTCCTGACTTATGGGTAAGGACTGATCAATTGATTCCACACCAACTGCTTCATGTGAAAAGAATGACCCAATGGAGGACATGATTTGGTCAAATACACTGGTTGTCAAACCTTCTTCTACCAAAAAGCTCGGGCTTATGAGTAAGAACTGATCACTTGGCATTTCTAGACCACATTTTTCAAATACACCTCCAAAAAAAAAGTGTCATCACTCTCCCTGAAATAAAAACTTTTCAAAATCACTGATAATCATGCAGCAAGAGCCCACGAAATCATATGGTGGCAGCGTGGTAGTCACCAACCGTTGAATCTGACACAGTCGAGACAAAAACCATTCAAGAGATAAGGAAGCCGAAAACTACACGAATAATTCAATCTCAATTAAACTATTGGCTCTGATATCACTTAGTTAAGGAGTGAACCAAAATGCAGATTATAGTTGAGCAAGATACATTAGTAGCCAAACTACTTTCAACCCAAAAAATATAGCTTATGATTAAGAGCCAAACACTAGGCATTTCAATACCCAAGCTTCATTTCAACTACCCGATTTGAAGCTAAACCTAGTCAATAGTGCCTAAACACTTCGAGTCTTCTGCAAATCTTCCATCATGCCACTCTACATCACAACTTTATAATATATTATTAGCAGTTGTTGATTTGTATCTCAATTGAACTACTCCGATAACTAATTTCTACGCATTTATCCCTAATATACGGGTTAACATTACCATTGAAGGAGATGAAAGCCACTTTTACAATCCCATTACTGTGAACTAGAAAATGACAATCTGATACAACAATCATCCATCAATAAAACCGTGTATTTAAAAAATGAAGTACCAAATATATAGCATCTAGATCAAAATTCATGATTAATATAATTGTAAATAAAACTATGCACCTTGGAAAAAAAATGGAGGTTGATAAGAGGTATGATCCCAATAATCAGCTCTGAGCACATTCGAAAGGATGTAAGGTTCCTTCAGCAAACTCATGCATCCTAAATCTCTCAAGGAAGTCAAAAGGCCTGTAAAAAATTTAATAAACAAAAAAAGTGGTAAAAAAGACAATGAGCGGCATCCCTGTCAATTAACAGATACAGGCAGCAGAAATAACATTCTTTTGTAAAGCAGAATTGGAATAAAGAAAGTAGATAATGCTTGCCAAAAGAAAAAAAAAACGGTAGTTTTCTGTAAAATTAACTATTAGAAGTATAAAACTAGCTACCCCCAATCTAAACAAAGTTGACAAATGCTCAATGATAAAGATTAAAGTAGCTACGAATTTATCTCACGAATCAGGTTAAAAATGTCTACATTGTGAAGAAATTTACACCAGCCTATTCAACATGAAACCTACATTCCAAACTAGAGAACTAATAAAGCCCGGCAGTGATCCCTTTATTACTAGAAACGAAAACAGTGGAAGGCAGACTATTAAATAGCTGTGTACAAGTAAATTACACACTCTACAATCCTCTGAAGTTTACAATAAGGAAGATTTACATACATACCACACAATTCCTATGTATTTACAAATCTAACACCTATACCTCAATTCTTACAAATAAGCCACATTACCTATGCATAAAAAGGTGTATTTCACTATTCGGAAGTTAGAATGGTGGTTTTTTTATGTGATATGTAAAAGAATTGGGTGGTATTAAGTAAAAAAGAAAAGTTTAGGTGTTAGAAATGTAAATACATAGGAATTGAGTGGTATGTAAGTAAATGCCCCTAACAAATAATGATTGTAGCATGTTAATACCAAATGAAATTTTGTACACAAACAACCTCATATCACAATTGAATACAAATTATAAAAAAATGTTTTCCTACTTTGTAACTTATGTAACTGTAGAAAGCATATAATTAGCATAACTAAAATATCAAGCTGAATATGGAAAATTATGACTTATGCAAAATAAAAAATCTAATCAGTTCAAAAATGTTAGCTAGTATTTCATTCATATGAGTGAAATGATATCTTACAAAGAAGCCTCACGATTATGCAATAACTTGTGCTGATTATTTTCCATGAGGCTAAGAAAATCAGCAGACTCTGGTCCTGCTACACCTCCAGCAACCATTGAGGGAACTTGCGCAAGTGGGCTCCACATCTGTACAAAATGTCCAGTTAAACATTAGTTTTTAGGGCAATTAACATACCTAGGTATTAAATATCTCAGACCAAAAAATTCATTTTTACATACATTACACTTTGGTGCCTTAAACCTATGCATGAAAAATGGTAATAGTCCTATTTTGATGTGCTATTAAAGTTTTGAGTGTTGTGTGTAAATACGAAAGTTTAGATGTGAGATATGTAAATATGTAAGAATTGTGTTCTATGAATGTAAATGCCCCTGGCTTTTATGATACATGATTGAAAATAACTGGACAGTATTTCAATAATATTTACCTTGATTGTACTATCGATTCCGCTAGTTGCAATGGCACAATGAAATGGATGGCACTGGACACAGTTGACAACTAGGGAAAAGAACAGTTTAACATAGAAAAGGATTTAAGAGAAAAATATACCGACCAAGGGAGAAAAGGTACCAGTTTCATCTCCAAGAAGCACTTTAACCAGTCTCCCTGTTCTCTTCTCCCAAATAAACAATCTCCCATCATCACTGCCACTTGCCACAAATTCACCTAATAATAGTATAATTAATACTACAGATAAGGAAGAGAACTATACACTAGTATGCATTTTTTTATACACACATAGCTTACACACTAAATGAGCTTATCTTTACCGACCGGTTCGTTAAATCTCCCAAAAAGAAAAACAAAATTATTGCTTTGTACATACAATCCTAGATCAAGATACGAACAAAAAATTATATCAAACTTCAATAAAGAGTTGGATAGGCGGCATTCATAAGGGGAAAATGTAGAGAAAGAAAAATGATATTAAAATACTCCTAGTGAGGATGTGTTCATGAAAATAAAATATGTTTCTCTTATTATAAGTATGAAAGCCTGAGGACATTAACAAAATCATTTAACTAGAACAAGCTTTTGTATTTAACATAAGAAATGCATCGTTGTATTGTATGTATATTTGTCTACATATAAAAATAAGCAAAAACAAAATCATGGGGAAAAAAATCTTCTCAGGGAACATTTCCCAGTATTTTATATAAGATCATTGACTTTTCCATACGTACAACACCGTCATCATAATCTTCTCCAAATTAAACTTTGTCACTTGTATTCAGCTTTTGAGCATATTTAAATTATGATTCAATTATGTAATAGGAAGACATTATTTCTTGCCGTACAAGCTTAAAATACTTTAGTGCAATTAACAAACCTACCCTATATATGATGTCTTAAAGTAGTAATAAAGACATTCAATGAATATAAAAATTTAGGTTATCCTCACTTCTATTCTATCTTCTTCTATCACGACCTAACCCGAGACTTGGAATTAGCCAAGAAGAAAAAAGACGGTCGGTCGGTGAGAAATAAAATTTCGTTAATAAAATGAAAGAGTCACTAAGTAAATTAAATTAAATTAAAGCAATATATTTAAATTTACCTTGTTACTAATCGTCTGCATCTTTTATAAACATTTCTCATTCTCTCAATCATCTTTTAATCAATTAAGTTAACCTGAAAAATTAATTTAAAAATAACGGTAAGCTAAACAAGTCAGTGAATACTCATATTCTTAAACTACAACAATATAAGAAAAAAAAACAAAATGCATACCAATTAAACTTTTAATAAATCATTAAATTTAAGAAGATATCAATGAATCTTACTATATCAATAGCATATCAATATACTTATATATCTATACAATCATCACATGAGCATTGTCTTAAAATTATGTCACTTAAGATAGTTCAATATAAATGTCCTTTTTCACATACATGTACATGTACCGTAGTGTTCTCTCACTAATACCATCAAAATGTAACTTCATTATAGTTAAACATGTACATACAAACATACTACAAAAAATATCACCTTTTGAAAAATAAATATTTCATTATTATTTGCATAACATTCAATATTCTAGTACAAGATTCAATAATAATTTAAACAAAGCTAAGCACACGGGTTATTCCAACCTTTTGCCCTTTTGTTTCATTCCCTATTAGTTCGGTTTCCCGACCTTGCCTTGTCTCCACTTTGCTCAACTCCTCGTTTCCACTTCTATGATTCTTCGCTTCCTCTCACCTAGGTAATCGAAACAGGACTGTCGCAATCCTCCTCACTTATAAAAATTTCATTTTCAAAATTTATAAATGGACCGCAAGTCACATCTCGTTAAGTAGGTCAACATTAGTTATCCATAAATTTTTTATCGGATTCCTTTCTCCTAAAATTTCGGGTGTAACATTATGTCTGAAATGAAATAATTATTAATTTGAGTTAACTTAAATTTTTATTACTATTAAAATTTTCTTATGATTATTATTTTGGCTCTTTTATCACGATTTAATTAATTATTCTTAAACACTGCTCTGATACCACTTTTATCACAACTCGACCCCGTTTTATGAAATTAACCAAGACATGAACAAACGGTCAAAAGATGGAAAATAAAATTTCGATGTTCATTGTTTATAATTATTTATTAATATAATGAAAGAACCACCAATTAAATTAAATTAAATTAATGTTTTTAAATTTACCTCATTTCTGGTTGTCTGTATCTTTTATAAACATTTTTCATTCTTTCGCTCATCTCTTAATCAATTAAATTAAGCTGAAAAGTTATTTTAAAAATATTAGTGAGCTAAAAAAATCAATAAATACTCATATTCCTAAATTACAACAATATAAGAATAAAATGTATGTCAGTTAATATTTTAATAAATCAATATTAACATTTGAGATGTTATCAATGAATCTTATTATATCACTAGCATACATGTATCATTTTATATCTATACAAAATTCAATAATATTTTAAACAAAGATGAGCTCACAGATCATTCTTACAATATAAACAAAATTCAATAAACTTATAAATCATATATGTGCGGTACTATAATAATAATTGTAAATGTATTTGTTGGGAAGGAACTAAATTTTTTTTTTGGTTAAAAAATATGAGTACTCACCTCGATCATAAACGATTTGCTTGCTCTTAAACTTGTATCACTTCTGAAACGTATAAAATATTCAACCCTAAATTTTCTTAATTATGTTTTAATTTAATTTATTAATTATTATCGCATTACATTATTTAACTGAGAACTTAAATAATTAAACTTTAAGTTTTGTCATTGCACTAATAAACACTTTTGGAAAAAAAAATAGAACTCTAACCTTTCTTGATGTCGCTACCCCTCGCCATCTTAAAATAAAACCTCCATAACTTGAATCCTGATTCAATTCAAATTATTAATGTAATAATATAATAAAAATTAATCAATTACTAGAATAAACCCTAACCTCACGGTTCAGTTCCCTTAACTCAAAATACTTTATTTCGGCTTAAACTTTATTATGAGAGCAAGACCTGAGAAAGCTCCTCTCCCTTATGTGCTGGATGTTTCCTTTTCTTCTTCGTACAGATAAAGCCACACAAAGATTTCCTGCTCGAAGAACTTGGAATAGTCAAGAGAAGCTTCCTACTCGACACCGCTGTCGTCATCTTCCTCACCTGCTCGTAGGGTTTTGGTTCTTCACTTCCTCGCACAGGATGCTAAACGATCATGCGTGTAGGTACTTCGATCTCTTCCTTCGATTTCAATGTCAAGTGTCATACTCGATGCTACCTCTAGAGGAAACGATGCCCCCTTCCTTCTGTTAGGGTTTGACGGTTTCCCTTCTCCCTCCATTCATCTTCTTCCTTCAACAGACGCACCCAATGATGTTGTTATATGGTAAGAGAAAACAGCGAGACATCCTTCATCTTCTCCTTCGGTTTCTTCCTCTCCTTCCATCTTCCTTTACCATAGACAAGCCGCTCAGTTCTGACTGCGACGTTTTAAAGAGTGAAATCTACCTTCCTAGCTTCCCGACTCTTTCTCTTCATTTCCCATTAGTTCAGTTTTCCAACATTCTCGATTCTTCTCCACTTTGCTCGGCTCCTCGCTTTCACTTTTATGATTCTTCGCTTCCTCTCCCTTGGGTAACCAAAATGGGACCGTCACATCTTATACCTAACATTCATCTATAAATTAATTATCATTATGCAATACGATATATATTCATTAATTATCAATATGCCATACAGTGGAATTCTAAGAAAATATAGGAGGATTTGATTGGAGAAAATTTAGGAAACTCCTCGATGAGTTTTATTCTCTTATTATTTATGTTTATTTCAGAATTATTTCATTTCCATGTTTAGGGTATATATATTTGGTAAGTTTGTAAATTAGAAGGGAATAGTTGGCCTATGTATGTAACCTCATAGTTTAAGATCGAGATTAAGATTTGAGAGAAAATTTTCTCCTCATTTTCTTTTCATGGTATCAGAGCCTTCAGTGCTAGATGAATCCTCACTTCTTGCCAGCATGAGCTTCTTCCAACTTTCTTCTCTTCTAACTTCAGCAAAGGTTTTCCTAATGGTAGGGAGAAGCTTCATCATCATGATTCTTCCTCTGATCCCATCTATGTTCTTATTTAAACCAAACAAGAACTTGATGATCCTCTTTCTCTCCACTATTATTTTTATACAACATAGAATCTTGAGGGCACTTCCATATATTAATATCATACATATCCAACACTAAACAGTACTTCGTGTGTGTTGAAGTATTGAGTCGCACTTAACTTATTGAAGCTCGCACAATTTTGTCTCAATCTCAAACAAGTTTGCAAATTCTTCGGTACCGGAATAAGTCTCGCGTGATGCTTCCCAAATACACTATGTTGTCTTATAAAGCAAGAAATTTTCTCCAATCTCTGTGATCATAGGATTGATCAACCAAGACATGACCATGTCATATTTGGATCTTTCATGAGCTATGGTTAAGATCAATGAGCTCAAGAATAGTAAAGGTAGAGAATTCTGACCATTGAAGATATTCTTCTTTTTTGTTTTCATAAACGAACATAAAAAGGAATTGTGACCATTGAAGGAATTATGGCCATTGAGTTTATGATAAATAATAAAGGTAGAGAATTCTAGGTCTATTTGGATGGAATTCATGGTCTTTGATTCAGAACTAACCTCCAAAATAGAATTAGACATCTTCATTATGTACTTCATCATAAAAGAAGGGATTTTTGACTGTAGCTTGTTGAGTGGCTGCTGCAACTTGTTGTAGGAATTTTGGGGGCTGCTGCTCTGATTTCCACCTGCACAGATCCAACAAGGCCCTATAGGGAGAAGATCACTATGGATGGCGGTCTACAGGAATCCTAGCAGAAGAAGATCTCGTGTAGGAGAAGACCTCTTGCAGCAGAAGATCTCTGCGGCTGGCGATCTACAGGAATCCTAGTGGGAGAAGAAACAGGAACCTGGAGACGGCTCTGCAGGGAGAAGATCTACTTCTTCTGGAAAGCGAGCAGGGAGGACTGCTTGGAAGGAGTTCACACTGCTCTGGGAGTAATCTGTAGGGCTGCTCTAGTTGCTACCTGCGGCTTATCTGCGAGAAGTTTGCAGGGAGCCGGCTACAGGGATAAGATCCAAAGAAGGGGTTTAGGGACTGGTAGTTACAGGGAGAGGCTCCGATAAAGGAAGGAGAGCTAGGATTTGTTTCAAAGCTCTAATACCAAATTTCTTACAGCATTTAAACTGATGCTAGTTGGGCAGGAGAACTCACCGATAAAATGTATTTTGTCCTATCATGTGCATCATGATAGGACAAAATACATTGAGATTGATAGACATTTTATCTCTAAAATGTTAAATGACAACATTATTGCTTGATCTACATTCCAACCCAAATTCAAGTAGTTGATCTCTTCGCTAAAGCTCTACCTTCAGGCAGCTTCACTGAGTTGAATACTAAGCTGAACCTTTACAAGATATATGACCCAACTTTGAAGGGGGAGTGAAATTCTGAGAAAACATATGAAGAATAAATAGGAGACAATTTATGAAACTCCTTGATGAGTTTTACTATCTTCCTATTTATGTTTATTTCGATTTATTTTAGAATTATTTCCTTTCTATGATTAGGGTAGATAAATTTGGTAAATTTGTAAATTAGAGGGGAATAGTTGCCCTATATATAACCGCATAGTTGAAGGTTGAGAATAAGATTTGAGAGAGAATTTTCCGCTCCGTTTTCTTCACATACCACACTTCATTCTATAGTAATTGCATGTGAATCCCTCGGTCCCACCCACAATACCAACTAAGGTCCAAATCGTGATCCCTGCTAATCGTGATCCCTCGCACATAATTTTGAATCTAAATTAACTATGACAAGCTTCCCAACAATGCCGTTCCACGCTAATCTTTATGCTCTCACTTGTGCGGCTTCCATAGTACTGCACTTCCTCTATGCAGCTCACTCTGCGACCCCTATTTTTGCTCTCCATTGTATGACTTGTACTCATTTTTTTATAAAATTATATATCTTGTTACAAATATTTCAATATATACAAAGCTCAAACTTGCATTAATATTAATGTTTGAACAGTTAAATTAATGTTAACAAGTTATTAAACTGAAGCAAATTTTCTCTATTCCACTTAAACCAACATGCATCGGCTGATTGTCTATCTGATAATTATAATGATTTATTTAAAAGGATACAACGTTATATACATGAATAACTATTACTTATATATTAAAACAGCCTAAAAAACTAAATACAGTCATTTTCCCATTCAATCCATCCCATATGCATCAACAGAGCTAAGTGAACAGAAAACAAGACAGGGTTCAAAGAAGACGAGAGAGCACGTTAGTAAGGGAAAATCTTTTCTTTTTTTTTTAATATAATTTCTTCTGCGAATCGTTCTTGGTTTGTGGTCTGTAGTCCTCAAAACATTTATTAGTAGAAAATTTTTTTGAGAAAAACTATATTTTAAGGTTATATTGATTCAAATTAGAGTTAGCAAGCTTAAAAATTATTATAATCTAAACAAATAATATTTTAGATTCTCCACAAAGAACAAGATCTCATAACTATTACATATATATTAAACTAAAAATCAAAATATTAAAAATAGGCATTTACCCACTCAATCCGATCCCATAACCATCAGCATAGCCGAGTGAACATGGAACTAAACTGAGGGTAGGAAGGGTAGACAAGAGCCCAGAGCTAGGATGATAATGATTAATCTGATTTTCCAAAATTCATCGGTGAATTGCTATCATTTTGCAGTCAGCAGTCCGAGAAAAGTTTTTGAGATACCGGAGTAGAAAGCCCAAGCCACAAAAGAAACCTAAATATTATTATTGAAATTGAAATCTATTGAAAGAATCTCGAAAATAATTAGGATTATATTCCATATTTGTTATACTCTAAATTTAGAGGGTTATGAATTGTATCAGTGATTTTGGGAATCACCATTTATTTTCTCCTTAATTAGGGAGATTAGCCGGCTCTTATATTTGTTATTATTCCTTTCCTTGTCTACCGTATTATGCTTTTATTGCTTTCCTTACCAGTAAATCCTTTAATGAGTATTTATACCCCTCTTTGCATAAATAAGAATAAGACCTCTTATATTTCTTTATGGTATCAGAGAGTCCGATCCACAGGAGCGTCTTCCTCTGAGCAAGATCGCTATAACCTAGAGCTCGCGGCGGCTACAATAGTGTCCGATCCGCAGCGGCGTCTTCCTCTGAGCAAGAACGCTAAAACCTAGAGCTTGCGGCGGCGATCGATATAATTAGTAGTTTGGATCGTGATCGACGCAGAGGCCCGAAACTCCACCTTTCCTTTCTTCTGCTTCTTTGTCGCGAAGCAACTAAGACCAGAGCTCGGTGGGAAGGAAACGAGATGATCATTTCTTGCTGGCATGGATCGCGTGCGTGGTTGACGAAACGATTCCGCATCTCGAAGTCCATTCGGCGGCGAAAGCGGTAATATTTTGCTTCGACTGGTGAATCTCGGGATCCTGCTTCACGCTCCTTTCTACATCTCTAAAATATATGAAGTCACGTCTAGGACAAGTCAGCTTCTTCAGCCATCTCAGTCTGTACCTCAAAGAAATACATCTGAAAACCATCCCATTCAGATCACTACAATTCGACTAAATGGTGATAATTTTCTTCGATGGTCACAATCTGTTAGCATGTATCTCCGAGGAAGAGGAAAGATTGACTATATCACAAGTGATACCAAGCAAACTGACGTGAATGATATAACTTATGTCATTTGGGATGCAAAAAACTCAATGGCAATGACTTGGTTGGTTAATTCCATAACTAAAGAGATAAGTGAAAATTATTTTTGTTACTCTACAACCAATACATTATGAGACAATGTTTCAGATGTGTACTCTGATCTTGGAAATCAATCCCAAGTTTACGAATTAACTCTACGACTTGGAGAAATTTATCAAGGTGAGAATTTTGTGACAAAATATTTCAATTCTCTTAAGCGGATAGACTTATTCAATGATCATGATCAAACGATGACTACAACCAACACAAGAAGATAGTGGATACTGACCGAATCTTCAAATTTCTTGCAGGTCTAAATGTGAATATGATGCGGTCCGTGGCCGAATAATTGGAAGAAATCTCCTGCCTCTAATTGGTAAAATTTATGCGGAGATAAGAAGAGAAAAGATAGACATGTGATGTTGGGGAAGAAGACTGCAGGTTCAACCGTGTCTGTGGAAGGATCAGCGCTAGCTACTCCTGAAGCTCAAGTAAGTAGGAAAACTTCTCACAATCATCGTGAAGAAGATAAAAACAACCTGCAATATGACTATTGTGGAAAGTCACGCATACTCGCAAAAAATGCTGGAAGTTGCATGGTAAACCATCAAATGGTAAGGGAAAAAAATCTGGTGAACATAGCACACCTACAACAAAAGAGGCCGAGTCATCCCAAATTATTAAAGAACAATCAAGTCATCTTCTTAAACTGCTGAAATCTTGCTCATCATCTAATGCTCCTATCGGTTCTATAGCATAAACAGATAGTAATCCTTTGGCTTTATCTGTTCTAGGAAGTACTACTCCTTGGATCATTAATTCAGGAGCATCTGATAATATGACAAGCTGTTCTCAATTATTTGATTCGTATTATCCATGCTCCGGTCCCGAAAAAAACAGAATAGCTGATGGAAGTTTTTCACGTATTGCAAGAAAATGAAATATTAAAATTTCAGAAAAAATCTCTTTGAAATCTGCCTTACATGTTCCAAAACTTACATGTAATCTTCTTTCTGTTAGCAAATTGTCTAAAGATTCTGATTATTTCATTTTTTTCTCTCCTTCTGATTGTGTTTTTTAGGACCGGAACTCGAGGAAGATGATTGGAACTGCTAGAGAAATAAATGAGTTGTACTACTATGATGGAATTGATTCTACGAATAAAACAACTCATAGAATAGGTAATACAAGTATAAACTTGACTACGATCAATTTATGTTATGACATAAAAGATTAGAGCATCCTAGTTTTTCATATCTGAAATCTTTATTTCTTAAACTATCTAAAACATTGATTGTTTAAAACTTCATTGTGAAGCGTGTAATTTATCTGAAAGTCATCGTGTTTCGTTTCCAATAAAACCACATTCTGTTTCAAAACCATTTTATTTGTTGCATAGTGATGTTTGGGGCCCATTCAAAGTCAACACACTTTCTGGAAAAAAATTATTTGTAACATTTATTGATGATCACACACGAGTATATATGTTTATTTATTGAAAAAGAAATCTGAAGTTGAACAATGATTTAAAGATTTTTCCACATGACTGAAAATCAATTTAAAAAAAAAAATTGGCATTCTAAGAACGGATAATAAGATTGAATATTTCAACAAATATTTGAGAACATTTATTCTGAAAAAATGTATTCTGCATTAATCCACTTTTTGTGACACACCACAACAAAATGATATTGCTGAAAGGAAAAATATGCATTTACTTGAAGTTACCCTGAAACTTATGTTTTCCATGAATTTTCTAAATATCTTTGGGGTAATGGACTCCTTACATCATATTATTTAATAAACAGAATGCCATCTCAACTTCTGAAATTTAAAACACCTTTACAAGTCTTGAAAAATTATTTTTCCACATCTAAGATAACGGCTGATTTCCTTTTAAAGACTTTTCGATGTGTTTGCTATGTGCACGTCCCAAATGTGTTTCACTCAAAACTTGATCCCAAAGTTGAAAAATGTGTTTTTATTGGGCATGCTTCCAATAAACGTGGGTACAAAAGCTTTAATCCTGTCACAGAAATTTTTTGAGAGCATGGATGTCAAGTTTGTATAGGATCACTCTTTTTTTCAAAATAATTTTCTTCAGGGGGAGAACTTAGTTGAAGAAAATAATTTTTGGGAAACTTTACCCATTTCTTTAACTAATTCTGATATGGAATTTAGGATCAGCACTACTAATCCTGTTTTGTCAGATGTTACCTTATCAGAAACAGGGGGAGAAGTACTTCTAGCAATTCATAATCCAGTGGATCATTATCCTCAACATGAGCTACATGTTTATACTAGAAAGAAATTTCATAAAGTTACTACAGCCTCAGTTATTCCCTCACCAGATGTTCAATTATCTTTGCCGAATAATGACCCTACAACTCAGAGTGACCTTCCCTCTACTTCCACTCATTCTGACCTTAATCTTCCAATTGCTTTCAGAAAAGAAATCCGAACAGGCACGAAACATCCTATCACGCAATACTTGTCATATGTAAGACTATCAAAAAGTCATAGAGCATTTGTGTCTAGGATTTCTAATATGCTTGTTCCAAAAATTGTTCAAGAAGCATTAGGTGAACCGAGTTGGAGATTAGTTGTGATGGAAGAAATAAATGCTCTTAAAAGAAATAACCCTTGAACAGTCATTGATCTACATAAAGAAAAAAAGACGGTTGGGTGTTCACGGTGAAATTTAAAGCTGATGGAAGTGTGGAGAGATACAAAACGAGACTACTAGAAAAAAGATTTTCTCAAACTCATGGTATTGATTACCAAGAGAGGTTTGCTCCTGTGGCTAAAATTAATTCTATTAGAGTACTTGTTTCTCTTCCAGTTAACTTCAACTGGTCACTTCATCAAATTTGATGTAAAGAATGTATTTTTAAATGGAGAATTGCGAGAAGAAGTATATATGGACCCGCCACCCGGATTTGAAGAAAATTTTGGAAAAGGTAAAGTGTGCAAATTAAAAAATCTCTGTATGTGTTAAAGCAATCTCATAGAGTTTGGTTTGAGCGTTTTGGTGATGTTATCAAGAGACATGGATTCTCTGAAAGCAAGGCTGATCACACCCTCTTTTTCAAACATTCTACCAATGGTAAAGTGGCCATTATGATTGTATATATAGATGACATGATCATGACAGGGGATGATCCTCTGGAGATTAGCAACTTGTAGAGGAAACTTGAAGCCTAATTTGATATTAAGGACTTGAGAAAGCTGAAATATTTCCTCAGAATGGAGTTTGCAAAATCCAAGGAGGGAATTTTTGTTAATTAGCGCAAGTATGTCCTTGGTTTACTCAAAGAAACAAGAATGACATGTTGCAAGGCAGCAGATATGCCAATTGAATCTAATATAAAAGTTGAAAACAACATCAGCTGATGAGGTAATAGACAAAGCACGCTATCAAAGATTGGTAGGGCGACTAATATATTTGGCTCACACTCGACCTGACATAGCCTTTGCAGTGACTGTTGTGAATCAATTCATGCATTCACCTGGACCTACTCACTTCGAAGCTGTATTCATATTTTTGAGATACCTTAAAAGAACTCTTGGAAAAGGACTTTTGTTCAAAAAGGAAGAACATCTTATAATAGAGGCCCATACATATGCAGATTGGGCAGGAGATGTAAATGATAGAAGATCCACATCAGGTTATTGTATTTTTGCAGGCGGAAATCTGATTACCTGAAAAAGTAAAAAACAAAGTGTGGTGGCAATAAGTAGCGGTGAAGCAGAATTTCACTCGATGACACATGGGCTCTGTGAATTATTATGGATAAAAATACTCCTGGAAGAATTGAAGATTCATATACTAGCACCTATTAATGTTTACTATGACAACAAAACTGCAATCTCTATAGCTCATAATCCAGTTCTACATGACAGAACAAAACATGTAGAAGTTGACAAACATTTCATCAAGGAGAAGATAGATAGTGGTGTGATATGTTCTACACACCCACTGCTAGCCAAACAACAAATATACTAACAAAAGACATTTCCAAAGTGCAACACGAGAATCTAGTTAGTAAGCTTGCCACGAGTGACATCTTCACGCCAGCTTGAGTGGGAAAGTTGAAAGATCTCGAAAATAATTAGGATTATTTTTCATATTTGTTACTCTATATTTAGAGGGTTATGAATTGTATGAGTGATCTTAGGAATCACTACTTATTTTCTCCTTAATTAGGGAGATTAGCTGTTTCTTATATTTTTTATTATTCCTTTCTTTGTCTACCTTACCAGTAAATCCTGTAATGGGTATTTATACCCCTCTTTGCATCAATAAGAATAAGCCCTCTTATATTTCTTCAAAATCAATTACAATTACTCTTCAAAACGTGAAATAAACGACAAATAAACCTAAATATTATTACATAAGGCTATGATTCGGAGGGCAATAGGTGCTGCGATTTGAAAAGCCGCGGGAAATACAGCTTCGGAAGCGGAGGAGTGTGTTGACCTCATTTTGAGGTCATTTCTCCTCTCCTTAGATTCTCCTTAGACATAGGATCTAGCTCTAAGGTTTCCTATCAACTATCTTAGAGGACTAGAGCTGGGACCCACCCTTTTAAAAATTCGAACCACTTCGTGAGTCTTTTGTGGTGCCTCGCCTGGGTGGTCTCAAGCCATCATTATTTGGTTGAGTGGTTAAGGAACATAATGTGGAAAACCAAAGAGAGTTCCCAATAGAATCTTAAGCCCTAGGGAAACCCCTTTAAGACTTTATTAAAACACTCGCACAAAATACACAAAATACTCTAAGTTGTGCAAAATCAGACTGAAATTGAACTTAAATAGGGTGAAAAAAGTGAACGTGTCTGAACGACCCCGGATGACGAAACAAACTTCGTCGGTGCGTCCGGGATGTCGATTTTATGTAGGAAGGACACTCATATTGCTATAATTTTGCACGAGAAAAACACATGCAAATCGATGAATTCGTCTGAACGACCTCGAATGACGAAACGGACTGCGCTAACACGCCCGGAGCATCAATTTTACCCTGAAAAAGACATCCATTTGTTAGGGTTCAAAGCACGAATAAATCACACGTTAATTAATATACTTAAATAATATAATATAATATAGTAAAACAAAATAATAAAAATAAAAAAAATCCCACTTAATCCCTACTCACGCACGTAGGCTCGCGACCGCAGGCATGCCCTAGCTTCTGCGCTCCTCTCCCGCTCGCGATCCTTCACGATTGAGCCTTATTCTTCCTCTCTCGCGATCGGCCGCACCCGAGTAGAACCCTAGCTCACGCGTCTCCTGGGTCAATCACGAGCTCCCCAGCGTTCGACTCCTCTTCTGCGTGAGCAGCTCGACCGAAAGGCTCACCAGCCACGAGCAGCCCCCTGTCCGACCCTTCCTCTCCCTTACGCCGCATTTCCTCCTCCCTAAATGCGATATTTCCTCTCCCGAAACCTCATTCCGCCATCTCGCCGTGGTAGGTAAGGCATTTTTCTCTCCCTCATTGCCTATAAAAAAAACCTATTTGAGGGGTTCTCGGTTGGTTGAAAATTCAATAGGAGGGTGGAGGTGCTGCCAAAATTTTGGCTTGCGTGAATTTTCTGTTCAGTTGCTCGACATTATTGCTTGGCTGCTCGGCATTCCTTCTGGGCTGCTCGGTATTCTTGCTTGTCTGGATTCTTGCTTGTCGGCTCGATATTCTTGCTTGGTTATGTGTTTGACTACCGAGGTATTATCCTCTTGCTTCATCACTCAATATTCTTGTTTGATTAAAGGGTTTCGTTGCAAATTTGCTACGATTTATACATTGTTGCTGTGATTCGTACAAGTTTAAGCCTACTTTGAAAGGAGAGCTTAATAAGCCTTTTACCTTCTTAATGTCCCCATATTTTGAGGTTAATCAAGCTCCTTAGCACACTTTCTTTTTCTCTTGTAACCTCATGTTTCCTTGAGGCTGGTTCCTCCTCCTAGTCATATAAAACTAGAGGTCTATGCGTTAAACCATACGATTAAAAGATGTGTGTGGTTAGAAATGCTATGATATTGCTCATTCGATTTCCTGACTTGGGAGGTTTGCAGAAACAAATTCTCATTTCTTCTACTCATGTCTTGTCCTTGTGTGTATTAGTTGCAAGTTGTAGTTTAGTGGCTACAGTTTGATATGGGCATGCTTTCTTATTAGAGAGTTTGATGCAAAAGATAAAACAATAGTAAGACAAACCTGTGAGATTTATCTTAGGAAAATTTACATGCATGCCGCCTAGTTCTTTTATATTTACATATTTAACACCCAAACTTAATCTTTGCATGCATACCACTAAATTTCTGGGAATTTAAATTTAAAACATTTGATTCTTATGAATTTGCATTTCTAATACATGAAATTCAGTTTTCTTCCACTAAATCTTTATGAATTTGGGTGGTATACATGTAAATCTCTCTCTTTTTTTAGCTGCATACGAAACTTGCTTTCAATGGGGGTTCTACTTATCATTGCTACAGTCGGGATCTATAGCAGAACTTTATAATTTGAAGATATTGGCACATTCTTAAAAAGCTTTGTATATCAAGCATATAATGTGTACATATGTATACACTTAAAGTTTGAACTTGAATATGGGAGGGTGATGTTACATGTGATACTTGTGTGAAAATCCTGAAACTTCGACGAGCTTACTTTTCTCTCTTTTTTTTTTTGGAAATATGAGTTTTGCTGTTTTTTTTGCGAGAATTATGGAATGTTGACGAGGTGGCTTTGCAAAATATGAAATTGTGCAAGTTGTTTTATCACGAGTTGGCAGTTCATTTGGCTTTCTTTGGGCGATCACTTGCATATTTTGGATGGGTTTCAAATCCACTCTTTTGGGCTGCAGTTTTGAGATCCTTTGAAATGGTTTTGCTACATATATCGCAGCAATTCCGAAAGCTTTTCACAGCTTATTTTGGGTTGTGGTTTTGAGGTCTTTTTGGAGTGGTTTTGCCACACGTATCATAGCGGTTTTGGAGGCTTTTATACAATGATTTGGGTATTTTAAGTGTTGATTTTTGGAGGCATTTACGCACATTTTGGTGGTAGATTTGATCTTTGTTTTGAAAGAATTTAAACGCATTTAGGCCGATCCATTTGTGATTTTGCCCCCTTGCTTAGCTGATTTGTTTTAGAAGTGAGTCGGCCTCCTATTTCCGTTGTTTTGTTTTTATTACTACGGTTAAGTTAAAAATGAGAATTTCTGATTTAATTATTTTCAGGATTGATTCACGTTTTAAAAAAAAAATTAGTCTGTTGAGATGATTGAAACCCAAAGGGAAATAGGGTAGCAAATTATTCACCTTTTTTTATAAGAAGAATAAAATTATAATTATGAGAATTGTTGAAAATAGAGAGATAATAAGACCTTAAATGATTCAAAAGTAAGAGGCATGAATTGAAAGATCAGTAGACTCTCAATTAGGACTCCTAAGCATTGGTTAAACTTAAGCCCAATTATTTTAATTAGAATTTAAACACATTTTATGAATATTTTTGACAAAATTATAAGTTTACCCCTAGGTCTTAAGAACATGATAGTAAGCTAAATTTGATCTAAAGATGTTCGAGGATTAGTTGGAAAACACTTAATTGAAGACATAACACTTTAAAACACTTCAAGCTCAAGTTAAAGTGTAGGCTTCCTAGATTTAGGAGCACACCTTAGGTGAGAGTTCATCTACCTAATTTTCAAATGGATACTGAAGCTAGACACCTGACCTAAATTCATAAGTTAGTTAAAGCAATAGAAATGATATGCACCAGGTTGTGGTTCATGACTGATTTAATTAACTCAAATGATAAAATTCTCTTTATAACTTGACCTAAAATGAAACTCAATGCTCTGGGATTTAAACTTGAATCTTACACTCAAATCCCCATGGCAATTGGATATTCCCAATATCACATATAAATCACCCACCCTTAGTCCTTTATATATGACGTCGTGTTTTGTTTTATTTGTTTGTCTTTTTCCTACAATTTGTTTTGAGTCTCTGTGGGTCGATTTCAGTTTTCCTCAGAGCTTTCCATGTGCTACTTCGTCATTTATTCTGTTATACATAAACAAATATTTGTCCTGCTAGCTGAATTTCTTTACTATACTGTTACGTGCGACGCTGATCACATTTACAGGTGCAGCAATAACAAAAAACCCAGGTACCCAAAGTTTACGGTACATTTGTAACACTTTACTGCATTTCCTTATACTGTTTTTATTTACAACACCTTATACTATTTTTCATTTACTGAAGTTCCTTATAACATAGTTGGTTCATGCATTCTTTAAATTAACTACAAAATATTTTCGATATAGTCTGGTTTAGGAGGTATATAATAGTAAGTCACCAAATAATAATATTGCACGCTCACATATAAGTCACTAAAACTGAAACTATTATTACATGGAGCATGAAACAACTCTTCGTAGGCAGCACGACTGTGACGTAGCGAACGAAGGATGACGATTTATAGCATCAAAACAAGTTCACATCAGCTAAACCTTTCTGTAGAATAAATAACATAACCAATAGGACTTCGAGAGAGTTTGTTTAGCGCAACATAAATCCTCACTTTGTCTTTAGGCTTTTGCACAACCCAGTTGTGCAATTATAAGTCCTAACACTTTTTAGGATTTGATTTCGAGGTTGTTTTACGGTACGATATAAATCCTCCTATCTTTCTAGGTTATTTTTATGATCGGATATCGTGCGAATGTAAGTTTTAAATTTTAAAATAAATTACATGATTAAACATTAAATAACATCATTTCAAAGACATAAAACCAAATAATATGATAGTTGGGAGGTCACTAGGGTTTTTCTTAGATTCGTGATATCCCCATACTCTTCATTTCTTTGGATTCCTTAAAATAACTGTTCCTATATGAGTCACTCTCATTTGACTTTCCCGTGTCCAATCTTGGAAACCTAAACTTTAAAATTTTGAAGGCAGAATCACTGATCTTAATCGAGAGTCTTCTTAAGTGACCCCGATTATTTAAGATGTAATTAATTTTAAGGGGTTGCCTCTATATGGGACTTGGAACCCGGGCAAAATAAATCATATCTAATCTTTATATTATATAGGAGAATTTGTCAGCCTCATATAAAAGGTTTCGCAGGCCAAACAGATGTCACAAAAATCTTTGGTTTGGGTGGTTAAGACTACTACAAGTAATATGTTTATCTTTCGGGATAGTGTAATACATGTGGTTTCATGCTCAACCGTCCAAACTATTCAATATGTGAGACTCGTTTGGTCTTATTTCAAAATTAAAATATTACTTTCAAAAATAAAAAATTACATATTTATATTAAAACTATTTTCATATTTACAAAAATCATTCTTTCCAAAATTACGGCCGACTGAGTGGTTGGACGGAGCTGCTGTTAGAGGGGAAATAAGTGACTGGGGAAAAGCAAAGTGCAGGCGACATTAAAGACAACATTATAGGAAACCTATAACCTTAGGTTTTGGAAGGGAAACGTAGGTTACGTAAACAAGGAGGCGAGAAGGCTTCGATTTGGAGGGCAGCAGGTGCCACAGATTGGAAGACTGCAAGGGCTGTGGTAGGATCAGCGACAGGGAAACAAGAAGCTTTTGCGGAAAGGAGGGGAGTTGCGACAGTGGGAGTAGGGAGTGGTTGGATGATGCGATTGGGTGGCAAGAAGTTGAGGTGGACGTGGAGGTCGAGGACGAAAATCACTACCGGGGATAGGGATACAGCTGGAGCACCATCCTAGCTATTGGAAATAGCTCTCGAGAGGAAACTAGAATGTCGGAGGCTGTCCATCCAAATCTAAAATCAGAAATAACATAAATTGTTTTCTTAAGACCTAAAAACACATATAAATTAAAGTGGGATGGGCGGAAAATGATGAGTTTGCATGCACCTTGAATTTTAATATTAGTATTGGTCATCATCTTAATGACGCAACTCTAATATTGAATCAAGGCAAGGATGACCTCCCTTTTGGAGGCAAGAAGCCATATAAAGAAGGATAAAAATAATTTTACATTAATATGTATTATATATTCATTATATATGGGAAATTAAGCATGGAATTTCATTACTGACTTAGATTTTTTATTTTATAATGAATTAAATGAAGAATTCCTGACTATCTGGCCTCGAGTAATCTGACAAACAACTTGAGAATTCATTTTGGGTACCTTTGTCTTCTTTATATTTCTTATTGATTTTCACAGATTTATTATGAACCCTTTATCATACAAACCTCATACACAAATGCTAAAGAGATGAAGAGCCCATATATTTCGAGTTAATAGATAATATTCTAAGACAATTTAGTTCACTGAAAACAAAATATAATCAAATAAAAGCATGTAGAAGGGGCACCTTGACGTCCAAGAAAGCTGGCTTGTTTTATGTCTGTGCCAACATTACAGTGGCCAACATATCTTTGTTTCATATCAATAGCGGCTTCAGCCTACAATTTAAAATAAGGATACCATGATAATGGTTGTTGGGAAATAGGTTAATAGTAATAACCACAATGATGATTATAATGATGTATAAAAAAAAATTGGGGAACTTTATAAAGAAAAAAAACCAAAAAAATTGAAAAATAAATATACAGAAGTAAAATGCCACCTAGCATGCTTTCAAGTCAGCCATTCATCTCAAAGGCACCTCATAGATATTCATTAGGACTAGATTATCATATAATTGCGTGGCAGCATATCGCCAGAAATTTTCTAATAAATGGAGACGAAGCATTTTGATACAACTACTTGAAAACAAAGCATATATTCAAGAGTTGGTTAACTATAGAAGAATCAAATTTGTAGGTCATACACTACAACTATGAGAGAGAATAAGTAAAAATAGGCATTAAAAACCGCATCTATCTTGTAGAACAAATACTTTTTTTCAATCAAAGAAGATAAACTATATAAGCAAATTTCGTATTAATGGAAAACTCTTCATAGCATAAAAAATTAATTTAAATAATTTAAGCAATCTGGAGAAGATAGCTAGAGCACCATAAAAATTAATTTGGAGCTCATCAAAGCAAAAAAGTGTGTCAAAGTTCAGAGGAAGTTAACAACGATATGTATGATTGCGCATCGACTATTATTAGAAGTTGTGAAAAAAATTTCCCACTACAATATAACACACTAAGGATCAACAATAAATCCATAACTTTTTATTATAGTTATAGAGATGTTTAAAATAATATTAAAATTTTGGTGCCTCAGGCTATAATTTATGTAGATGTGAAATTCTAATCAATGAAAATTCATTGGGCAGACAAAAAGTTAAAGCAATAGATAAAATAAAGGATTAAAATTATTAGGAAAACAATATAGCAGATCATTTGCAGATTTAGTAGTATGATATAAATAATTATCAATTAATAATTTTATAATGTGAAGTAAAAGCAAAGTGTGATATGTATAAAAATTATAGATCTTTTGATATCGAAGTTAAACCAGATCGCAACGAACTGGAAATTTTATTTCAGAAATATGGTGGAAGTACAAAGGAAAAAGTTCCTAAAACATAAATAAATGACAACAAACACAAATAACACCCTAAGGGGAGGAGGAAGGTGGTGGGTGATGGTTGGACAACAAGTAGGTTAATGGGTTGGAGGGGTTGGTGTTGTGGCAGGAATA
>NEWO01000003.1:4590867-4622594 GCA_003013225.1 Phalaenopsis aphrodite | reverse complement strand
CCAAGCATAACACCCTTCCCACACAAAAATCACAAATGGTTCTAAAACTAGAAAAAAGAAAAAGAAAAATACATTAGATACATAAATAAAAAGACTAAATAGTGCCGATATACATATTATCAGGTGGCTAGAGAGCGACCCAATTTGGTCTTGCCTTTGCCTCTAGTTCTAGGGAAAGAGCAAGTTAATAAGCTGGTAAGATGATTGTCATTGCCAGTAGTAAACAATGTATCATCCAATATGTTCTCAAGCTGGAGTTGACCTCCATTTGGATCAAAATCAGAGGTCCATTTGAGCAATTTTATATGATTGCCCTCGATTGTGATGAATTTTTTTGAGAAAATCCTTGTGTAATCTTCCTCTATGCTCAGCTGTATCATAACATGTCTTTCGTCAAAAAGACTCACCTGTCAATCCCCAACTAGTTTGAAATTTTCAAAAACCTTCATAATAATCTCCATCTTAGGGCGACCTAATTGGAACTTTCCAACTAGTGTAAATTTATATTTTCCTACATGTTTGAAATTTCAGCGTCATAGAAGAATATTGATGGTTTGCCCACCTATATGGCTTTGTCGTCCAAGCTCTCGCACTGCTAGGGTTCACCTATGACGAACCCTGATTTTTCTGCTTAAATACATTTTCGTCGATCAATCACTGTTTTTTCTTTCATCCTTTTCGTCTTCGTCGCCAGTTTTCGCCGTCACGTCGCAACGGCTCTTTCTGTTCATTGTCCCGAGAAGTCGTCGGGCTCGGGGGTGTCGTCTCAGTTATCTCTCGCAGTTCTTCGACTTTTGATGGACGCCTGGGCGTGGGCTTCTTCAGTAGCTCATCGTCATCCCAAGTCGTCGGGCTCGGGGGCGTATCTTAGCTGCCTCTCCCTATCTTAGTACATTTGGGCGCAGGCTCAAAGCAGAGATTTCACATCACCCTCTGCTCGACTTGGACGGGGTTGCTCTTCCTCTGCTGTAGCTTTGTTGTCCTATCGTCGCGTCTCCTTCTTTTGGTGATGGCTTCAGACAGATTGTATGCTGCTTCCCTTGCGGGTGTCCGCTCAAGTATTCCTAAATCGTGCTTTTTCCCTCATTCGTTTGAGTTGGTGGAGGGCATCAAGAAACATAGTAGAAAAAATGAGAAATCTGCTATCTTTTTTACAGAAGTTGAATGTATTCAATTTGTTTCCTCCTGTCGCCTGAATTTGGTTGAAAATTTTTTTTATGGCCACCCCAAAATGGAGCTTATTCGTAAGGAATTTGAGCTTATGCATCTTGTTGAGGATTGAAGAATTGGACTTTTAGATGGAAGACACATTCTTATTCAACTTAATAATGATTATGATTACACGCGATTATTTGCTATAAGGGTAATCTTGATTGATAATAGAGCAATGAAGATTTTGAAATGGTCGGTGGATTTTGACCCATAGATGGAACCACCAATTATCCCGGTTTGGATTTGTCTCACAGTCCTGAAATTTCATTATTTTCTTAAAAAAGTGTTGTACTATATTGCCTCAGTCATGATAAGCAACTCAAAACGAACATTACTGCTTTTAATCTTTATCGTTAATCTGAAACCAGAGTACTTGTAAAAGAGACATTACTTCTATCGCTTCTGAAGAAATTTGGTTAGGCACATAGCACCATGAATATTAACAAAATGTTGTGATTGAGACTTTCCCTTCATATTGTTCGAACTGTCATTTGTTTGACCACTCCAGTTCTCAATGTCAACATCTACACCCCCACCTTAGACCAAAAAAGCAAAGTACTTTGCCAGAGGCGATGATTCCCCCACTCTGGATCTGCTCTAAGTTATTGACAATATTGATCATCAAAATAATACCCCTGAAGATGCCACTATCATCGCAGAGAATATGTCAACCATTCAGCCTCCACAAAATGTTGTAGCTTCTCCGTCTTTGAAACCTCTTTTAGTGGGGGCGAGGGAGAAATTTCAGACTTCACCTATCCTAGAACATATCACTGATGTTACAGGTGACAATATTTCTACTGTCTCTCTACCGCCTCATCAGGTCGAGCAAGATGTTAATGTTACTCAGGCACATGGGGTTCATGATGTGCAGCAACCTACACCTGTCTGACCACCTTTAGACCAATTCACTGATCAGATGAGTCAATCCTCGGATGAGGAATGACAGGTTTACACATCCAGGAGAAAGAAGATAAATGAAGACCTACTTGAACTCAAAATCTAATGGATGATACTTTGGTTACTTCGGATAATGACACACATCTCACCAATTTGTTAGCTGACTCCCTTCCGAGAACTAGAGACAAAGGCAGATCTAAATTGGGACATCCCTAGCTTTTTGTTAGCTCAGGAATCTGATGGATGATACTTTGGTTATTTCGGGTAATGATACACACCTCACCAATTTGTTAGTCGGCTTCCTTCCGAGAACTAAAGACAGAGGCAGACCTAAATTGGGACATCCCTAGCTCTTTGGGCACGTTCATGGTTTTGGTTTTTTAATCTTATATATATTTTTTTCTTTTTTTGGGATTTTCTGTGTGTTGTATCATGTGGGTTGGGCTTTTAGGCCCACTCATACAAACTAATAGTAACTTTTACTCTTTAATATATTAACCATCGGGCTTTTTCTAATATATATATATATATAACGATATATAGGAGGGGAGATCCCTCCTCTAGGGCGACAACCCTAACCTATCAACATGGGTTGGCCGACTTTGCCTTCCTCCTGTTTGAATATATTCAACCGATTTCAGTTGGTTCAACCTGCCCCTTTAAGAGAGCCCCACTTAAGTTTTTGAGGGGAAATTTAACTTCATTTCTCAAAGCTTTTGATTCCTTGTAGCATGGATTTAAATCTGTCACGTTGAAGGTAGCAAATATATTGTAGTCCTATACTAGGTCGATCTTATAGGTATTGTCGTTCAACTTCTTGAGAACCTAAAAGGTCTATTATGGAGGGCTCTAAATGGGGTTTGGTTGAACCATCGCCACAAAAGTCCAACCGACCCTAAAGAACGGGCAGGATTTATTGCCCCAACTCTACCCTTTCCTTGTTCCTCATATCCCCCCTTTCCTTTTATAATACTTTCCTAGTCTACTCCATGCCTTTTTTATTTCTCCCTTTACTATTTCTTTCTTATTCTAACCATATTCTAATCTAGTTACTAATCCCTATTATACAAAGGTGCGGTGTTTGCTTAGGTCAAGTAGTTGTTGATTTGTTTAAGAATTCAGTTCGCAGTCGGCGTTTTTCCATCTGAAAGTTGTAGCTAACGATGAAATTGTGCTTCAATTGTAACTCTATTGAGGTAGTAATTATCTCTGTCCTTTCTTTGTTGTCTTGCGCCCTTCGGCTCCAACCTGCGACTCCAAAAAACCACAGCCACCCTTCCCGCGACTCCAAGTGACCACAACGCTCTGTCTGCAATTCCAGAACACCGCAAACTTCCTTCCCGTAACTTCAGTTGAACGCAATAGCCTGTTTGTGACTCCAGAAGAACGCAGGCTCCATTCCCACGACTCTAGGTTGTCGCAGCTCCCTGTCTGTGATTCCCAAAGGTTGCAAACTCCCTTCCAGTTGCAGTCTGTCCTCTCCAGCACCTCCCAGTGGCCTGTCCAGCTCTCCTAGAAACCACCTAGCTCGTCGGCCACCTTCCAACAATCTATCCAACCTTTTTTAGCAGCCCACTGGTTGCCTAAAGCACCACGTCAGCAGCAACCCGCACCTACTGCTCTTTGACACTGATTCCACTTGTTGTCGCCTCTTCCAACCGTCGACCAACACCCGCCACATCATCAACATCCTCGGCCTTCCTTCGTTATTGCTAGTCTTGTTTTTATTATTGTTGGAGTCTTGAATGTATTAGAGTTATCTTTCGAGTAATAAAATTTGTTTCCGTTGTATTGGGTTGAATTAACTCCAATATCATTTGGTATCAAAGCTAGCTAACCCTAGTCCTATCGTAGGGTTCCTTAGAGTCAGCCAGTTTTTTTTTCTCTTTCCTTTCTTTCTTTTCCTTACATCTCCTTTTTTCATTCTTCCTTTTTCGTTCTTTCTTTTTCTTTTACCTTTTCTTCCATAGGTTCCAAACCTTCAACCATGCCTCCAAGAAGATACATACCATATCCCACCCGGGACGAAATGCAACGAGAGATTCGTCATTTTCAATTGCGATTAGCAGAGAGATAATGGATCCCAATGTGAAATTACCCTTGATCGCGATCGAGAGAGTCGAAGGGACGACTAGAATAAAGATTGAAACTCATTCCACAAGAAAGACATCAGCGATAAGAAATACCGACCACGCCACTTTGGAATGCAATATCAAACGAGGTCGAGAGAAGAGGTCGCAAAATTTTCATGTGGAATGAGATTTTCAAAACAAGATGGACCTTCCAAAATTTGAAAGAGGTACGGATCCAGATGACTTTATCGATCGGCTATAATCGATTGAACCGATCTTCGAGTACAAGGATGTGAGAGGACAATCGGGTCAAGCAAGTTGTCATTAAACTGAAGAAGAATGCCTCATGGAGAAATAATTTGTAGAGGCAGAGGAGAAGAGAAGGCGGTGAGAATATTACCAAGTGGGAGAAGATGAAAAAGCAAATACAAAAGAAGTACCTCCCACTCATTATCGCAAGGATATGTTTTTGAAACTGCATAACTTGCAATAGTGGGTATCACCAGGTATAAATGAAGCCAAGAGACAGGATAGGGCTTTATGAGTGAAAAATAATGCCTTTTGGCTTATTAAACGTACTCAACACTTTCATGAGATTGATGAACTAGGTATTTCAAGTTCACATTGGGAAGTTTGTTGTGGTCTGCTTTGACGACATTCTGGTATCTATTTGATCTGAGGATGATCATTTGCATCACCTGAAGGCAGTGTTCGAGGTACTACGAGCCAAGCAACTATATGCTCATCCGAAGAAATGTCACTTCATGACAACCCATATATGCTTTCTAGGTTACATTGTATCTAGTGCAAGCATTCAGATGGATCCCGCAAAGATATAGGTCAATATTAGTTGGACTACAACATAGTTATTCACCGAACTAAGGCAATTTTTGGGGCTAACATCGTTCTACCAAAGATTCATCAAGAACTTCAGCATTATCACCACCCCTCTGACCAAGCTTTCGAAAGGAAAGGAGTTTACTTGGATAAAAACACCTCATACCTGTTTCGACACGCTGAAGAAAAAGGTAACTCGAGCGTCCATACTAGCATTACCGAACTCAGCCAGCGATTCAAGTTAGAATGCGAAGCATTCGATGCGGGGATAGAGCATTGAAGATCAAGGGAGGACACCCCCATCGCTTTCTTTAGTGAGAAACTGAATTATTCCAATAAGTACTCGACTTACGGCAAGGAGTTCTATGCCATTGTGAGAGCCCTAGAGTACTAGTCATTACCTGTTGACGAGCAAGTTCACACTATTTACGGATCATGAGGCCTTAAAATTCCTTAACAAGAAGAGCAAAATGAAGGGCCAACCCGCAACCTGGGTGGAGTTCTTAGCTTCGTTCCAGATCGTGCTTGAAGCACAGGACGAGGAGCCAGAACCGTGTAGCAGACGCATTGAACCGTTGACATCTATTGATCACATCCATAGAGGCTCGAGTTGTGGGTATGACGAGAGGGCAGAATGTGGGGTTGTACATGCCACTGCCAGTACCAGAGGCACCGTGAGTTGACGTTAGCATGGATTTCGTAGTGGGGCTTCTGAGAACATAGAAAATAAGAACTTTGTGATGGTTCTAATGAACGGATTCTCAAATATGGCACATTTCATATCGCCTATTTATACTTCTGGTAGATCGTGAGGTTGCACGGGGTTCCCAGAACCATCACCTCCAACAAAAACGTCAAATTTATGATCCACTTCTGGATGAGTTTGTCGGGCAAGCTAAGCACCAAGCTCCAATTCAATTCAAAAGCTCATTCAAAAACAAACGATCAGACCGAGGAAGTAAACAGAAGCCTAGGAAAACTCCTGAGATGCTTTGTGAGGAAGAGTATCAAGCAGTGGGATCCCATTCTAGCTCAAACTGAGGTTGCCTACAACAGAATTTTATACTAGACTACAGAACGCACCCCATTCGAGATTGTACAAGGGCATAATCCGCTCACACTACTTGAGTTGATACCACTCTTACAAACGTCAGAAGTCAGCGAAGATGCTACGAAGCGGGTTCATGAGATTCAGAAACTCCACGAAAAAGTTGGCAAGAAAATTTCTAAGAAAAAACACAGATATCAGACACATGTGAATAAGTCCAGGAAGAATGTGACATTCCAAGAAGGAAACCTCATGTGGATTTGTCTAAAGAATAAAATATTTTCTGTGCGAGCATTCGTGAAACTTAAAGAGCAGAGTGGATGGACCTTTCAGAATAATTCAAAAACTAAATGACAATGCATACCAAATTGACTTGTCTGGGGACTACGTTTCAACCACATTCAAATTCGCAAACCTGACAATGTAATTCAAGGACCTATAAGCTTTGACGAATGAGGTCGAGCCTCCTTCGATCCCGAAAGACTGACACAAGGCACTGAATGGTGGTCGACTAAACAAACCCCATAGAAGTTTGATCCAGCTTTGCTGGACCGACCTGCCCTTAGGAACAGACGGGGATTTACTGCACCAGCTCTCCCCTTTCCTTTTTTCTCCTATCCCCCTTTTGCATTATTACAACTCTCCTATTTTACTACATGTCTTTTCTATTTCTTCCTTTATTGTTTCTTTCTTATTATAATCATTGCCTAATATAATTACAAATGGTGTTTGCTTAGGTAAATTAGTTGCTGATTTATTTATGGATTCAAAGTCCACCACTGGCGTTTTCCCCTCTGAGGGTTGTATCCAATAATAAGAAGTTATTTCGGCAGTAACAAGTCCCAAGTGATGATTATCTCTATCGTTTCTTTGTTGTTCTGCGCTCACCATCTCTTGCCTACAACTTTAAAAGACCCCAGACTTCTCGCAACTCCAAGTGACCGCAACAGCCTCTAGAAGACTGCAGACTCCATTCCCATGACTCCAGGTTGCCACAATTCCCTGTTTGTGATTCCCAAAGGCCACAATCCCTTTTAGCATTTGTCCGCACTCTCCAACACCTCCCGACAACCCACCTGACTCTCACAAGAGAAGTTTGTTTCACTGGCCACCATACAAGAGCACGTCCAGCTACTCTCAATAGTCAACAATGTCGTTGACCACCTTCTAGCAGCTCGCCCATCCCTTCCCAGTAGCCACTTGACATCTACGTCGAAAGTGATGGCCTAGGATATCTTGTGGAGTCTCATTACCTCTTTGAAGTACAAATCAACGACATACGATGCATCCGACGTCTGGTGGCAGGGTACGAAGTGCGCCACCTTTTAAAATCTGTCAACAACAATAATCACAAAATTCTTATTCAATTGTGTCCTCGGAAGACCCACCACAAAGTCCATGTTGACATCCACCCATGGGGCTTTCGATAATGGTAATGAAGTGTATAGTCCTATATTATATCCCATGAATTTACCATATGACAAATCTGGCATTTTCTGGCGTGCCGCTCCACATCTATTGTCATTAATGGCCAATAAAAGTGTTCACACTCGAGTGCAAGAGTCTTATCCCGGCCAAAGTGTCCCGCAATACCTCTAAAGTGGCTTTTCTAAATAATGGACTCCCTTAGCAAAATTCTAGGGATGCACAACTTATTCTGATGGAGCATGTAAAGCATCGGCTCTGTGGTAATAGTAGGCTTCTCCGTATAGTGCTCTAAGATCCCTCTAAAATTTTCGTCTATCTCATATAATTCCTTCACTACCTCAAAGCTTGCGACATGAGTGTGCATCGAAGTGATCAACAAGTGACAATGGCTTGGTGCATCTACTACTCAGTTCCTGCTCTCCGTTTTGTGCTTAAGCATGAATTGGAATGACGCTAAGAACTCCACCCAGGACGTGTGTGGCTCTTCATTTTGTTATGATTATTCAAAAATTTTAAAAACTCTTAATCTAGGTAATGACTCCAGTGGATAAGAGCTCTCACAATCGCATAGAACTTCATGTTGTACGTCAAATATTTTCTCCTGAACTTATTCAACTTCTCATTGAAAAATGTTATGATGTGGCCTCCCTGGATCAGTATTGCTTTGATCCCGACATTGGAAGCGTCACATTCAACCTCGAGCACCTGATTGAAGTCCAATAATGCAGAAACTGATGCTCTAGTCCTCTTCTACTTCAGTGTGTTGAAACTAGCCTGAGCAGCTTTTGTCTACTGGAACTTCTCCCCTTTCAAAAGCTTTGTCAAGGGAGCGGTGATGATACTAAAGCTCTTTATGAATCGCCTGTAGAATGGTATTAGACCAAAAATTGTCTCTGCTCGGTGTAAGACCGAGGTACGGCCGAGATCACAATAGCCTCGATCTTTGTAGGATTCATCTGAATGTTTGCACTATACACAACATAGCACAGAAAGAATACAAGTGCTGTCAGAAAATGACACTTCTTTGGATGTGTGTATAGTTTTTCTGAGCACAAAACCTCAAAGCCCGTTATAAGGTGATGTAAGTGCTCCTCCTCGAATCCATTGCATACCAAAATATCATCAAAGTACATCACTACAAACTTCCCGATGTGAGACCAGAACATCTAATTCATCAACCTCATGAACATGCTAAGTGCATTAGATAATTCGAAAGGCATGTATGTTCTCTTGCATAATCCATCCCAGGTTTTGAAAGCAGTCTTCTGCTCATCCTTTCGCTTCATTCAGATCTAGTGGTACCCGTTGTGTAAGTCAATATTGGAAAAGATAATGGCTCATGCAACTTACCAAGGATTGTCCATGTGAGGTATAAGAAATCGGTACTTGATAGTAATCTTGATTATGGCCTGACTGTCAATGCACATTCTCCACAATCTGTCTTTCTTGAAAACCAACATGGAGGGAACAACATAGGCTAGTACTCTCTCCGACCAAACCTCCCACGATGAGATCCTATACCTATCATTGTAACTTCTCGTACTTTGTAGACTTTGGTTTGTATGCAGATCGGTTTGGAAATACTGATCCAAGTATGAGATCTATAGCATGTTAAATGTCCCTTAGTGACGGCAATCCCTCTGGAAGATTGGTAATCATCACGCCCAGGAAGTCACATAACAGTATAGATGTATAGGCGCAAGAATCTCAACCTCCTCCTTAGTTCCCTCAAATAAAACCAAAGTCATTGCCACTAGAGCCTCCTGAACCGACTGCATGAAGGTGGTTTTCAGGACTATTGTCTCCTCTATGATGTATACTCCTCTACCATCTTGTGCGATGCATCACTCATTCTTTCAAAATGAATAAGTATTCTTGAAGTCGTCGTGTCGGGTCTTGTGGTTGAACTGTCATGCCTCCTACAAAAATTATGTGAAGCATCCATAAGAAACACATCACACCACATTTGCTTCTATAACTAATCTCTGATAGAAAACTCAACAAAGAACTGTTGATCCACGCATATCGTGTTTCCCCTTTTCAACCAAGTAAGAGAGTAAGACTAAGGATGCTTCTGTGTGACCAACCCCAATTTTTTCATCATCAAAGTTGATACTACATTCTCGCAGCTCTCACGCCAATAATCAAACTGCAAACTTTTCCCTTCATCGTACACTTGGTGTGGAATATACTATGCCCCAGCCGTGAATGATCCTGCTCCAGCTTTGTTTGTAGGACTCTCCCTATGACTAGAATCTCTCCTTCATCTTCGTGCGGTTGAAGTTCCTCCTCTGGATCCTCTTTTGCTTTCTCTTCCTCCACTTCCTCGACGGCACCCTGCTCCGTGAATGAAATAACTCGGCTCGTGGGATAGTCGGAGGCTGTATCCGCAGTCGTGGCATATAAAACATCTCCTAGCAGGTATTGTACCGGACAAGCTACCCTTTTCAGGCTTCTTCCCACTCACATCTACCCTATCACTACCCTGTTCAGCCTCCCCCTTCCTTCAGTTGTATCATTGTTGGTAGCGATAGCTGTAGGTGATTGTCTGAAGGAGGGTTGTTGTTTGCTTTGTTTTTGTTATCTTTCCCCTCTCAAAGATAAGGTCTGGATATTTCTCAGTAACCAAAGAGCTACATTTGTACAAAGTTACTGATAGCGGCTTCAGGACCCCCCAGATAACCGACTATGGTATGTCCCTCTAACTCGACAAACTCACAATTCATCTGCAACTATTCAAACTGTATCGTGAACTCCTCTACTAATAGTCTCACTGTTGTAGGTAGAGTCTCAAAAACATATTCCGACAGTAATAGGGCGGCAAGTATTTTTTTTGTATCTCCATCTCTCTCATTTGGTAATCTTATCACTACCCTTTCTCTCTATCTCTATATTTTTTCACCCCACTGTGGCACTCTTTTTCATTTTGTTGGTTGCAGGTTTTCCCTTTTGTTCTTTTTTCTATTCGAAGATTCTCTCAACTGACTGCAGTTATTCGATAAAAATGTATGGATTCATACATCCATCGAACTCTTGTAAATTGACTTTTATTCCAAAATCTGTGTATCCCCCGTATGTTGTCTCCTCTAACAATGAATTCTAAAGAGTCGGGACCTGTCTTTCTCATCAATTAAGTCTTCCCTATTTTCTCCTCATCAACTTTTGATATCACGATTGAGAGTAATTTTCTCCTGAGTTTCAACATCAATCTTTGCAAGTCTCTGCTAAAGTTGACGAATCTCTCGTTGTATCTCTTCCCGGGTAGTTTCCAACATGTGTCTCCTTTGTGGCATGATTATGGCTTGGGAATTGGAAAAAATAATTCAGGATAAGAAAAAAAAATTTTGTGGGGGTGGTTTCGGCAAGAAAAATGCTAAGAAACCCAGTATAAGACTAAGTTTAGGCTCACTCTAATACCAATTGATACCGGAAATAACTCAAATCACAACGAACTAAAATTATAATTTCAAAAATATTGTGGAACTACAAAAAAAAAATGTCCTTAGAACATAAATGAAATAAATGACAAAAAACACAAATAACATCCTAAGGTGAGGACAAAAGTGATAAGTGATGGCTGGACAGTAGGTAGGTTAATGGGTGGGAGGTTGCGGCCATAACAGGGGGAAATGGTGTTGCTACAGCAGCTGGAAGGTTTGAAAGGGTTTGAGGCATCAACAAAGAGGGCAGCCGAGGTTAGCCGCAACTGAAGAATGGAAAGAGGGTTGTTGCAATATTAGGCAACTCGACAGAAGGTTTGCGTGGCTAGTTGGTAGGTGGAAGGCTGCATAAATAGACAATGCAAAGGTAAAGGAATTTTGGAGGTAATCACCATCTTGGCGCAGGAAACAACCTGAGCATCACTTTTCCTTGGATACAACCCCAAATAGGGAGAGAATGACGCCAATGACAAAAATCTCAAAGTAAAAAATTGGGGGCCCTAACCTCGAAAAATATAGGGAGGGGGAGGGAGAACCGTAACCCATCAATATGGGTCGGTCGGCCCTCCCTTCCTCTTGTCTGAACAGGTTCAACTAATTTCAGTCGGTTCAGCCCTCCCCCTTAGGGGAGCTCTACATCATCTTTTATACAGAAAACTGTTGATATGGATGAAGCTATAACATCACTATTTTAGAATGATCGGTTAAAATGGAGAAGTATCTCAAGAGTTATATGTGATAAGATGTTAGCATGAAGACTAAAAAGAAAACTTTATATAGAGTGGTAATGTTGCATATTACATAAAATTTAATTATAAAACTTTCATATCAAGTTGAGAATGACATACATAAAAATATTGAGATAGATTTGTCTTAAAACTAAAAAATCAATTAGTCAATAGTTATATTAGACGAACAATGTGAGTGACCTCTATTGAAATAAAATAGATTGATAAACATTTAGGACATGAACAACAAACAATTTACAAGTAAATAAATATAATGTTAGAGAATTAGAAAAAAAAGGGTGGTTATACCTAACAGAAGAAGCATAGTTGTTCAAAATGATTTATAAAAAGGGTGCTCAACAAAAAAAGAAACAAAAAAGAGCGTCATAAGCATGAGCCCAAATAGTTGAGATACGGCTTGTGATACTTGCTGAAATTTCTTAACCTAATAGGGAACAAGTTTCCGAAGCGCTCTCTCCATAGACCTCAAATCATTTCAACTCTACACTAGCATATCCCCAACTTGTGGTTTGCCCTAGCTCCCATCACTAAGATCATCTTCATGTTTGAGCAGGTTTGGCGAATTTTCACCCTTGTTGATCCATCTTGGCTTGTGCTTTCATCGGTTGCATGTTTTCCAGAGTTTGGCCAATTACGTGCTTCTCATGTGCCAACCTTGGGTTTAGGTAGTTTCACACACTTTTGTGTGGTTGCACGCTAATACAATTTCGCAAGCTCACATGTGATTGCATTTGTTGTTATTGCTATGGATCTTGGCATGCCTCTATGGTTTTCCATGTATTTCTTCTCCATATTTGATGATCATCCTCCCATTCTGGCAAATTTCTTCCCCCGTTTGAGATCCTCGTCACTTTTTCTTCATCACTATCGAGTAGGTCTCACCAACTCTCCAACTTTCCAACTCTATTATCCCTATTCTACCACAATCTATCCCCTCATTGGATGCTCATACGATCTCATTGGCTTCTTTGATTACATCACATTTTCTCCCTTTCATGTTAATTACCTTAGAGGCCCCTTTGATTTCTTGATTATTGCACCACCTATTGCTCAACTTTTATTCATTTGAAAAAGTTGGGTGGATCAACCAATTTCATTTCTATTTTCCTAAAGATTTAATTCCCACAGTACATAAGAAACCATCATCATATTAAGGGGAATATATACTATTTTTTTTTATGAGATATCTAAGCTTGTTGTGACAGTCTGAATTCTTATGCAACAAGATATTCAAGCCTAAAGACATCACAATTTTGTCCCCTTGTTGTGACTTAAAAAGAGGTCACACATCCCAGGAGTACTCCCACCTTTCTACGTTGAATTTTAGAGTTTCTAATAAAATTTTAATTGCTACACTAAAAGGCACCTCAATGTTTAAATGTTCAGATTCATTATTCTTAATGGGTATCATAATCTCCCCCATTTAAGTAACTGATATCCTCATTAGTTTTCTTAACTCATAATCATCTACAAGGTGAATAAGATCCTAAAGATAGACCCTACAGATTCAAGAGTTGGCTCCTATATTGTAACATTTTGTCAAATCTAGAAGTCAAGAGGTGACCCCCATAACAACGCATCATTCTAATGACCTTTGCTCTCATCTTCAGACGGATGTAATGCTCTAATATCATTTGTAATGATCTAAACTCTCACCCATCGAGATATTATTTGCTTTAGCTTAATGGTCTCACGATTTTGTCCCATTTGTGTAACTTTCCAGAAGGACACTTGTCCTAGGAGTGCTCCGAGCACACTTACTATTAAAATTTCAATGATAAAACTAAAAAGAAAGACAATGTTAAAGAGTTCAGTTTTATTTACTTAAAAAGAATACAAAGTTACTTAAAAAGGTTTACAAAATTGTAACAATACAAATTCTCACTCATCAAGATATTAGTCGGGTTAGACTAATGGCCTTAATGTTTTGACACATCAGTATACCCATCCTAGAAGGTTCCTGTCCAAGCATTTCCAACCGTTCCACCGAAAAAAAATCTCGATATTTAAGAGTTCATCTTCATTCTACTTAAGAAATTTCATAATTTCTCATACTTCAAGTAAATGTTGTCCCCGTTAGTAACTTTAACACAAAATCATCTACGAACCAAATAGAATTCTAGAGATGGCGCTCTCACCATGTAGCTTATTATCCCAGCTATGGTTAAAGGGAGAACTCTCATAACATAAAACTTTGTTTTGTATGGTAATTAATTATCATCTTCAGACCAGTATAGTGCTCCAGTACCATTTGTAAAAGTGTGAACTCTCACCCGTTGAGATATTATCCGTTTTGACCTAATAGCTACACAATTTTGACCCATTAGTGTAGCTTCCCAAGAAGTCACCCATCGTGAGAATGATCTTGAAAAACATATTTAATTTTTGAGTTTCTAATAAATTTTCAATTATTACACCAAAAGTTATCTCAATATTTAAGAGATCAACTTCTATTTAAAAGGTTTCACACTTGTTAGGCCACTCTCTTTTTCTATTGTAAGACAATTCTCCTTGGATTGCTCAAATGTGAATGACAGTCGCTAGTTCTTATTAAATTTGTACGAGTGGGCAAACATTCAATTGAGTTTATTGATTCTTGGCACATCATTCGACTATACTCAAATGCACACTACAGCAGAATCTTCTCTAGATGTACCTCCCATGTCAGTCGTTTACTGATATGTATCTTAATGTTGTCTCCAATTTAATGCATCTGTAGAACACCTACCACACCTATTTGGATTGCCTACCCTTAGGTTCAATAACTCTTTCTTTCTTTTTTTTTTTTTGAATAAATCTACTTTGTATCCATTAGATTCTGTCTCCACTAAACCATTGCAGGCGGATTTTGCCACTGCTCGTCTCTTGAAACCTTCAATAACAATGATTGAGAGTTCCTAGATAGTGTATGATGATTAATACAAGGGTTGCGGGTGTTTGTAGAATAATAAGGGGACAAACCTAAGAATAGACAAGGTTTTGCAAGAAGGAAATAGACAACAGCTACTGCCTTAGAGAAAAAAAAATAGCAAGCAAGAGGCGATCAAGGCAAGGGAGGGGAGGTACGTTTAACAAGGAAGTACCACCACCTGCTCTCAATTATGATATAGCCACACCACTTAAGAGAAAATAAGCAACAATACTGCAGAGAAGAAAGTCTCCAATAACATTGAACCCATAAAAAAGTCCCCAAATGCAATCTCTAAACAACTATTTATAGCAAAACAGCGGAAGAAACCTTAATCTTAATTAAAGCAAAAAAATGGGAGCCCAAAAAAGGTTGGTTATCCCTTCGAGGATGGCAAAGACCTGAACTGGCTAGGCCTTGAACCATTGAGGCCAGTTCTTCCTGGAAAACCCCAAAAAGGACTTGGACAGAAGGCCTTGTAATCGTTGACAAACACCCGCATCATTCAATATTTAGTACTTTAGAAGAAATGAATGCTGTCATGCCAACGAAAAAGGTGTGGATTAGCTCAGAATCTTATGAATATTGGCGGAAGTGAACTTTTAAGGCATCCCCTAATGTATTGTTACTATATAACCTCCTTAAGTATATCGTGCTTGGTCTTACTAGCCCAACAAAGATGATCTCTTCTTCTGCTAGTAAGAGAATGGAATTTGATTCTCTCATTCTAAGGGGTTTCCCCTCTCCCTCCTAAGACAAAAGAGGGGCAGTAATGATGCCCTGAGCTTCTTTCTTTCCCTTTCTTTTTTTTTTTTCTCTACAGCCTGATGATTTTGTTGGGAGTATAATGAATGATATGTTTGGATAGATAGTAGATTTCAAAACCCATTCACCAAATGTGGAGACAATAAAAATAAATACATTGACACTCACGGGTTTTAACTAAGCTTCAAGCAAGGCAGTCCAAATGAGTGCTTTTCTGCTCATGTGGCATCTTCTTTTTTGTACCGTTGGATGGTCCAACCTTTGGCTTTACGAAAGAATGACTTGATCACTTGTAATTGTCTTGAAATATGGCTATTTTTTATAATTGAACATATAATATTCATAGAATTATCATATCATAAAATTCAGCCAAAAAAAAAAACCCTCCCTAAAGACCCAAGTAAAACTACTACTTATAGTGCCAAAAACTGCAAAAAAATATGATGAAAGAGTTTGAGATGAAGGATGACTTTGGACGATAATTGACACTATGTCCAAATTATTAATATAGAAACATGTTAAATTAATGAAGCATATCCCAACCACCATGATTTGAACGTCAGTGTCACCTGAACAACATAAATCCTAAATGAAACCTCTAAAAAAGAGAACAAACCTCATAAGAAGTCTCATCTTGAGCTGAGGGGCCATGCAAACCATTGGCAACACTGTTTTCAATGTTTAAATCATTTCTTTGGTGAAATCTCAAATTTAAACTTCCACGGAAAATGTTTGATTCATTGTAATGGGCTTCATCCCCAGATATTGAAGTTTCAAAGTCCACTTCCATTTCATCATCATAGTCAGAATCAACTCTCTCAAATTCATGACCCTCTGGGGAATCCTCATTGTTGAATTCTCTTGGGTAGAGTAGATCACTCAATGACCTCAATCTTCCATGGCGCACCCTTCCCCGAGTTGGATCCTCATTGCCTTCTTTATTCTTTTCTGCTTCCGCTGTTTGATGGTAAATGTGTAAAGAACTTTTATTAAAATCACAAAGATTAAAACTATTTAAATGTCACCTATACTAGTTTAACAGAGATGCAGGATCCAAAAAGAATATTAAGTATAATCAACAATTGGATATAAGAAAGCTATAAAATAAACATGAATAACATATAGAACAGGATAAACAGCTAAAATTATTAGATAGAATGATATTCGGTAATCTAATCTATCAATGCTTTCAAGGTTTCCATACCCAATAATCAAGCGTGACTACTCCAATTAAATTAAGATTGTTCAATTACATTTCAAAGAAAACTTTAAACCTCCAACAGCTTAGGGCATGTTTCGGATCACCTTGTTTTCTATTTTTTGTATTTGTTTTTTCTTTTATTTTAAAAACATGCTCGTTTAGTGCATTATTTATGTTTTTAATTTTTGTTTAAAAACGATTTAGCTTATTTTTAAAATCAATCAAAACATCTAAAATTTATTTTGAGTATTTTAAAAATAAATACACATGTTAAAACATACCGAACATATTTTATTTCATGGAGAAACATAAATAAACTAAAATAAAATTAAAAAATTAAAAAATTAAAAATAAAAGTGATCCCAAACGGCCCCTTAATGTTTGATTAACATTTCTTGGATCACCTTTGTTCTTTATTTTTTATTTTAAAATCACAGTTATTTAGTGCATTTTTTTGCAAGTTTTTATTTTTTTAATGCAAATTAACTTATATTTTTAAAGAAAAAATATTTAAAAATTTTTCGGGGCGTTTTTTAAACAACTAAACATCTTATACCATAACAAATATATTTTATTTTTAAGTCAAAACATAAACAAAACAAAATATAAACAAAAAATCAAAATCAAAGCTGATCCCAAGTGACCCCTAAACTAATGTTTTCTAGAAAGTTATATACTTTAAACTTGTCATACTTATAATCTCAAAAAAATGCAACTAAACAAGTGGCTCAAAGAGTAATCACTAAAAGTTATGGATGTGGAGACGCTTAAAAAAACAGTTGATTCATACATGTAGAAGATGATCAAGATAACTCAAAAAAACAAGTTTCATTTTTCCATCCCAATGTTAAAGAAAACTAATGTCCATTTAATTTTATTTATGTAGTCATTTGTTATGAAGAAATGTGTCTTGCGGATTATTTTAATGTTTTTGCCAAAATTTTTTTGAACATCTCATTTTAGTTCACACGTTTTCCTTTAAAGCATTCTCATAATGATATGTTTCTACCAAAGTCTCCATAAAATATATCGTACCATCACTATTTACAGTCAATCCATAATTGATTGGCAGTAAGAAACTGCATCCAAGAACCATTAGCCTGATCTTATTCAATCATAAACATTCAATTGGGTCACACCATCTGACATGCTAATTCCTCAGTCTACCTAAGCTACATGCATGTATTTTGCCCGTAGGGCTTTTGGACAGGATTGCTTCTGAGCAAAATCACCTAAAATTTACCCCAAAAGTTGGGTCCCACTCCAGAAAAATGATTATGTTGCATATGTGGTGCATAAAGTTTCCGTCTAATTCTTCTGCTGGTCACTGTGAGGTTTCCACAAGAGAATGGGCGGAACAATTAGAGGAGAGGGAGACCATAAAAGCATTTAGAGAGGGAGATTTCAACAGAGTTGTCATGAAGAATAAAATACAAGAGAGAGATGACAATAAGGGAGGGGTGAAAGGGTTTCAGAGGGGGAGGCATGACAGAGGGGACAGAAGCACTTCCATTAAAACAATTGTTTAATAGACTTTATTTCTTATATATGTCCTTCTTTCTTTACATGTAATTTATACATACATACATACATGCATGCATATGTCAAGATATAATAATAATTATTATACTTTTAATTAAAATTTATTACTTTTATATTGCATTGCTTCCAAAAAGTGAACGTGCAAACTCCCTGCAAGTTTACACACATTTGGCAATTGTTCTTGTGTCATAACTTGAGCACGACATGGAAATTAGGAACTCCATGGTGATTAGTTGGCTCCTGAACTCAAAGGAGGAAACTAAAGCAAAAAGCCTATATGTTCCTTCCAACCAAAATGATGTTAGTGATATTGTAAGTGAAACCTATTCAGATTGAGAAAACACAACTAAGATCTTTCAATTCAAATGAAGACATTAACAATCAAAATAACGTGTGGGTAGTCACCATCTATTACAATGAGATGGAACAAAAATATTGGATTAATGCTATGAAGATGTGTGGAATAATCCAAATGATTATACTACAACAACAACAAAGCCTTAATCCTACTACGTGGGGTTCATGTCATGATTTTTTCGACAAGTTTTACGCTGGCTGTCGACTTAATCCAAATGATTATACATTATGAAAAAAAAACAAAGGAGAATGGTCATGTTTATATGTTTCATGTCAAAATAAATTGCAATCTAGATTAAGTGAAGGATAAAAATCTCAAGGAGAAAGCATATTCGTCAATCTTTGAAGTTTTTCTAAGGCCAATCACCGAGAATACAGAAAGAAGATGATGATAAGTAAAGCGACACCCAATAAGCATTCCGTTATTGCAAATTGTGATATATTCTCCTGGGATCAAATTTTGAGGAAAGAGAAGGAAAACATCAGGGAGCAAATTTTGTCGGAAAGAAAAAACATAGCACACAAAAGACACTTATAGAAAATTCATGGAAAACAAGCACATTGAAGAAAAAACCCTATAGCAAAATGCTTCAAACAATAATTGAAGATCCTCACAAACAATAGATTGACTCAAAAATATCTACTTTCACAAATGAAAAAATAGAGCAGCAACAAAAACTCTCTCCACAATAACTGTTCAATCTTACCTATTCTTTGGCATAGCAAGGCAATAATATTATTTTTTTCAATATCAAAAATTGAGCCATGAAACTACAAGATCATCACACCTACTTTCTTAAGAAACATGTCATAAAAAAAATATTATAAAATTGTTGATGGGTCATTCTCAATTATAGTCAAAATAAGTACAATTCAAATCTCTCCCCATCTTATAATAATGTTCTTCATGTCCCAAACTCATCATGCAACTTTTTATCTGTTAGTAAACTAACACTTATTCTCAATTTTCATGTTAATTTTTATCGTAGAAATTGTGAGTTTCAGAAATCAGCCTGAAAGAGATTGCACGGTAATTTTAAGCAACATGATAGACTTTTATTTTTATATGATAGAGCAAATCTGAGCAAGGAAATTAAAGCAATTTTTCTTGGTCTATTTTTACATTTTGAAATCAAGAAATAATACTATGGCCTCATAAATTTGGCCACCCTAATTTTTTATACTTAAAAAAAAAAAGTTAGTTTTAATATTAAATTTCTCCATTGCAAAATAACATGGTTACACCCTACCAACAAAATCTTTAAACGCATCAAATCCATTTTTTTTTTAATTCGCAGTGTTGTGTGGAGTCCCTCAATAGCACCTCCTGAATAAAGAAAAAGAAAAATTTCATTGAAAATCATTCTAGGATTAGATCTGTTATATTACATGAAAAAAATGGATCTCCAGAAAATTTTAAAACAATTCTATACATAGATAAAGACAAAAATTTTCCAAAATAAAATTCAAATTTTAAGAAGTGAAAGATAAAGAATTTTTCAACAAAACTTTGGGCAAATTTCTCTTAAAACACAGAATTATGCGTCGAAGATCTTGTAATAGAATTGTTAACAAAATGGGAAAAAAAGAGAAAAAAACACTTATTAAAAGTAGCAACAACTTCCCATTTTACAAATCACGTGCCAGGTTATGTCAACCTAGCTTCAACAAATCTCATTAATCAGATTCCCTAAGAATTTTTAAGGTTTCAAAGCCCTCTATAAATGTTTCAAATAGTATTTCCTTCCAATAGGACCTCATTAAATCTTTGGTTGAACTATGAACGTACACAATCATGATAAAAATCATATGAATTAGAACCTAGAGAAACAAAATATATTTTGTTAAATCAAAGTGATGTGATCCATAGCTTGCCTTCGAAGTGCATTGAAACAAGAATTAACCCAAAGCTCAACAAAATGAAAATATTATTGAAAAATATGGGAAACTACATTAACAGGGTTCTCGTAATAGAAATGACTACAACAACACACACACACACACACACACAACACCCTAGGATGAGGACAATCATGATAAAATTCATATGAATTAGAACCTAGAGAAACAAAATATATTTTGTTAAATCAAAGTGATGCGATGCATAGCTTGCCTTCGAAGTGCATTGAAACAAGAATTAACCCAAAGCTCAACAAAATGAAAATATTATTAAAAAATATGGGAAACTACATTAACAAGGTTCTCTTAATAGAAATGAATACAACAACAACAACAACAACAACACACACACACACACACAACACCCTAGGATGAGGACGAAGGCAGCGAGTGGCAGCTAGACAACAGGTAGGGTGCAGACTGGGGGTTGTAGGTTTGGAAGGGCTGGAAACAACACTGGAAGGTAGGCAGAGAACGGTGGCAATAGGAGGAATGGAGATGGGATTATGGCACCAGGTTGGATCATGGGAAGGGTTTACGGCAGCATGTGGGGAGGTGGAAGGGGTTGCGGCCAGCAGGAAAGGAGGTAATGAGGTTTGCGGTTGCAGATTGGAAGGCAAAGGTGGTTATGGCAGCAGGTTGGGCAGCATGAGGGTGACAGCAAGGAAGCAGGAAGGTTGGAGCGCATATAGGGTGGTAGCAGTAAGGGAGGGGAAGTATTCACATGGTTGTGGGGAGATGGTAGCCACTTTGGAGCAAGATACAGTCGAAGCATCACCTATCCTCGAATACAGACTAGGAAAGGAGAAACACTGACGCCGAGAAATCTGAAATCAGCAAAAACTTAGAAATTCTAAACACAAAACATGGAATATACGTAGTAGATAGCTAGAGGAAAAGACCCTCCCCTTTGTGCGGCAATTTCAAGAAAGGCAAGGGACCAACCGGCCGCTTGAAAACCATAGCTGAACCAATTCAACCCTCACATTGGTTTAGCCTCATACGCTCCGCGTCAGTCTCTTAGGGTTATGGGAGCTTCAACTTCATTAGTCGAAGCTTCTGGTTCCATGTAGCAGAAATATTGTAGTCCCCTGGAAGATAAAGCTTGTAGACATTGTCATTCAGCCTCTTAAAGATTTTGAAAGGTCCATCTGCTCTAAGCTTGAACTTCCTAAAGCCTCCAATGGAGGTCCATCTGCTCTAAGCTTGAACTTCCTAAAGCCTCCAATGGAAAACTCTCTTTCTTATGTCAAATCCACACCAGGTCCCCTTCTTGAGAAGTCATCTTTTTTGCTAGTTTATTTTCCTGTGTTTGGTACTTTCGGTTCTGCCAAGTAATCTCCTTCCCAACCTCCTTGTGGAGCTTCTGAATCTCTTGCACCTGATCCTCGACATCCTCACTAATCTCTGATGTGGGTATGAGAGGTACCAAGTCAAGTGAAGTGAGCGGATTGTGCCCGTACACAATCTTAAAGTGGTAGTCTCGTAGTCTGACTCACAGATCTATTGTGAACAAACCCAGCTCGAGCCAGAACCAAATCCTGTTATTTAATATTCTTTCCCACAAAGCGCCTCAGAAGATTCCAAAGGCTTTTGTTCACTACCTCTGTATGATTGTCTGTCTATGGGTAAGCAGCTGAACCGAATTGAAGCTTAGTGTTGAGCTTCCCCCATAGGGTCTTCCATTAAGTGACTCAGAAACTTGACGTTTCTGTCGAAAGTGATAATATTGGGTATCCCAAGTAGCCTCACAAGCTCTCTAGAGTTCAAATCAGCAACATGCTATGCATCCAATGTCCGGTGGCATGGTACGAAATATGTCATCTTCGAGAATCGTTCCACCGCAACCATCACGGAATACTTGTTCCGATGAGTTTTTTGGAGATCGTCCACAAAATTTGTGCTAATATCCACCCACAGGGCCTCCATTACTAGCAATGGGGTGTAAAGTCCAACACTTTATTCCCTGGTTTTGACAAGATGGAAAATCCAACATTATCTAGCATGTCGCTGCATATCTCTTGTCAGCCGAAGACAAAAAAGTGTTTTATCACAAGTGTGAGAGTCTTATCCCTAGCAAAGTATCTTGCAATTCATAGTGGCTTTCTTGAACAACGAACTCCCTCAAAGAACATATAGGAATGCACAATTTACTCGGGAAAAATAAGTAACCATCAACTCTATAGTACTGCTCGGTAGACTTCTCCTGACCCTGCTCCCAGATTTTCCCAAAATCCTCGCCTGTCTCATACAGTTCCTTCACTATATCAAAGCCTACAACTCAAGCCTGCATCGTGGTGATTAGAAAGTGACGAAGGCTCAGTGTCTACTACGCAGTTTTGGCTCCCTGTCTTTTGCTTAAGCACGGACTGGAACAACGCTTTGAACTCCACCCATGACGTCTGTCGGCCCTTCAGTTTGTTCTGGCTGTTCAAGAATTTGAAAGCCTCATGTTCTGTGAGCAAACTAAACTTGCTCATCAGTAGTTAGTGGCCCCAGTAGTCAACAACTCTCACAATAGCATAACACTCCTTGTCATAAGTCTTATATTTTCTCCTGGACTCATTCTGCTTCTCACTGAAGAAATCTATGGGGTGGCCTACCTGGCTCAGCACTAATCCTATCACCTCGTTGGATGCATCAAACTCCACCTCGAACAACAGATTGAAATCTGGTAATACCACAACTGGTGTCTGAGTCATCTTCTCCGTTAGTGTGTCAAACTGGTCTGAGTTGTATCTATCCAATGGAATTTCTCTCCTTTCAAAAGCTCTTTCAGAGGAGCAGTGATGGTACTAAAGCTCTTGATGAATTGCCTATAGAATGATGCTAGTCCTAGAAATTGTCTTAGCTCGGTGAAAGACAGTCGTGCGGTCTAGTTCACAAAGGCATCAATCTTTGTAGGATCCATCTGAATGTCTGCAATACACGATATAAATAAAAAAACATACTCGTCTAGTCAGAAAGTAGCACTTCTTTGGATGGGCTTATAGTTTTTCTGATCGCAAAACCTCAAAGACTGTTAAGTGCTCCTTGGATCCATTGTATACCATAATGTCATCGAAGTACATCACCATGAATTTTTTGATATGAACTCGGAACACCTGATTCATCAATCTCATAAATGTGTTGGGCGCATTAGACAATTTGAAAGGCATGACTGTCCACTCGTATAATCCATTTTGGGTCTTGAAAGTGGTCTTTCACTGGTCCACTCGTCACATCCGAATTTGTTGATACTCGCTGTGTAAGTCAATCTTGGAAAAGATAATGGCTCTATGCAACTTATCCAAGGGATCATCTCGACGAGGTCTAAGGAATCAGTACTTGATCGTAATCTTGTCGATAGTCATGTCGTCAATAGAAATCCTCCAAAATCCGTCTTTTTTGGGTACCAGCAGGGCGGAGACAGCACACAAACTAGTACTCACATTGACAAACGCTCTTGCGACAAGATATTCTTCTTATTGCTGCAACTCCTCGTACTCTACATGTCCCAATATGTAGGCAGGCTGATTTTTTAACACTAACTCGGCTATGAGATCTGTGGCATGTTGAATGTCTTTCAGTGACGGTAATCCCTATAAAAGATTGTTGGTCAATCACATCCTGAAAGTCACATAGCAATGGATGTATAGAAGTTGGTATCTCAATATCCTCTTCAATTCCCTCTAGTGGGACAAATGTCATTCCTACTGGAGCACCCCGAACCGACTGCATGAAGGTGGCTCTCGGGAGTACTGTCTCCTCTATGACGTCTTCGCCTCTCGAATCCTTAACAGGTAAAAGCACGATGTGTCTTCCATCCTTTTAAAATGAATAAGTATTCTTGAAGCCTTCATTTTAGGTCTTGAGGTTGGACTGTTATGGCTTCCCCCAACAGAATATGGCACATGTCTATAGGGACCACATTGCACCACGCTAGCTCCTGTAATTGATCCCTAATCGAAAATTCAACCAACCATTGTTGATCCACTCATATCTTATTTCTCATTTTCAACCATGTAAGAGAATAGGATTGAGGACGCCTTTGTGCGGTCAACCCCAGTTTCTTCACCATCACGTGAATACTACATTCTCACAGCTCCCACTGTCGATAATCAAACTCCAAACTTTACTTACACTACACACTTAGTGCAAAAATATTGTATCTTAACCATGAATGATCCTTCTCTGGCTCCATCTGTAAGACTCTCTGTGTGATAAGCATCTCTCACTCGTCTTCCTGGAGTTGAAGTTCATCTGAATTCTCCTATGATTCGTCTTCCTCCACTTCCTCGACAACGCCCTGCTCCATGAATGAGACAACTCGACTCGTGGGACAGCTGTAAGCTTTGTGTTTGTAGTCGTGGAATCTGAAGCATCTCCTAGCAGGCATTGTACTGGACAAACAACTCGTTTTCAGCTTCTTTCCACTCAAATTTGTCTTATCACTTCTTCGTATTGTCTTTCCAACTCCTCCAAAGATACCCTTGTCGATAGTTGTAGCTGCAGGTGATTGCATAAATGAGCACGGTTATCTGAAGGAGGATTGTTGCATGCTCTGCATCTCTGTCTTTCCACCTTCAAAGTTAAGATTTGGACATCTCCCAGAGACTGACAGAGCTGCAACTAAATCACTTTGTCGATAACAGGCTTTCGACTCCCCAAATAACGGGCAATGATATGTTCCTCATGCCCGAACAACTCACACTTCATCTTTAGCTAGTCAAAATGTTTTGTATACTCCACCGATAGGTCTATCTATTGCAGGTAGTAGAGTCTCAGAAACATATTCTGGCGGTAATGAGGCGGTGGTTATTTTCTGTCACGACCCAGCCCGTGCAATGGAATTAACAAAGGAGGGTACAGACAGTCGAGCGATGTGAATTAAATTTTTTATATTCGTCTAGAATTTAACAGATGAAAAAGCCACCATAAATTAAATTAAAGTAGTATAGCTAAAATTACCTCATTGATGAATATTCACGTCTTTTATAAACATTTTCTCGTTTTCATTTTTTAATAATTTAATTAAATCTAAAAAGTCAGTTAAAACAACTGTGAGCAAAAGAGTCAATAAATATTCATACTTCTAAACTACAGCAACACAAGAAAAAGAATAATATGCATGTCAATTAAACATCTTTATAAATCAATATAAATATTTGATATATTATTTAAAGGAGTATATACTATTACATATCAATATCATTTCATATTTATACAACCGTCACAGGAGTCGTCTAAAAATTATGTCAATTAAACACATCAATATCAATATTCTTTTACATTTATGTGCACAGGTACATTAATGTTCCCCACCAGTACCATCAACCATCATAGTCAAGCATGCGCATACAAGCATTCAACATTCATAGTCAAACATGTGCATGCGCATACAAGTATTCATCACATTCAATCACACTTTATAAAATATAAACTAAAATGTATGAGAAAAAAACTACAACATTCGCAACGTTATGACAAATAAAGAAAGGAATGATTTAATCAGAATAAAGCATTCACAAATATCATTAACTGCAAATATTTTTTAGTAGAAATAAATTATTACTGTAGTTTAAAAATACAAGTACTCACATCGATGATGCTTAATTTTCTATTAGTCTTGACATTGATTCTTCTAAAAATTGAAAGCCTAACATAAACATAACATTTAATTAATTTATTTAAATAAACTATTATTTTTAAATTTTCATTTTTTATTATGTTAATTTTTATATTCAATAAATATATTTTTAAATTTATTATTAATATTATTAATTAACTAAAAACTATCCTTACCTAAACCCTCGGCCTAGCCCAGCCCGCTCGCGGGCACCACATGTGAAGGATATCTCACTCCGCCGTTGTCAATCTCTCAGTACGATCCAGAGAAGCGCACAGAGGGACTTCTTTCCGCTCCCTCTTCCTTTGCACAACACCCACATTGGCTCGGCTAGATTCCTCGTTACGAATCTTGATGAAGCAGCAACACCTTGCTCTCCGCTGCTCACCACAACAGATCCTTCGACTTCCCTTCTCTATCAACCGCGCAACTCATCCTTAGCGGTGCAATCCTTGACGTCATCGTCCGACATACCTGGTAAATCAGTAGGGTTGCTTCTACGTCTCAATCCCACCCCCCTCTCTCGCATCAATTTATTGGCAAACATACCTATTTGGTTTCCTGAACCTTTCGCCTCTTCTCCCCCCTCTTCGGCTTCCCGAACTTCTTGATTATTCTTCCCATTCTAGTTGGTTTCTTGACTGCTCGCCTCCTCTTCCATCGACCCTTCGTTGCCCGACTCCTCACTTGGGTAGTTCTCGTTTCATCTTCTCCAGTTAAAAAAAAAGACATTACAATCTTTCCTACTTACAAAAAATTTTATCCTCAAAATTAATAAACAAACCTTAAGTCATGTCTCTTTAAGCGGATCAACATTAGGAATGAAAAGTAATCACTATAAAGGTAAGGACTTGATATAAGACAACTCAACTATACTTCAGAATACATCAATATTGAACATGTTAAAAAAAGGCCAAACTAATCAGACCTCACTGGCCACTGAGTGAGGGAATATATCTAAGGTTGAACCGGTTGTCTTGGTTAATGTTGCTATTGACCATGTTTTTGTGCCTGCCGGCTAACTTCTATGATAGAGCTCCACCAAAGTTCAGATCTTCAATGCTTTTCTAGCTAAGAGATGGCCAATATCTTGCTACATGACCAGGCTGACGACACTAATAGCAAGTGTTAAAGCCCATCAAACATTCACCTCTGTGTTTTCTTCTGCATTTGACACAAATTGCTCTAGTACCCTAGGTTGTACCTCTGCTAACTCCACCTGAATTATTCGTTGACTTTTTCTCATTGGATCCTTCTGAGTGATCTACATGTTCTTATGTTGTTCTCCTCTTATGCATCTCATCACGCTTCCGAGTAAGCTGATAGTTGATATCCAATATTCTAGCTTGTTCCACTAATACCGAGTATTCATCGATTTCTAAGAGTACTAATGGTTTCTAATAAAATCATTTAATCCCAAAAGGAATTTGTAACAATTTTCTTCTGCAGTAGCTATCAACTGTGGTGTATGTCTCGATAGTACAGTGATCTGCTTTGTAATGCATGACTGTCTTCTCTCCTTGCCTCAACCTGATGAAACTGTCATGCATCTGTCGTCGAGAGGATAAAGGTACAAACTATTCTCTAGAAAGGTCCACGAACTCATCCCAACTTATCATCTTCTTGGGTATGTCCCCTATCCTGTCCTGACGCTGCCCACGCCACCGCCTTTCAACTTTTCAATGCAGCACAAACGTCACCAAAGGTAATCTTCTTTCATCTAGACAAGTCATGTTATCTAATATCTTCTCTATCCTCATTAGTCAGTTATTTTCTTCAATTGGATCATCGGTTCCCTTGAACAGAGGTGGAAACAGATTTTGAAATATCTTCAAGTACTTATCTACAGCGATTGTATCACTTCCGATAGGCTGCGATCTAGACTCTTGAATCAACTGAGTCGTTGCCACACCATCATTTGGGTGAGGACGTCCATTCATGTTCACATTAATAATAGGTTGTACTTCTTCATTTTCTATCGAATTTTCTTTTTCTATGATTTCAGATGTATCACTATGCCTGAATGGGTAATTATTACCTGGAGTTAATTTTAAATTTTAAAGCTTACTTATATTTTTCCCTATTTGCTCTTTCATCAATATTCAATTAATTTATCATTAACCTGGCTCTGAAAATTCTTTTGTCATGACTCAGCCTGAGGCTTGTAATTAACCAAAGCGGGTACCGACAGTCGGACAAAGTGAATTAATTTTTTATATTCGTCAACAACTTAAGAGATAAAAGAGTCACTACAAATAAAATTAAAACAATTCCATAAAAATTACCTCATTGATGGTTGTCCAAATCTTATGAAATATTTTCTCATTTATCACTCATTTTTTAATAATTTAGTTAAACCTAAAAAGATAGTTAAAACAATTGTGAAGTAAAGAGCCAGTGAATACTCATACTTTTAAACTACAACAATACGTAGAAAAGACAGAACAATATGTATGTTAAGCTTCTTTATAAATCAATATAAACATTTGATATTTATAAATCAATATCATTTCATATCTATACAATCGTCAAATGAGGCATCATCTAAAAGTTGTGTCAATTAAACACATCAATATTAATATCTTTTTTTCATTTACATACACGGGTACATTAATGTTCTCTACTAGTGTTGTCAAAGGGTGTCTCATTATAGTCAAGCATGCAAATATAAGCATTCAACATAAATATATGTATTCATCGCATTCAACCATACTTTATAAAATATATACTAAGATGCATGAGTAAATAGCTACAACATTTACAATGATATGACTAATAAAGAAAAGAATAGCTCAATCAGAACAAATCATCCACAAATATAATTAACTGCAAATAATTTTTAGAAGATAAAAATTCTTACTATAATTTAAAAGTACAAGCACTTACATCAATGACATTTAATTTGCTATTGGCATAGACGTCGATTCTTCTTAAAATTGAAAGCCTAACATAAACATAATATTTAATTAAATTATTAATTTAAATAAACTATTTTTTAAGTTTTCATAATTTTATCATGCTTATTTCTCTATTCAAAAAATATATTTTAAAATATCATATTATTATTATTATTATTATTAATTAACAAAAAACTGTCCTTACCTATACCCTCGGCCTGGCTCGACCTGCACGCGAGCACCACATGCGAAGGATGTCTCCTTCCTCATTCGTCAATCTCTCGGTGCGACGGAGAGAAGCACACAGAGGGACTTCTTTCAACTTCCTCTTCCTCTGCACAAACCCCACGTCGGCTCATCGTTGCGAAACACCGAAGCCACCCCTCCTCCACGATGCTCCTTCCCCTTACTGCGGCTCGGCTAGATTCCTCTACGTATTAATCCCCCCTCTTTCGCGTCAATTTATAGGCGAACATACCTATTCGGTTTCCCAACTATTTCGCTTCTTCTCCCCCCTCTTCAGCTTTCGGAGCTTATCAATTCTTCTTCACCTTCTACTAGTTTCTTGACTCTCGCCTCTTCTTCCTCCGACTCTTCATTGCCTGACTCCTTGCTTTGATTTTTTTTGTTTCATCTCCTTCGGTTTAAAAAAAAAATAAGACGTTACATTTTCTCTGCATCTCCTTCCTCATCTTCTCTAGTTAGTAATCTTGTCACTATCCTCACTTTCTCTATCTCTGTAAACTTTCCTACCACAGGGAAGCGCTCTTCTTCAGCTTGATGATTGCGAGTCTTATTCTTTTATCCTCGTGCATTCCTTTGTATTCGAAGATTCTCTCAATTGTCTGCAGTCATTCAATAAAGTTGTTCGAATCCATACCTCCATCAAACTCTGCCTTTGATTCCAACTACAAATGTCCTCCATATGTAGCTTCCTCTCTTGGATTCCAAAATATTGGGGTTTGTTTTCCTCATCGCTGATGTCTTCCCTATGGAATGGATTCAGGTCCTTGTCCCTCTCTCATCTTTGACTTTCTTCATCACGATCGAGGGCAATTTTCCCATGGATTCTATTATCAATCTCCACGAGCCTCTGCTGAAGGCAACAAATCTCTCACTGTATCTTGTTCCAGGAAAGTTCTGGCATGTACCTCCTTCGTGGTTGTTGACCTCATTTTTAGTGAGGTCTTAGTCTCCTACTCTTAGAACCTAGGATCTAGCTTTAAGAGTTCTTATTGACCATTCTAGCGGACTAGCAATGGAGCCCACCTCCCGTAGAACTTGAAGCCACTTCTTGACTCATTTTTGTGAAGAACTCGCGTGAGTGGTTCCAAGCACTCAACTTTTAGTTGCAAGGGCTAAGTACCAACATGTAGAGGGCCCGAAATTGAGTTCATATAGGATCAAACAGCCTTAGGTGAACCCTTTGTGACTTGATTACTTGCAAACACCGAAATTCACGCACTCACTGCGCCACACACGACTTTGATTTGAATCGACTCGCCCGTCGGGGAAATCGTTCGGACGACCCCGGATGACGAAACGGACCGCGCCAACGCGTCCGGAACGTCGACTTTAGCTAGAAAAGACATCCGCATTGTTATAGTTTCGCGCACGAGCGTCTAGCACGGATATCGATGCACGTTTTTTTTAGCAAGTCGCAGGCCCGAACTCAACCTAGGTTCAACTCAGGTTCGATTTGGGTTGAATATGGGCTGAATACGGGCTAATTGACTCAGCTTATATGATTTTGAATTTTAAAATTTAAATTTCAAATTTATCATTCAATCATCTATTAAACTTTTCCAATTAAGCTCGCTGTGTCAAAGGAAAAACATTCAATCTCCCGCCAATTGCTTCGCACAACGGCTATCGACCCCGCTCCTTCGAATAAATTTAGCCTCGCTCCTGTTCAAAAGGAGGAATGTTGGCTTCTTCCTTGAGCGTTCGGCACGATTCGACATTCTGTTCCTTCTCACGCTCGATCCTGTGCCCCTCCTCCTTCACAGAACGAGATCCTCGTCTCTCAGTCTCGACTCCCTCCTCTTCGGCAAGGGCCCCGCTCGTCTCACCCTCTCCTCTTCTGCGAACAGAAGCGCTCCTTCTTCCCCTCTCTGCCTCACACACCAAAGTACTCACCTGCTTCGCCTCTCCCTTCGCTCGCCAATCTCCCGCTCCTGCAATTCGGCTCTTCCGTTTGTTTCCTCTGCTCGATCTCGCTCGACAGAGACCCTCGCCTTTTCTTGTCTCGATCGAAGCCCCGTTCGACTCCTCACGCTCGATCCTGCGCGTCTCTTCCTCCACTGATCGGAGCTCCAGAAGGCCTCGCTCGACTCCCCACGCTGATCGACTCCCACTCGCCTCCCTCACTCGCATACTTCTACTCATTATTCGGAAGCCTACTCCTTGCTCCTCTGCTCGACCGAAGGAGCCCCTCTCGCGCTCACTATCGAGGTATCTAAGCTCGCCCCCTCTTCTCGTGTTTGACCGAGGACCCCTGTTCGGCTTCTTCCGCTCGAGTTCACCTCGCTGCATCGAAGTCTAAACCTTAGACGCTGCTCTTCCACCTCGCTCGCGCCCCCTCCTACGGCAAACTTCAGCCAGGTAACCCGGTTTCCTCTTTTCCTTTACCCTTCCCCTTGCGTACTTGCAAGACAAAATAAAAAAAAATAAAAAAAAAGGTCTCGTTGTTTCAGACTTCCTGTTATTTTCGGTCATCATCAAGTTAAGAATATACTGTGACTCCGTATGGCTCATGTGTTTGCTATGCTCAAATGAGATAATTAAGTTGATCCATTCAATCTCTTTCACAAGCAGCTGCGTTTGAACATGACTTTGTATTTTAACATCTACTTTATACTAAT
>NEWO01000003.1:4559531-4589369 GCA_003013225.1 Phalaenopsis aphrodite | reverse complement strand
GTGCACCCTAGGTGAGAGCCCATTCACCTAATCCTAAATGTAGGTTTTCTATAACTTTAGGTGCACACCTTAGGTGAGAGCCCATCCACCTAGTCCTCACTATAGGCTTCCTAGAGCTTAAGTACACATCTTAAATGAACGTTCATTCACCTAATCTTCGAATGCACAGTGAAACTAGACACTTGACCCTAATTCACAAACTGACTATGACGCCAGGATGCACCGAGGCTTAGTCCATGCTTCCTTAATTAAATCAACAGTAAAATTCTCATAATGACTTAACCTACAATAAAATCCAGTGCATCGGGATTTGAGCTTAAATATTACACTCAAATCCTCCTGTCAATTGGGGAAATTTCTTAACGTCACATATGGATCATCGGATTAGGATAAGTCTAGGATCTAGATGGTGAGGGCGATGACGACATTGTTTATGTGTGCTTAAACGAGGGATACGAAGTGGGATTATTAGAATAGTATCTCCTACCTCGAAGACCTTCTATAAGAGAGAGGAAAGGATCGAGGATGCTATTCGCCGACCCTTGGTGAGATTGTTGCCCCGATGCTCTTAGGTTGTCAGTAGTTCTAGCACGATTAGAGTGACTAACCTGTGGACTACACGACTTTACAAAAATATTTACGAAAATAAAATAAAAATCCCTTTTGCATGTTAAAAAGAACTTTGCATAAAAAAGACTTAAACAACAGCTTTCGCATGGAAATTAAATAATTTTTCTATGAAAATTTATAAAGGTCCACGACTAGTCACTTGGATTGAGATTAAGAACTACCTCCTGTAGATTGTCGAGTTGGCAACTCTTACTCAAGGTCGGGAAGCACACAGCCCATCTCTGAGCCCCCATTTTTACCAATGTCTTATACTTAGTCCTGAGCTGTCATATGTGGTTACAGTTTTCTTTTGTTCGTGATTTCTACTACTCATTTTTATGACTTTCATGTTGGGTTTTCTTGTCTTATTTATTTTTCTTGCAAGTATGTTTAAATATGTTGTAAATCATACTATGATCACAATATTAATCACACAACAGTAGCATATGCCCAGGTACGCTTTTACAGTTTATCTACAGCATTTTACCTTTCAAGCTTATTCTGCATGCAAAACCAAAACATTGACACCAAAACTGAGAAGCACAAATCACCAAATCTCAAACACTTAAACTCTGGAGTCATTGCTACAATAGGAGCTTGGACCCAACTTTGTGGGCAGCACGGTGTTGACCTCATTTTTGAGGTCATTTACTTTTCTAGGGTCTTAGGATCTAGCTCTAGGAGTTCCTGTGGACCATCTTAGAAAACTAGAATTGAGACGCACCCTTTTAGAAATTCCAGCCAATTCCTTTTTTCCTTTGATGTCTAGCATCTTTGGCACAAGACCATCGTCTTATGAATGAGCGGTTATGGGCTATTTTGCGAAGATTCAAGGAAAATGTTCNGGGGAACTTGTTGGCCTTTTTATAAAAATATTTCACAGACCAAACGGATGTCACAAATTCTTTAGTCTAGGTGATTGAATCCCTATTACAAGTGATACATTTATGTCTTTGGGATAAGTGTATTACCTGTAGTATCGTATTCACTCATCTAAACTATTTAAAATATGAGACCCGTATGGTCTCACCTATTTTAAATTAAAATGTTACTTCTTAAAAAAAAAAGTTATATTTATATTTAAATTATTTATTTATTTATTTATTTTTTTTAAAATCACAAAATCATCACCTTTTCAAACTACGAAAGTGAAGTTGAACGATAAAACGGCCGACACACGGCGATGAATTCAGACCAAGCAATAAGTAGATCTTCTTCAGCATTATCCCTTCCTAGTATAATAACAACTCATAGGACTTCGAGGTAGCTCGTCTAGCACGACGTAAATCCTCACACTCCCTTTTTAGGCCCTCGTACAACCATGTTGTGCAGCGTAAGTCCTAACCCACCTTAGGTTCTGATGTTGTCGTGTGACACAACGTAAACCCTCTTATCTCTGCCGGTTATTTGCATAATCAGGCATTATGCGAATGTAAGTCTCAAATAATAAAATTGGCAGGATTGAATAATTAAATAACATCGTCTCTAAAAATGCAGTCACACAGTAGGATAGTTTGGGAAGTCACTGGGGATTCTCCTCAGGATCTATGACATTCCCTACCTTTTTTTTATTTGGACTCCTGATATAACTGTTCCTATTTGAGTCGCTCTCACTTGTCTTTTTCCACGTCCTACCGTGAAAACTTAAACCTTTAAATTCTTGAAGACTAAAACCATTGATCATTATCGAGAGTTTTCTCATGTGACTTTCGTTATTTGAGATGTAATTAATTATAGGGGCTTGCCTCTATAAGGAACTTGGAACTCAGGTAAAACAAACCATATTTAATCCTTGTATTAGATAGGGGAACTTGTCGGTCATACATAAAAGATTCGCAGACCAAACGGGTGTCACAAATCTCTTAGTTTGCAGGATTGAGTCTATCGCCGAGGTCTACACTTATCTTTCGGGAAGGTGTAGTATTCGCGGTATCGGGCACGATTATGCAAACTATTGGACTGATGAGATCCATTTGGTCTCATTTTTTAAAAAAAAATTAAAACATAATATTTTCAAAACTCAAGCTATATATCTCTTATATTAAATTAAATTTCAAAAATTATTTTCATATTCATATTTTCAAATAATCATAATCTATCGAAAAAGTTGACCGACAGTGACATGATTAGAGTTTGGGGAATTGGATAAGCTGGTTGAGTGTAGGAAAGAAAATTTTTGGTGGGAGGAAGTTGGTTTGGGTAGGGATTGATGTTAGGTAACCCTAGGATAGGACTAGAATTATGGTAGCCCTAATACCAATTGATATCGGAGTTAACCTAAATTGCAGCAAATTGAAAATATTACCGTCAAATACGGGAAACTACAATAAATAAAAACAACAATGAAAAAAATACACATATTACCCTAGGGAGCGGACGAAGGTGGTGGGTGGCGGCTAGACACCAAGTAGACTGCAAGTTGAGATTGCGGGTTCAGCAAAGGGCTTTGGAAGGGGTGGAGACAACAGCTGGAAGGTAGACAGAGGTTGACAGTTGTAGCAAAAGGGATAGAGATGAGATTACCACAACACTTTGGGTCGTGGGCAGGGTTTACGACAACAGGTGGGGAGGTAGAAAGGATTAAGGCCAGTAGGGAAGGAGGTAATGGGGTTTGTGCAGGTTAGAGGGCAAAGGAGGTTATGGCAGTAGGTTTAACGACAGAGAAGCAGGGAAGGTTGGTGCAAGGGAGAGGAAGTAGTTGAGAGGTTGTGGGGAGATAGTCACCACCTTGGAGCAAGATACAACCGGAGCACCACCTGTCCTTGCATATAGCCCTAGGAAGAGAGAAATACTGACAACGAGAAATATGAAATCAGCAAAAACTCAAAAAAAAAAACCCTAAACAAAGAACATGGAATATATAGTAATAGATAGCTAAGGGGGGAAGGCAGCAATTTCAAGCAGGGCAAGGGACCATCCGGCCCCTTGCAAACCAAGGCTGAACCAGTTCAGTCCTCCCGCCAATTCAGCCCCATGCATGCTGATAGCAAGACAACTTGTCTCAGCATTTCACCGCATTGTGTCTTAGCAATATGCACTCAAATCTTGCTTAAATCAAACCTAAGTTCAAGTTAAATGATTTAATTCATCATTGGCCACAATACCTGATATGATCGTTTGTTTGTCCACATTGTTTCTTGCAGTTATCGAGTTGTTTCTCATTAATTCTCCATTCACTCCTGTTGGAGCAAGTCTTTCCTAGGCGGTTTTTCACTTAACTCTCACTCCCTTGCCTGTTCCTTATGTTTTTAACTAGTTCTTTTACCGCACCAATAGCTTCTAGCATACAAGGTTTCCATTAGAAATGTTTCCTTATATTCATCTTCATTCCCTCCTCCTCGTACACTACCTCCATCTCTCAGTTTCTAACTGGTCACTCAATCCCATGAGTATATTCTTGAATCTTTAGTAATCTTACATCATTTATATAAACCTTAAAGGTGGACTCAGCCAAGTGAAAGGCAAGAACACACACTTGTCAATAAAAACCAAGGATAAACGCACCAGAACGATCAAATGTATCCACTGACCGCATCCAGGGAAACAAAATAGAGTTTATCAGCCAAGCTGAAGATAAACTCGCCAAATAGATTCATGAGAACTTGCCAAACCAGTTGAGGAACTTATCCACTAAGATTGAGGCAAAATCATCAAAAGATTAAGAGGAACATATCTACAAAAATCATGATCTTGTTAGAATTAATTTGAACTCGACAAACCGACTCAGTCTAAATAATTAACCAAGCCTGAAAAGCTATCTAATGACTTCCTCTCAAGCAGAAGGCCAACTACCAGTCCAATTCCACTCCTGTACTTACATTTTGTATTTTTTACACGCATAGCTTATCATGCAGCTTCCTCTGTAGCAATCAAACCCAAATCTCTGCATATAAATAGGGGTTGAGGAGAGACAAGTTCTAGCCCCTGATTTATCAAGTTGATAGTGAACTTTTTCCGCTTCCTCTTCCAGCTTTCTTCTCAGCCCTTCTGTCAGATCCAATACTTTTAATATTTATTTCATTTATATACTTGATTTTTTTTTTCTTTCAAATAAAAAAAATTATTATTATTGAACGTGTCCTCATATTTATTAAAAAAAGTTAACCTGATGTAGCCAAAAGTTAGATTAATTAAATAACTATCGTATGTAAATAATATATGTATAAATGATATAAAAAATATGAATGCTCTAGTTAGTAAAAATATCGCATAACTTTGCACTTTGAATACTGAAGCAAAAACAATAATAAAACATGTGTGCATAGCAATGAACATAGCGCTTCACAGCATATTACAATTGTGCGACACGGCTAACAGTAGAAAGATACATTAATGCAGCAACCACTTGTTTTCAAACGAAGAAAAAATCATTCAAAAGTGAATTCTATCATTTGAAGAACCTAACACCCAAAAGAAAAGCTCATCATTAATCTGATCCCAAATATTTAACGTTAGATCTAGAAATCCCCCCACCAAGAATCAATGAAGAAAAGCCTGAATGAACTAAAATGGACAATATGTGACGTCAACTATTAAAAAATATGTTTTAAATGAAAAGAAAAGGGAAGAAAATAGAATAGAACATGTAAAGGATGAAGTGCACAAAAGTAAATACCATAAAAAGTAAAGCTTCACGAACTAAAATGCCACAGCAGAAAACAGGAGAAACAAACCTGCAGCAATATGATCCTTTATGCTTACCACCTTTTCTGTAGCCTCAGGGTTTGTTGGATCTATTTCACGTGCAGCCAAAGCAAAATCTAAGGCTACTTTGTGTTTCCGTAACTGCATGCACCAATCAAAGTTATTCAACAGACAACAAAGCAACTATGCAATACCTTTAATTAGCAAATGGGAGCCGTAAAGTGTAATGCAAGCCACTGAAATCTTACACAAAAAACATACCTGCATCATTGCTTCAGACAAGTAGTAATATGCTCTAAAAGATGTCGGATTAATGCTTCGAGCATTGTTACAATCTTTTATAGCCATGTGAACATCATTTTTCCATTTTCTCTGGGATTGAGACGTCATTCTTAGTATATTTAGGCGGTAACTTACATAAAATAAAGAGACCATTATGAACCTTAAGAAGCAAAGCTGCTCGAATGCACAAGCACTCATGCCGTATTGCAAGGCCAACATCAGGACCTTTACAATGAAGCACTTCATTGCACATATCAATTCCATGAAAAACATTTGATCCTCCTTCTAAGGTTTTTGCTGCTGCTTGCACCAATGTCTTGCACATTTCAAGCTAAATTAAGAAATTAAAAGACGAATGGTCATTATCTGCATAAAAGGCATATTTAAAGAAACTAGCATAAATTTGAAAATGAAACTTTTTACCCTTCTCAAATAGTGTTTACTTCCATTGAATTGGCCTGTAATAGTTTTATGTGGTAGTAAACCGGTTTCTCTATAGCTGTTGGTTGATAACAGCTTTGAAATATCATCAGCCGTATACCTCACGATATCCTGATCACCTATGATTTGTTACAGTATGGAATTAAAAAAATTATGAACGCAAAACAAAAAAAGTTTAATTTCACAAAAAGAGACTGGGAAGAAATAGCTATCTGATGGTTACTTAAAATATAGAAAAATTTGTCAAAATTGCCCCTGAAATTTGTGTAAGTGTTAGGGTGTCCCCTGGAAGGGACGCGTTGTATAGTCTGAATACAGTGAAAAAGTGTGCAAGGGCCGCTATACCGACGTTCGGGTGTAGTGTCAAATAAGCAAGCGTTCTCACCTTACGGACGAATGCTGGTAAAGAAGTTAGTCCATAAAACTAATGAAATTAATATTAGGATAGGATCTTGGAATATATGTTATCTTAATGGTAAATTAATGAAATTAGTTGATATTATGATTCATCATTAATATCTTATGTATTTAAGAAACTAAATGGGTTGGAGAAAAGACTAAGGAGATTGATAACTTAGGTTTTCAATTTTGGTATTCTAGTAAGAGTCGCACTAGAAATGGTGTAAGTGTAATTATATATAAGAGTTTGAAAGATAATGTTGCAAAAATTAATAGAGTTGGAGATAGAACTATAGCCCTTAAGATTATCATTGATGCTAAAATTTTAAATATTATAAGTGTTTATGCTCCTTAAGTAGGTTTAGATAAAGGGTCTAAAAACAAATCCTAGAATGACTTAGAAAACTTAATACAAATGATATCTCTTGAAGAAAGAATTTTTATTGGAGGAAATTTAAATAGACATGTCGGTAGAGTGGTAGAAGATTTTAGAAATATTCATGGTGGCTACGGTTTTGGAGTGACTAATGAAGAATGTAGGGCTATTTTAGATTATGTTTTAGCGTATGATTTTGTTATTATTAATAATTTATTCAAGAAAAGAGATGAACAACTTATTACTTATAAGAATGAATCTAATAAAACAGAAATTGATTATTTCTTATGACAAGAAGAGATCGTCGAGATTGTAAAAATTATAAGGTCATTCCAAGTGAGGAATTAAGTACCTGACATTGTTTATTAGTTGTAGATTTAAAATGAAGAATTATAAAATAAAAAATACTATGATTCATCATCGTAGAATTAGATGGGGAAACCTAAAAGACAAATAAAATTATTTTTATGAGTAAAATTCAAAATTTTTAAATTTGGGATGTTCACGAGGAAGAAAAATGCTATGAGGGATGAAGTAACAAATACAATTAAACGAGTAGCAAAACATGTACTTGGAGAATCAAAAGAAAAAGTTCTTTTGAATAAAAATAGTTGGTAGTGGAATAATAATGTACAAGAAAAGATAAAATATAAGAAGTTATGTTATAAAAATTGGATTAAATGTAAAAGCTTAGAGAATAGGGAAAAATATCAAACGTCCCGCAGAGAGTCTAAAACAAAAATATGTGAGGCTAAAAATTCTGCTTTTAATGAGCTTTATAATATATTAGATACTAAGAAGGGTGAAAAATATATGTATAAACTAGCCAAACATAGAAAAAAGAAAGTTAATATTTAACTCAAGTAAAGTGTATTAAAGATGAAAATAAAAAAAAATGTTCTCAGAAAAAGATATTCAACATAAGTGGGTGAGTTATTTTGATAATATTTTTAATGAAGTTTATGAAAATACGATCGACCTTAGTGATATCAATATCGTTAATAATAATAATATATTTTATTTTTACCGTCGCATTAGTAAAAAAGAAGTTGAGAAGGCTTTAAAGAAAACCAAGGGTGGAAAGTCTGTAGGATCTGATGATATCTCAATTTAAGTATGGAAATGTTTAGGAGACTTGGGAGATCCTTGGCTTACTAAACTCTTTAATATTATTTTAAGGATTAAAAAGATGTCTGAGGAGTGGAGGAAAAGTATTTTGGTCCCCATTTTTAAGAATAAAGGGGATGCACAAGAGTGTGCAAATTATAGAGGAATTAAGTTGATGTGTCATGCTTCAAAATTAAGGGAGAGGGTAATTGAACATAGGTTAAGACGTAGTACAAAGATTTCTCATAAACAATTTGGATTTATGCCCGGCAGGTATACTATGGAAGTTGTATATTTAATGAGAAGTTTGATGGAGAAGTTCAGAGATAATAAGGAAAATCTAAATTTGATTTTTATTGATTTAGAAAAAGCTTACGATAAAGTTCCAAGAGATATCCTTTGGAGAATTCTTAAGAAGAAAGGTGTTGATATGACTTACATTCAAGTCATTAAAGATATGTATACTAGAGATGTTACTTGTGTTCGAACTGAAGGAAGATTGACCAAATATTTTCCTATTTCTGTTGGATTACATCAGGGATTGGCTTTAAGCTCATATCTTTTTGCTTTAGTTATGGATGGTCTTACTGGACACTTACTGGAGGATGTACCTTGTATGTTTTTTGTTAATGATATCCTTCTTGTGGATAAGACGAGAGAAAAAGCCCAGGTAAACTTAAATTATGGAGGGCTACATTGGAGTCTAAAGGCCTTGATTTGAGTAGAGCTAAAACTGAATACATGGAATGTAATTTTAGTAGTAATAGCTCTAGTGACAGAAGTGTAACTTTGGGTGATCAAATTATTAAAAGGTGTAAACGATTTAAATATCTCGGGTCTGTTGTTCAAAACGATGGTAATATAGATGGGGATGTTAATAGTAGAATTCAAGTTGGTTGGTTGAAGTGGAGGAATGCTTCAGGCCTTTTGTGTGACAGAAAAGTACCGCTTAGACTGAAAGGAAAAATTTATAAGAGGGTGGTGAGACCTACAATACTCTATGACGTTGAATGTTGGCCTTTAAAAGAGAAGCATAATACTAAGTTAAGTGTTGCTGAGATGAGAATGATTAGGTGGATGAGTGGCTTTACACTTAGAGACAAAATGCGAAATAATTATATCCGTGATAGGGTTGGTGTAGCCCCCGTGACGGACAAAATTAGAGAAAGTCGCCTTAGATGGTTTGGTCACGTTACCATCTGATGATCCGATTAGGATAGTAGATGTTTTAGATTCAACTTTTGTTAAGAAAGACAGAGGTAGAACTAGGAAGACTTGGGCTTATTGTATAAAAAATTATCTTAACTTATTAGAACTAAATGAAAATATGACCCTAAATAGGATGCAATAGAGAAAAAGGATTTATATAGCCACCCCCACGTAGTGGGATTAAAGCTTTGTTGTTGTTTTCGTACTATTTAAAGTGCCTAATCAATCCCCTAACTATTCCAAATTAGTCCCACAATTGGAATTTATTTAGGAATGATGGTTAAGCAGAAAGTAAGATTATAGCACATACCGAAAGTAAGATTGTAGCATATATTCGTCTTATGTATTTTCCAAAAGTTTCTCCTTTATTTTTAAATTTCTCACAATCCCTAATTGCATCTCTTACTTGATCTATATATAGCCTTTGTTGAACGAGAAGACGACAACAGGAAAACAGACGTGCTGTAAGATAAATGACTCCTCGGGGTTGAGCTACAGCTAGAGCACGACTCTGACCCTCGGAGACGGTCAACCCCCTAGGGCAAGGGAGTGCGATGGGCAGCCAGAGCACTTCCTCGCCTTCAGATATAGCCCTCATAGGGAAAAACAAGATGTCAGTGGTTGTCCATACAGAACGTTGAATTCTTAAGCAACAAAAGACCTCTAAGCAAAAAAACCCTTGTATATAAGAGAGATTAGGGCTTAGATTAGGCAATGCTTTTAATTAAGAAATAAAATATAATAGACAATGTTTTAAAATAAGGAAGAGAATTAAGATAATAAGAATTAATAATTTAGGCAGTGTTTATAATAGAAAGAATTCAGAGTAGGCAAAAACTAATAACAATAATAGGAATTCATAATTGGCAAGTGCTAGCAAGGAAAGATGGGAAAAGGAAAGAGGGAATAGGAGAAAAGGAACTGAAGGAAAGGAAAAATGGAAAACGAGGGAGGGGAGGACTACCCAGTCCTCTCAAAAGCCCCGCGTCATTCATGTTTCACTCCATTTACATGAAGCACAAGTTTGTGTAAGTACTAATGTATTCAACCAAAACTAATTTAACAAGTTAAAATTAGTTTAAAAAAATTGAAATAAAATTATCTGCAATCAATAAAACAATGAGGTTACCAAAATCAAAGATATATTTGTAACAAACCAATAATGGTTTCTTAAAAGAAAAAAATGTATAACATAGGAGCTTCTATCTACACATTGGTGCCTTTCAATCAATTAAACATAATTTAACTTGGTTCAATTGGCTCAGACTTTTGCAAGCATTCTTAGTCCCTTAACCAGAGTCTAGTTTTGTCACTTAGATGGCCTTTCTAAAGGAAAACATGAGAGAGAAAACTCACTTACTCCTTAATCTTCAAATTACATCTGCACTCATTATATACAGAGTAAACTCTGGGGAAAACAAAATTGCCACAGTTACAACTTACCAAAGAAACAACAAACATATAAGGAAAGAACTATATAATAATAGAGAAATAAACGAGGATAAAACTAAATAGGAAACACAATATTCCATACTCTCCATCAAGTTAGGTCATAGATGTTGTAAAGAACTAACTTGGTGTTTAAATCAGTGAAGCTCCCTACAGGTAAAAAATTTGTGAAGACATCCGCCACTTGGAGGTGAGTTAGAACGTAGATCAAGTGAATACTGCCACAATTGACCTTTTCAATGATAAAATGTCTATCAATCTCAATGTGTTTAGTCTTCTCATGATGTACAAGATTCTTTACGACACTAATGGCAGCTTGGTTGTCATCGAACGTATCTATAAGATTGACTGTGGAGTACTCCAACTCATTTAATAACCTTTGGATCTACATTCCTTCACAAATTCCCAAAGCAAGTGCTCGATATTCAGATTTTGCACTACTTCAAGAGACCATTGTTTGCTTCTTGCTCCTCCATGTCACGAGATTTTCCTATACAAAAGAACAATACCCATATGAGGAACCTCTGTCGGTGAGTTAGCTATCCCAACTAGAATCCGTGTAAACCTCTACCTTCCTATTGTCCAATTTCTTAAACAATAACCCTCTGTCATGAATCTTATTGAAAAAGGCAACACTTTGCAAACCATTTCTAAATATTTTTCATTTAGACAATTCATATATTGGCTCACAATGTTGACAGAGTAAAAGATATAAGGTTTGGGGTGCGATGGGTAGATAAGTTTTCCTACCAATCTCTGGTATCTACCTTTCTTTCACTGTTGTCGTTTCTCCATCTGATGTAACTTTTTGTTAAATTCCATCAATCTCAATAGGCTTTGCCACAACATTCATGTCTCTTTTAGTAGATCTAGGATGTATTTTCTTTGGGATATCACAAATCATGCCTTGGATGTAGCCACTTCCATGCATAAAGTATCACAAAGCTCCAAAGTCTTTGATTTCACATTGTGGCAAAAATCTCCTTGATCTTCCCCTTTTTTTTTTTTTGTCATCATCACTTGCCAGGATCATATCATATACAAATACAATGAATATATCTTTCTTACCTCTATGTGTCTTCTTTATGAACAGTGTATGATCAGTTTGTTAGTTAATGTACCCATTAAATTTCGTAGTCTTGGCAAAATTGTCAAACCAACGAGTAAAAATTATTTGAGGCTATAGAGTAACTTTCTTAGTTTACAAATAGGTGTTTATTTGAGTCATTTTTCAATGCTGGTGGGATCTCCATACAAACTTCTTCCTCAAAGTCTCCGCTCAAGGTATTCTTGATATCAAATTAATGTAGTTCTCACTCTTTGCTCACCGCTAAAGAAAGAAAAACCCTTAATAGTGTTTAACTTGGCCATTAGTGCAAATATCTATTGATCCTATCCCATAAGACTAAGTGAAAGCTTTGGCCATAGCTATGAACCTCTCAACGCTCCCATTTGCTTTGTACTTGACATTGAATACCCATTTTCACCAAGTAGATCTTTTATCTGAAGTAAACTTTGCAAAGATCAATGTGTTATTTTGATCAAGTGCTTGGATTTTCACTTCAAGTGTATTTTTTCATTTTGGATTTTGAAGTGCATCATGAATAGATTTGGGTATTTGCGCACTATCAAGATTAGATATAAAAACTTTATAAGTTGATCATAATTTCTCACAGGTAACATACTCTAGATAAGATATTTTGTGCAACTTTTCATGTCTTCTCCACTGGATTCCACGTCCTTTAGAACATCAGAGATGTGTGGATTCAGGTTTGGTTGTGAACAGTCATGTGGTTGCATGTTTTCCTTATCCTGCTAGGTGAATTTCTTTCATATTACACACAAGAAGTTCCTTATACATTCCCTTATTTTCAATCTTAGATTGGATATCCTCAACTGGTGAAACTTTGGAGCAGAGTGGTTAGAGGGAAGTAGAAAAAATTTTGATGATTCTAAACCAGTGTAGGTATCCAAAATAGTGTCCCATGTTTGAAATTTAACTAGACATTCTCTCTGAATATTAAATCGGGATAATATGGTCGATTTTCAAAAAAGGTGATATGAATAAATTTGTAATATTTTTTGCAATGAGAGAATAGCACTTACCTCCTTTTGTTAGAAACATAAAAAAGGAACATAGATAGGATGGATTTTGGGTTGAGCTTTGTGAAGTTTGATTAGTGAATGTGGATAAAAGAGAACCAAATACTTTTAAAGAAAAATTGTATGAGAAAACTCTAACATTAGGGTATTTTTTCATCAAAATGTGTAAAAGAACTTTGAATCTAAGAACCCTGCTTGGCATTCTATTAATGAGGTGGTGGTTGTGAGCACAACATCTATCACGATCCAGTCGGATAACTTAGAATTATACAAGTCAGGAACTACGATCAAATGGTATTCATATTTTATTTTATTTTTTTTGCAGATTTTTATAACTTCCAATTTATAAGTCATTAAGAAAACACAAAATACATTACAAAAAAATCAAATCATCCAAAATTAATGTCATATTTTACAAAGAAAATATTTCAAACTAATACACAACAGTATTACCACTCAGAAATAAATAGTAAAATAACCACAATCATAAAAAAAAATATAAAATCTATCAATAGTAGTCATGTTCCTATAAACTAAATCTCTCATGTCGGACAAATCAATCCATGTTTTATCTTGAAAAAAATAATTAAATTCAACAGTAAGTTTCCACCATTTTGTAAGCAATTACAATTTTATTATGCATTAAATTAATATGTATATGTTGTGCATGAATGTTCTAAGAATATGTTGTTTATTGATAAAATTAAAATTATAAGCTTTCATTTCTTATTTAACTTTTACCATTTCATTTTAAATATTTATCATTTTTAATCTCTTTAAGAAGTCGTACTAGGATTACTGTCATACCCGAAAATATCCTCAAAATTGTACCCATAAGTACCCTAAAATTTTTTTTTACACCCGAAGATACTCCTTTACCACTTTCATTCTTTGTTTTAAGCACGAGTACATCGCATCCCCTTTCAGTACCATATGGGGGTAATCTTAATTTAACTTAAACATTTACATCTCATTTCATTTAATTGCCTCATCTTAAATTTATTAAACAACCAATTTATTATTTTTCTTATTTTATTTTATTCATTTCAATAATTCATAAGCTTACAACATGTATATAATTATAAAAACATTTGTCTGATACATTAAGGTAAGTATTTACTTAATAAAATAGCAATTTAAAATGCATAGCAAAATAATCACTCACCTTAATGTTGCAACTTTCCTCTTATCTCTCCAATCTAAACTTCTAAAGCTTAAATCATGCTTAATTAAACATATTATTAATATTTTAATACACAAATATATATAGATAATAGATTCATTAATTAAGAATAAAAAGCCCTAACATTTACCTCAAATATCTTGATATCTTTTTCACAAACATTGAACTCTATCTCACTTCAATTTAAAACTTTAATAGCTTGATATTAATTTCAAATGCACTTACAATTAAGATTTAAAGAATAAACTTAAGTAGATATATAGATTTATATAAACACACACACACGCGCGCACACACACACACATATATATATATTTATTTATTTATTTATTTATTTTTTTTAAAAGCCCAAGGGCTAAATCTATTAAAATAGGAATGATACATAAATATTGTATGAGAGGGCCCAATAGAGGCACCCTAGCCATACGATACAACACACACAAACACCCCAATAAAATAAAAGATATAGGAAAAACAAAAAAAAAGATACCAAAATCGCAGAAAAGAAGTAGCTAGGGACGAGACAGTTTAGTCATGCATCTGCCTCTAGTTCTAGGGAGAGATCCAGATAACAAATTGTTGAGTGTTGAGTCATTTCCCGAAGTAACCAAAGTACATCCATTAGGTTCCCAACCTGAAGTTTGCCTCCAATCTTTTTCTTCCTCCTTGAATAGACTTGTCATTCCTCCTCAGAAGACTGACTCATCTGATCATTGTGTTGGTAAACAGAATGTCGGGTAGATAAAAGCTGATAAGAACCAGAAGAAGGATTGTCAATTGTTGCAACGACTGTAGGTTCAAGTGTGTGTAAAGCATGAAATGTCTCCTATTCACCTAATGCTTCCTGCAACTCAGGAGGGTTGAAAGTGTAGGTTGCTCAGCAGAGCCATCCAACTTCTCATCGATTGCAGAAATAGTATTTTCTGGGAGAGGATCCACAGGGGCGATTAACTCAGACACCATAACCTATTATGTGGTATTTTTCTCTTCAGATAGAACATAAATATCCAAAGTAGTGGGGCAGATCCATTCTTATTTACTTGATCTTTAGATTTCAAATTAGGATGAAACTTATAGCATTCATCAAGGTTGTGCCCAAACATCATACAATGAGAACAATAAAGAGGTTTATGCTCCATAACAATTTATTGTCAATATCCATTGTGAGTTGCGTTTAACCAGACTTCAGCAACATCAGGTAAAGTAATATCTGTTTCAACAAGTATTCTGGCCACAGAAGGTTTGGTTAGGTTAAAAGTGAGTAGATCTAGCTTCAAAGGGTCCCCAAGTATGGCACCAATAGAGTAAAGAACCTGATGATGAAAAAAGTGCAGCTTGAGATTAGGTAGACTAAATCATACAAGTACAGTAGGAGATTCGCGCTTGGGGTCAAAATCAGGAGACCACTTGAGTAGCTTCATTGGTTTACCAGCAATGTTGAGATATTTTTTGGAAAAAATCTCAAGGTAGTATTCAGTCACAGTTAGTTGAATTAATACGTGTCTCCCATCTATGGGCCCTACTTTCACTTTCCTGCTAATTTGAGATCATCAAAACTTTTCCTGATAACCTCCATAGGTGGCGTCCCCACTTAAATTTTTCAATAAGAGCAAACTTGAATTTATCAGTAAGGGATGAAATTTCTAGCTCAGAGAAAAAAAGTGTTATTTTCCCACTTTTCCTGCTTGCAATCTTGATAAATGGGCAATCACCTTCCCGTTGCTCCTTATAACTTGAGAGGAAGACAATCGTTGTCTCCCTCTGAGAATTACCCACCACGTGAGCAAAGGAGATTTTGTCAGGTTTATCCGTAGACGAAGGAAGCTCCATCACAACAACACTGCCCGGAAAAAGTCAGTTGTCAAAGCCGCAGAACTAGCAGCTCGACGAGGCAGTGAACGAGAGCCAGATGAGAGGACGACCACGCAGACGAGACGAACGTTGGGACGACCGTGGAGGCGAGACGACCACGCAGACGAGCGAGAGGAGAGGACGACCACGTAGACTAGCCGAAAGGTCGGGACGCCCACGCGACGCAATTCGACGTCCACAGAAGCAGCGAGACTTGACGACGGCGAAGGAGGAGTCGAAGAACGCAGGAGGTCGTCTTCGACCACGATCAAGCCAGGGAATCGCCATTGGGCGAAACCCTAGCGGAGCAGCTCGATTTTGCCACCGATGCCATTCGATCTACATATAAACACACACACACACACACACACACACACACACACACACACACATATATATATATATATATATATATATATATATATACATACATACATACATATAATTCATTAAACTAAAATATAAACCTAATTTTACCTTACTGTTCGCTCGGTTGTCCTAACCCGCGTGCACAAGCTCCCTCTTTCTGCAAAAATCTTCCTCTGCACGCGAGACTCAGCTCGCTACCTGCACGCACAAGCCTTCTCCTTCCTCTTCCTTCGAGAGTAACTCGACTTCAACACAATATATCAAGCCGATCGAGCACAGTAAGTTTCGCATGCATGGAAAAGATGCACAAACCTTCCTCTTTCTTTTGGCTTCTTTTTTCTCTTCTACTTCTCAAGCGCACACAAACGACCTTCCCTCACTCGACTCCAACATTGACAAGCATCTCCTTCCTTCTCCTTCATCCTCCTTCAATGACATTTCCTCCTTCGTCGTTGCTCGACTGGGGCACGACTCCTCGACTTCGCTCACAAGCCTCCTTCACTTCTCACACATAGCCCTCGACGCTTCATCCATCTTCTACTTCTCTGACTCCTAATCTCGCTCTCTCGGCTAACACGAAGAACTGGCCCTCGTTCGTCCCTTCAACTTTTAGAGACAATCGTTTCACAGTTACATGTTGACTCAAATTTTTAAATATTATTATTGTTATTATTTTATATATTTATTTACCCTTTTTTAACCAAATATTACAATTTTCCCTCTTCATAAAATTTCATTCTTGAAATTTGAAAAGTTTAATATAAAAGCAAACATATCTTAATTAAAGTGTTGGGATATCTTTCTTGTATATCAGAGCTCTCCCAAATAGCATCTTTCTCAGATCTATGCTTCCATATAATTTTTACAAATGGAACCAATCTATTATGAAATTTCTTCACATCATAATACAAAATTCTTTCGGTCTTCTCAATATAAGTTAAATCAGGTTGTATATCAAATCAGTCTGTTATCACCCTACTTGATTCATCTCTAATATACTTTTTAAGTAAAAAAAAAATGTGAAAAATATTATACACTCTCCATATGATCTGGTAGAGCTAATATGTAAGCAATATTTCCACTCCCTTCCACAATTCCATAGAGGCATACATATCTAGGACTCAATTTTCCCTTTTTTCAAATCTGTGCACACCCTTTAAAAAACCGACTTAATAAAAATAAACGTTTCAACTTCAAATTCTATAAGGTATGTGTTTGGCATCATAATATTTTCTTTGTCTATCTCGCGTTGTTTTTAATCTATCTCTGATCTTCTCAGTAGCATCAACAACCAAAATTGTTCTGTTGACTTTTCATTCACCTACTTCACCCTAAGAAAAGGTGTTGTTCACTTTCTTCCATAGAAAACTCCAAATGGAATCATTTCGATACTAGTCTGGTAAATGTTATTCTAAGCAAACTCTACCAAGGATATATATGATTCTAATCCTTCACAAAAGTTAAGGACATATAATCTTAGCAGATCCTCCAACGTCTGAATAGTTCTCTCTGACTGGTCATCTATCTGAAGGTGAAAGACAATATACTGAGTGTTAATCTGGTGCCCAAAGTCTCCTAAATCTTCTTCCACAATCTAGAAATTTGTCGTCTCTACCTGAGACCATAAACTTTGGTAGGTCATACAACCTTATAATTTGATTCACATAATTTGGCTAACTTCTCAACAGAAATTTTATGTCAAATAGGCAAGAAATGGGCAAAATTTAGTTAATACGTCAACTACCCAAATAACATCACAACCCTGTCGCAACCCAACAATCCAATCACAAAATCCACATAAATATCCTCTCATTTCCACTCTAAAATCGATAGACTGTAATTGTCCTCCAGAATGTTGATGTTCTGTCATACTAACTGACATGTAGGAAATTTAGTCACAAATTTTGCAACACTCTTTAAACATGACCACCAAAATATTTCTTTAAACTTCTGATACATTTTATTCTTCCCTGAGTGAATAGTATAACCTGATAAGTGTGACTCTCTAGAATTTCCCGTCTCAAATTATCAACATCTAGGACATAAATCATGCCTTTATATTTCAACAAGTCATCCAAGTCTAACACACTTCTTCAAACTGTCTGTCTTAACTTGCTTTTAAATTTTTTGAACATTATTATCTCTTGCTAATTAATCTTTGATTCTATCTTTCAAAATAGAATGCACAATCAACTGATTTAATTGAACCATGCTGCATCCAAATAATTAATTACAGATAGCTTCAGCTTCAGCAAGTCAGTAATTGCTCCTGTTGAGTGAATAAACAGTTCAAATTACGTTAAGTCTTCTTACTCAATGCGTCTAGCATCATATTTGCCTTCCGCAGATGATATTAAATATCTAATTCATATTTTTTTAATAAACTGAAACCATCTCCGCACAAGATTCAATTCTTTCCGAGTGAATATATACTTTAAACTCTAATGATTTGTAAATATCTCACATCTGACTCTATACAAATAGTGTGTCCATATCTGAAGTGCAAATACAACTGCTGCGAGCTTCAAAACATGTGAGATAATATCTATCATAATTTTTCAATTGCCTTGAAGTATAGGTAATGATCCTTCCATGCTACATAAATACACAACCTAAACGGTTCAAAAAAACATCAATGAAAATCCGAAAATCATTTAATCCTAAAGAAATAGTCAACACTGGAACAATCATCAAGTTTTCAATTTCTAAAAAGCCACTCACAAAGATCAATCCAATTAAACTTCACTACCTTTTGAGTTAATATGGGCAATGGCATAGCAACCTATGAAAATCCCTCTACAAACATCCTATAATAAGCAGTCATACCTAAGTAGCAGTAATGTTCTTGGTCAATCTGCAATCGCATCGATCTTATTATGATCCATAGATATGTCATCTCCATTGATAATAAGCCCAAGAAAAGTCACAAACATAAGTCAAAATTTACATTTAGAAAATTTGGCATATTGGGTATTATCTTTCAAAATCTGCAAAACAACATGCAAATAATCTACATAGCTAGCTTCATACCCCGAATACTTTAGGATATTGTTTATAAAGACAATAAAAAAAGTATCCAAAAAATGCCCAGAGACCATGTTCATCAAATCCATAAAAATTGTTGGAGCATTGATCAGTCCAAACAACATCACTACAAATTTATAGTGACCATATCTCATGAAAGTTGTCTTCATTAAATCTTCTTCATTAATCCTCAATGGGAGATGGTCTGACTTTAGATGAATTTTTAAAAATAAAAAAGTCAATTTCAATTGATCAAACAAATCATCAATTTTAGGCGGTAGATATTTGTTTTTAACTGTGAGTTTATTTAACTCCATATAGTCAATGCAAATTTTGAAACTCACATCCTTCTTCACGAATAGTACTGGAACTCCCAAAGGTGATGTGTTTGGTCTGATGAACCCCTTATCTAGCAATCTCTGCAATTCACTTTTCAAATCCTGCAACTTCTTAACTGTCATTTTGTTGAGTGCCTTTGATACAGGCTCAGAACTTGGCAAAAGCTCAATAATAAAATCAATCTCACACTGGTGATACCCCTGATAAATCATCAAGTAAGACTTTTGAACATTTTTTTACCACTAGAATATCACCTGAAGACTTTATTTCCTTAGAGGTATCTATCACATGAGCAAGAAAACCCTAGTTTTCACGATTCAACAATTTCAAAGCTTTCATATAAGTAATTATCATGGATGTTAACTTCCAATCTCCACAGAATTTCACTTTTATCTCCCCAAGTACATTTATTTTGACATTTTTTTATTGCAATCAATTATGAAAAAAAATTAGACAAGCAATATATGTCTAAAATTACCTCAAATTCCACCAAGGAAACACACAATCAATAGTGCATCAAAATCCTTTCCATCAATAATTAGCTTCACCTCACAATAAATGAATAACTTCCATAGAAGTATCGTTTGACATTCAAACAGATAATATCTCAAACATTAAGGTGATATTCAATTGCATCACTTAATTATTTCCTCAGCTATAAGAAAATGTGATGCTCATGAATCAAGCAATACTCTTCCTGGCCTTTTCTAAAAGTATATGGTATCTATCATAAAAACCATTTCATTAAATATTTAGGGTTGACTTTTTAATGCATTTAATTTATTATATGATGTTATGAATGACATTACATAAATTATATTATAATTAAAAATGCACTTGATAAAATTTTCTTAAATGTAAAACATATATGTGATAAATTCAGGAGTGACCTTAGCTTCCTGTTTTGAAAGCGCAAAGAACCTAGGCTGAACATTTTGTTGGCTATGACCTGGATTTCACACTAATCCTAAAGATTTAATTGCCCTTGGCCTACCAAATGTTACGATGGAAATAACCTTATGGCTTTGGATGAATTAGTAATCAAAATCACACTGTGGAATAAAATCACACCAATTCAAAAATTCAGAATACTGTGTCATTGTCCAATATTCAGCTACAATACTGCCTCAAAAAATTACAAACTATTTGTATTTCTCTATGTAATCAAATTTTCATATATGTATCTCCAATAACTAGATGTGGAACTAATTAGCTGTAACGTGTCTCCAACCCAATCAATAAATATGAATGTTGGTTTCTTTATTTAATAATTCTCATCTAGCAGGCATGTTTTTGTGTCATTTTGAGGTACCATAAAATATGATCAACACCTTCCTTGTGGTCTTCGGTGGGATTAGTCATATCATACCACTAGGAGAAAGCTCAATATTAGGCTAATTGATAGAGAGGAGATGAGTTGCTCCTAAAGCAATAATACCTACCTTTCTCAACATGTGTGTAATTAGTGGTGATCCCAATATGTTTTGAGTCCACTTGAGTTTCTAAATACATAAAACCTAGCATTCTAGTTTCTTCTATCAGATTAAGATATATTTCTTTTAGAAAATAGCAATAGTTTATTTTGATATTGTCACTTCCATACCAATAAAGTACTTTACATTTTCCAAGTCTTCTCCCTCAAATATTTTTGATAAAAATTCTTTGAACTTGGTTCGACTTCACAAAGTCATCAGTCAATATCATATCATCAACATACATAATCAAAATTATCTCCTTTTTTATGTATTTTATACATATACTGTGATTCGCTTAATGTTGAGTATCTCACACTTCTTAACTCATTTAAAGAATATGCTACACCAGGCATGAAGAGATTGTTTTGAGATCATTTATAATTTTCTTGAGCCTACATAAGTTAATGGGTTTTACTGATTTTCTAATCGAGAAGGTATATCCATGTATACTCTCTCTACAAAGCCCCCAATGAGAAAAACAGTCTTTAATATCAAGTTGATGTAAAGGTTAATCCAAATTTGCCCTACGAATTAAAATTAAATTACTATTAAGTTTAACAAACAGAGAGAAAATTGGTTAATAGCTAATACTATATAATTGATGCACACTTTTGCAACAAGTTGAGCTACAAATCTACTAAAAATCTCAACTGCTTTATTTGACAAAAAGGATCCATTTGCATCCAACTGAAATTTTTCTCCATATAAATTTATAAACTTCGCACAAACTATCTTTACTCAAGCATAGATTTCGTCCATTACAACTTTCTCCACTCGAGGGTTTTAAGGGCTTCATGGATTGTAATTTATCAAGAGAAGTGACCAAAACATGAAATCCAATGAAAGACTTTATAAGTCATGAATATATAGATCTGTCATTTGCCGCATGGCCTCACCCTTTTCCATAAGGCAATAGAACAATGGATATTAGTATCATTATCGTATCATGATTCATGAATTTTTTCTCACCCAAATATACTTAATTGGTCCTTGAACCAGGTTCAGCTCTTGAGTGTGCAAGAGATATGTTGATTGCTCTTGCTTTTTTATTTTTCTTTTCCCACCTAATACAAACACAAGCTTATTCTTTCATCACTTAAGTGTATTGGTAAGTTGATGAGGAATTTTATGGTTCTAGTGATGTTCTATTAGTTTGGATATAATGATAAGCTATGGAGTAGTTTGTGGTTATGGTGAGCCTTCAGTACATCAAATGACGGGCAACAATAAATAGTCATTGTCCAAATATTTAATAAAGAGATGATGGGGGATGACTAAATAAACTCCAAACTTGAAGTTTTAGTACAAGAATTTCCTTCCAAAGATTTTCGAAATTTTGAGAGATAAGGTTGGTTTTCAAGAAAGATCATAGCCATGGAATAATAAATTTTGCAATGAACAAGAAATAGCATATGTACCTTTTATTTTATTTAGAGAGTATTTAAAAAAAGATAAACTTGATAGATAACACTGTTGCAGAGAATGATGAAGATTAAACACTAAAAGATTTTCTGAGAAACAAAAGAACTAATCATGGTATGAGGAAATGAATAAAAAAAGGCCTGAATGGGATTTTGAATACTAAGAGCACTTGAGAGAATTCGACTAATAAGATATGTTGTTTTTAGAACAACTTCTCCCAAAAGATGCAAAGATAGAAACATTTGTGGGATAACATCAGTGATCTGGTCACCTCTAACAAAATGTTTATTTCTCTTTTAGCAAACCCATTTTACTGAGGGCTGCAACACGATCTCGATTGAATAATCCTTTGATGACTTAAATAATCTCATAATATTGTTTAAAGTATTCTTCGGCATTATCAATGACTTAAATTTAGGACTAAACTTCAGTATAGATCAAGATGTTGAATTGTTTAAAAATTATTCCATTCTGATTTTTTTTCATTAAAAAAAAAAATCAAAGTGTGACGACCAGGGTCATTGATGAAGGAAAAAAACCATCTAATTCCAATGATACTTTTTTATCCAAACAGTCTTGCAACATCATTGTGGAGCCAAGCATGTGAAGGAAAGTAGAAGAATTTGGGTTTTGAATGAGATAGGAGCCTCAAGTGTCTTTAGCCAAATATAATACTTCACACTATAATTCCTTAGAATTTTATAGGTGAAAAAGAATCAAATTTCAAGATAAAAAAAATTTGGGTGTTTGGCAATATTACTGAAGCCAGACATCATCATCATCATTTCAGTGCATTTAAATTTGAAGTGGAGGATTTGCTCGATACAAAATCCGTTGTTTGAGCTCGTACCTTACTTGATAAATCATTCACTAGAGGGTAAAGTTTTGAATACATGTCTAACCTACCATAAATCCTCTCCAAGTTCAACTCCTAAAAGTGGCAGAGATCAGAGGACAAAATAGTGATAAATTGGAATAAAGATAAGAAACTAGAAGTACAAAGTTATATGTCAAATAATGTCATGTGAATGACTGAACTATTTTGATTGCTTTTACTAGTGACGCATCTACATTCGAATATAGTTATAATATAGTTATACTAATTATTCATGCCTCTTATCATATTATATGATGCTCTTCACTATCCTATCCAATTACTAATTTTCTTGCTTGCAATGAGGACATATAAGAATTTATCTTTTTGAGCAACCAAATTAATAGCTGTGAAGTTTCGGAATAATTTTTTTGTGAGAAAGTAGTTATATTTAATTTGCTGTCCAAGACTCAATATAAAAGGAGAGAACCATTAAAATTTTCTTTGTTTCTAGTTTTCTTTGGAACTTTTAAATCCAATACTTCACCATATTTCCATTTTTCGACCTGGATTTTGCATTTTGAGGTTAGTTTCTTGAATAGATGTTGCCTTTTAAATTATTGGTGCTTTTGTGACAGTTGTCATCATCTTATTTCTAGAATGGTCCTAAATACTTTACAAAGAGTGGCTTATAGTGTTGGTGAATGACCTATCGACTTGGAGAAGAGATTCCATATTGAAGGGCCCACTGGCCTCACAAGTAGTAGAATCTTTATACCTCTTTTGGCATCTTTAAAATTTATTCAGTTAATCTATACAAAACATAAGATGAAAAGTTATACATAAATAGATAAAGAAATAACAATCAAAATAATAAATAAATAAATAAATCTGAAAACTAGCATTTTAAACTGAAAACCCAAACTGACTACATAGCAAAAGTATAATGTAGCAATCCAATGATCATTAGATTATTATCGATGAAAAGTTGTCCACAATATTGGATTGATGTAGATGGAAATTTATTGTCAACAAATTTTTGGGGTATTATAGATTGAAATGTGCTAGCTACGGGGTAAAAATTATTTCAACAGAATATTCTTTCTAAGCATCACAATAGTCAATAAAAAAGGTTAAGGATTTAATGCAAACCCAAGGTGTAACTCCACCAAATTTGGAACTTGGAGGTTCATCAACAGCTCAACATTCCATTGTATATATCATTAATAGCATGAAAGAACTTTAATATATAATTTTCCCTTAAATTAAAATGCCTACAAGTACAGAAAGAAATGAAGAAGGAAGCATACCAATGTTAACGTCCATCAGATAAGCATGCTCACCACTATAACTCAATAGCAATTCATCTCCATTCGGACTGAATGCAACATGGGTCAAATGCAAACTTGACCTCCTCTGTAGATAGTGGGAAAAAAGGGAAAGCATTCAATGAATCATATTTAGAGAACTTCACTTCTGCCACAATTGGAAATAAAACTATTCTTACCATTACAGCAAAAAAATTTTTAAAAAATACCACTCAACCTATTAAAACTCATGTGTAAATTTTAAAAGTCAAAATTAAAGATATTATCAATTCAAATAGATAATGTTGACAACTGCAAGCACCGAATGCTGTTCTAGATGAGAACATTTTTATCTTCAAATTAAGACATTTACATATTGAGTGAAGAGACATGGAGTGCGTGATTATCACAACATTAAAATGCGGATCAAGAATCTGATATGGCATCGCACAAAACTTAAATAATATGAGAATAAATAGCTGAAAGTTTAGGAAAAATCAAGTTAATTCCCTTGATAACAATGAGGGAGGAAAAAAATGAAAATTTTCACTCTCCGTCTTTCTTTTCTCATCATCCTCACTATTGGATAGAAAAAATGGTTTCTCCGAAATAACACCAGAAGACAAGGAAGGCAATTGGACTCTCTTTGTACCAACATTCTATATTTCTCTCTCTCTTACATACTTTAGAATGGGTACAAAAAACAGAATGATAAAAGAAAAGATACTAATTTTCACCTAAAGTGGTGGTGGCACTTGTTTTGTTGGTTTATAAAACTCCTTTCTGCGGGCAAAATTATTCTGTCTCACCATTCTCTCTTCACTGTGTGTTCTGGCACTTTGAGGAAGAGAATGAAAGAGATCAAAGTGAAAAAAAGAAACTTCAAAGATTTCTATCAAGGAACGTTACACAGATATCTAATATCTTCTTTACATTTTTTTCCTGGCCAAAAAGGGCTCATACAATGATTTTCTAATCAAGATTTGGGCGAACTTAACCTTATGGGAGTATAACCAAGAGCAACTAAAAAGAGGAAAATCCAATGCATTAGGCTCCATGTGAATGCAAGGTCAGAGGAGCTATATAAATGAAGAATTAGCACTAAATTGTGGGGAGGAGTTTTTTGAGATTTGAACCTATGACCTTGCGATCATATTGCAGGCAATCTAATTATTGTGCCAAGGCCACCCTTAAATCACTAATTGTCATATGTAATTAAAACAAATTCTTGGCACACGATTATGCACAAAACATAAGCAATGCCTCTCACGTCACACCATATTTAAGTTAAATTTGCATAATGAACCCCATCACTCCAAAATATGGAAGAGTGAAATAAGTTAGAGTGTTGACAGTTAAACTTTAATATTTACATACATAGCACTTTGGTGCTTTAAACCTATGCATCAAAATATGTATTTCACTTTTAAAAAGTAGTAATAGCGCTATTTCAAATGTGATATTAAGGATTTGAGTGTTGTGCAAATATGAAAGTTTAGTTGAGAGAAAGGTAAATACATAAGAGTTCTATGCTATCTATGTAAATGTTCCAAAATAATAATAATAATAATAATAATAATAATAATAAAAAAAATCATATCAACAACAACAACAAGCCTTTATCCCACTAAGTGGGGTCGGCTACATGAATGATTTTCTCCATTGCATCCTATTTAGTGTCATATTTTCATTTAATTCTAATAAGTTAAGATCATTTTTATACAATATACCCAAATCTTTTTAGGTCTACCTTTGTCTTTCTGAACATAAGTTAAATCTAAATTATCTACTCTCCTAACCGAATCATCAGATGGTCGACGTTTAATGTGACCAAACCATCTAAGACGACTCTCTCTAAGCTTGTCTGTCACTAGAGCTCCAGCAACCCTGTCACGGATAGTCCTTTCACATTTTGTCTCGAATTGTCAAGTCACTCATCCACCTAAGCATTCTTATCTCAAAACACATAACTTTGTTTTAAGCTTCTCTCGTAAAGGCCAACATTCTGCGTCATAGAGCATTGCAGGTCTCACCACCATCTTAAAAAAAAATTGTTTCAGTCTAAGCAGTATTTTTCTATTACACAATAGGCTCGATGCATTCCTCTAATTCAACCAACTTGAATTGTACTAAGAGCATCCCATCAATAACACCATCACTTTGAACAATGGACCCGAGATATATAAAGCATTCACACCTTTTAATGATTTGATCGTCCATAGTTACAACTCTGTCACTATAGCTACTACTACTAAAATTACATTTCATTTATTCAATTTTATATCTACTCAAATGAAGGCCTTTAGACTCCAATGTAGACCTCCATGATCCAAGTTTTTTCTTAACTCTTTCTCTAGTTTTATCTACAAGAAGCATATTATCAGAGAAAAGCATACACCAAGGTACGTCCTCCTATAAATGTTTGCTAAGAGCATCATAAACTAAAGCAAAAGGATATGGGCTTAAAGTCGATCCCTGATATACTCCAACTAAAATAGGAAAATACTTGGTCAATCCACCTTATGTTCGAACCCAAGTAATAGCTCCAGTGTACATATCTACAATGACTTGAATGTAAGTCATATCAACACATTTCTTTTCTATAACTTTCCAAAGGACTTCTGTTGGAATCTTATCGTAAGCTTTTTCTAAATCAATAAAAATCATATGTAGATCCCTCCTTACTCTCTCTGTACTTCTTCATCAAACCTCTTAATAAATGTATAGCTTCCATAGTAGACCTGCTGGGCATAAAATCTCAATTGATTACAAGAAATCTTTGTAATACGTCTTAAACTATATTCAATTACCTTCACCCATAATTTTAAAGTATCACACATCAACTTAATTCCTCTATAATTTGCAAACTCTAGTGCATCCCCTTTATTCTTAAAAATAGGGACAAAAATACAATTACTCCACTCCTCAAGTATCTTTTTAATTTTTAAAATAATATTAATGAGTTTAGTAAGCCAAGAAACTTCCAAATCTCCTAAATATTTCTACACTTCAATTGGGATATCATCATGTCCTGATTTTCCACTCTTCATTTTCTTTAAACCCTCCTCTACTTCAGTCTTACTAATAGGATGATAAAAATAAAACATATTATTATTAACAATATTAAGATAATTAAGATCGTTCATATTTTCAGGAACTTCAATGAAAAGTTTATCAAAATAGCTCACTACCTATGTTGAATATTTTTTTTCTAAGAAAAATAATTTTTTATTTTCATCTTTAACACACTTTACTTGAGTTAAATCTTTGCTTTTCTTTTCTTTTTGTTTGGCTAGTTTATGGATATATTTTCACCTCTTTAAGAATTTATTCTATTATAAAGATCACTAAAAGCAGAAGTTTTAGCATCGTAAAATGTTCTCCTAGACTCCCTACGGGCCACCTTATATTTTTCTCAGTTCTCTAAGCTTTAACATTTAAACTAATTTTTATAACAATTCTTCTTATATTTTTATCTTTTTTTTTTGCACATTATCATTCCACTGTTGACCTCATTTTGGAGGTCATCTTTTCTCCTTCTCTAGATACCCTAGGATCTAGCCTTAAGATTTCCTTGTTTTGACTCTCTTAGAGGACTAGATTGGGACCCACACCCCTTTGAAATTCAAGTCATTTCTTCGCTCTTTGCAGTTTCATATGGACGGTTCCAGATCTTCAATATTCAATTGAATTGATCGAAAGACCGACATATTGAAGCTCAAATTGAGTTCCTATAGAAATTTGAAAGACGTAGGTAGACACCGCGGAGCGTGTGTTGTTTACTTGCCACTGCGAACGTCGTATTTGACTTTGGTTGTTGCTTATGCGAGAAACGGTCAATATTTTCATCTTCCTCGTTAAACAACTCCGATCGGGTCAAAATAATTTCATCTGTCGTGTCACGCGCGAATCGAAGTTAATTTGACGCGATCTATGACGAATTTGTCCGGATGATGAAACGAATTGCACTATTGCGTCCCGGACATCGATTTTAGCTAGGGAGGGCACCCATTTTTTTTAGACGCCGCGCACGAGTGAATCGCACATTTTTTTATATAAAAAATTAATAAATTTTTTAAAAAAAAAATAAAAGTTTTTTTTTAATACCTAAATTTAATCCCTAAACTCTAATTTTCCCTCATGTGTGCTTCCCCTTCTTCTCTTGGGACCGAAACATGCCCTAACTCCCTTTGCTCCTCTCGGCCGAGTAGGAAGACCCCTTTTCCGGTTTCTTCGGTCACCTTATTCCTCTCCGGTTGCAACTTAACTTCTTCTCCGGTCATAACTGTCGGTCACTTTCTTATAACGACTTTTCCCGCGCGACGAATTTGGTAACCCTCGTTCTTGAGTTTGTGCGTGTCCCTTACCGTGAGCTTCTCCTCCCCTTTCTCAGCTATAAATACCCCATGGGGGGAGAAGAGGGGATGCGACTTTTTTTCTTGGAAATTTTGGAAGAAATAGTGTTGCGATTCTTTCTGTTTGGAAGCGTTCTTTCTTTCTTCTTTGTCTTCTCCCTTCTTGAGCTAGCACGGAATTCAGGTTAGAGGTTATTGGATTTGAGATATGGATGTTTCTTTTTTTAAATCTAGTTTTGATGGTTTGATGCTGCGATTATATTGCTTCTATTACCTCATTTGAATACACTTTGGGAAAAGATTTCTATCTTAATGAAGATGTGTAGAGATACCTTTTTTGTTCTTATGTTGTTCTAATTTAAACTTGTTAGGGGGTTATGTTCTCTTAATAAAACAGATTTGAGGGTTGGTTTTCCATGATCTTCCTGCTACCCTCATTCAAATTGTACAGCAGTTTATATTTCGGTTCTTGGGAATTTATTTGGAGTTAGATTCTTGTTGCCTTATTCGAATGCATATATTAGAAATATTTTTGGTTATGGAGAATCAATTTCGAGGCTCATCTTTTTGTTCTTCTCACTGCCTCTATTCGAGTAAAGATTTTGGAATCTGTTTTATAATTCTGATCAATTTTGAGGAGGTTGGCTGTCTATGCTTCTTGTTGCCTCTATGTGAATATGCATGTTGGAGATTCAAATGAATATATTGGAGGCCTTTCTTTAGTTTTGCGAATTAATTTAGAGTAGCGGTTTTGCTCTCTTTGCACCTCTTTGTTTAATTATACGATGGAAATCATTTTTTGAATGCTTTGAGAAGTCTTTGTAGGGATCGGTTTTGCTCTCTTTGCCTCTCTTTGTTTAAATATATGATAGAAATTATATTAAATGGCTTGGGAAGTTTTTGTGGGGCTCGGTTTTGCTCTCATTGCTTCTCTTTATTTAAATATACGATAGAAATTATGCTGAATGGCTTGGGAAGTCTTTGTGGGGCTCGGTTTTGCTCTCTTTGCTTCTCTTTATTTAAATATATGATGGAAATTATATTAAATGGCTTGGGAAGTGTTTGTGGGGCTCGGTTTTG
>NEWO01000003.1:4545682-4559236 GCA_003013225.1 Phalaenopsis aphrodite | reverse complement strand
ATGATGGAAATTATATTAAATGACTTGGGAAGTTTTTGTGGGGCTCGGTTTTGCTCTCTTTGCTTCTCTTTGTTTAAATATATGATGGAAATTATGTTGAATGGCTTGGGAAGTCTTTGTGGGGCTCGGTTTTGCTCTCTTTGCTTCTCTTTGTTTAATTATATTATGGAAATCATTTCTTTGTCTTGAGAAGTCTTTGTTAGGCTTGGTTTTACTCTCTTTGCTCCTCTTTGTTTAAACATTTGGTGGAAATTATTTTGAGTAATTTGAAAGGGATTTGTGGAGCTCAGTTTTGCTCTCTTTGCTTCTCTTTGTTTAAACACATAATGGAAATCTTTAACACATAATGGAAATTTTTTTTTTTTATGTTTTGAGTAATCAGTATTGGTAGCTCGGTTTTACTTCTTGCTGCCTCTTTATTCGAATATGAACATTGAAAATATTTTGGTGCTCTGAGTAGCAATATGGGGGCTCGGTTTTTTTTTTGCTTCCCTTTGTTCCTCTTTGCTGTTCCTTTTTTAAATACCAGCTGGAAACTATTTTCTGGTTTGAAACTTACATTTGAGACTCGGGTTTTGCCTTCTTTGCTTCCCTTTGTTCCTCCTTGTCATCCCCTTTATTCGAGACTTGTTGGAAGTATATTTGGAGTTCGATTTTGGCCCTCTTTACTTCTCCTTGTTTGAATAGTAGTTAGAATTTTTTTTATGATTAGAATATACATTTGGAGCTGTAATTCATACTCCTCTTGCTATCTTATCTGAATAAATATCAAAAAAAAATTCGGATTTAAAAAAAATTTGCTATAATTCTTTGGCTTTACCACCGCTGCTTTTAATTGAATGAATATGAGAGTTGTTTGGTGCTTTGGATACTTAATCTTGAGGCTAGATTGCTTCCTCTGATCATAGGCCTTGTTGTTATTCTTTTAAGCATGGATGTGGGTTGATATTCCCTTTTGGTGTTCCTTAGCTGTGAGTTTCTCTGCTGCCTTACCCGAAAACATTTGTATAAACTTTATGTTATTCCTTTTTCTTGCCGCTTGAGAATTAAATGGCATGTATGTAAATCTATTATTATTCGTTAATATACATTTAACTCGGTGATATTTGCCAGCATGTTAAAGTAGAATTTGAAGGAATGCATAAGTTGGAACTTCGGAGAAATGTTTACTTAATCCTTAAAAGCAGTTGAAATTGGCTCTCGGCTTATATTAATTATATGGATTTGAATTTGATAATACAAGAATGTAGCACATTTCTTTATGGAAAATTCATAGGGTTTACAATAGGGATATGCATATGTTAAAGTTTGAACTCTAAGGTAGAAGGTGGATGTTATGGAAATGCTTAAATAGATGCTCCTTTCGTTTTTGTTGATACATAGTATACAAAAATTTTTTAATGAGCATATGAAATATTGAGGTGGCCTATTATTTCGAGACGAGGGGTAACAGGCAATGATGCAAGAAAACCATTTGACAGCTTAGTTTATAGCTGAGATATAAAATCAACATTCAATTAGTGTGATGCCCTTTCACTCCTAGATCATTAACAGCTCTAACCCTTTTTCAAAAGTTTCGAAAAATGGTACTCACAAAAGAACAGATATTACGAGTACTACACAGATATTACACTCACAAAAAAACAGATATTACGAATACTACACAGATATTACACTCACAAAAGAACAGATACTACGAATACTACACAGATATTATACTCACAAAGAACAGATACTACGAATACTACACAGATACTACACTCAAAAAAGAACAGATACTACAGACACTGCCCAGATATTACACTCACGAAAGAACAGATACAACACTACACTGTAGACACCATATCCTGACTAATACATGCATGCATTAGACATCACCTACACATACATTTCATACATTACATGATTCATCTTGCATACCACATATCTTTGTTTGATAGATCTAAGTATTAGCATGTCACCTTCTTTTTTTACTGCATACACTATATCCACACATTACACCCCACATGATAGATATTACATATCATGTATAGGTACTACGGGTTTTAAACAGATATTACACTTGCACAAAATATAAACTACACCCATACACACTATGCAATTCACACACTACACTTCAATGAGTTCAGATACTACATTCACATATAGGTACACCACACTTTGAGAGGTTCAGATACTGCTCTATTCACATATTCACTAAATGACAGGGTTTAAGACTGTTTGATTATAGGGGTGATTCGTTGGTGGCCTCTAGTTGATGTTGCTAGGTTGACCTCGATATATCAGTTGTCTGTGGGATCGAGATGGAAAGAAAAGGGGTCTAGTCTGAGTCTATCCCCAAATTGAAATCTAATATCCCATCTTGAGACTTTTATATGCTCATCATTTAACCTTTCTTTTATAATTTGCAAATGTTTACCTGACCCATTTATATCATACAATTGCAATTTGTTTTGAAGCTTTAGCTGAATTTGTTCAGGTACGTTTTTATTTATTTAATTTCCGTACTTTATTTCCTGCATATTTCCTTTTATTCTGTACCGTACTATATTTTGCTACATGTCTCATGCACTTTCCTATCACATTTTACAGCATAGTCTTTTTTTTGTCTGTTCTTTGTTGAACTATATACATTTACTGGTATTCATGCTTTAGTTGCTACATTTCTAGTATGTTTGCGCAGTCCCCTAGGATAGGCCGTTCGAGGCATAGTTTTTTTTTTTATTTACTCTTTATTCTCTCTCTAGTCTTCTCGGAACGAGACGACGACGTGGTCGGTAGACGATTCATCTCCGGACAACGATCAGGACAACTACCAAAGACTGAATGATGAGTTTATGCAGAACCTCGATAGATTTAAATAACATACTCATAAGACGTTGAGGTTATTCGTTTGGCACGGCGTAAATCCTCACATTATCTTCTAGGACTTTCTACGATTTTTTTTATATCGTATGATATAAGTCCTAAACTTTTTAGACTTTCTGAGGTTGTTGTCTAGTACGACATAAATCCTCACATTTTCTCGGGCTATTTGCATATGATGTACAGATATAAGTCCCGAATATCTAAATAATTTGCAGGACTGAAACATCAAATAATCTCTCTTTCAAAGACGTAAAGTCAAACCATAGATTAGTTTGAGATGTTACTGAATCTCCTTCATTATCTTCGACATCTCCTACTTTTCGTTCCTCTGGATTCTGAAAATAACTGTTTTTATTTGAACCTATCTCATTTGACTTTTCCTATGAACAATCGTGAAAACTTGAACGTTGGATTCTTGAAGACAAAACCTCTGATCATTATCGAGAGTTTTCTTAGGTAACTTGCTCCTATAGGAAATTTAAGAACTCAGATTAATCTAAACCCTATCTAATTTGTATATTAAATAGCGGAATTTGTTGGCTATAAATTTCGCAAACCAAAAATAGAGTCATAAACTTTTAAGTTTAGATAGTTAAGTCTACTAATAAGTGATACGATCATCTTCCGAGATAATATATATTTTATGGTATTGTGTTCAACTATTTAAATTATTAGATATATGAGGTCTACTCAGTCTCATTATTTTCAAAAAAATAAAAGATACTATTTTCACAAAATTAAAATTACATTGTATATATATATTAAATTCCAAATTTAAATTTTAAAATCTTATTTTCGAAAGAAAAATAACCGACATCCACCACCAATAATTTTTTTATTATAGAATTTTTTTTCCTTTGATTCTCCAAGTAAATCTTTTGTCATTTGTTTAATAGTATTTGTTAAATTATCTTGCACATAATTTGTTTCTTTATGAACATCCAAAATCTTGAAGTTTACTTAAAATTAATTTTATTAGTATTTGTATGTGTCCCTATTTAATTTTATGACAATGATTCCTAGTACTCTATGTCATGCAACTCTTCATCTTAAAGTCTAGAACTAATAATCGATGTTGAATACTTAAATTCTTACTTGGAATGACTTTATAATCTTTACATTCTCGACAATCACTTCTATCATAAGAAAATAATCAATTTGTGTTTTATTAAATTCATTCTTATAAATAATAGTATGTTCATCACTTTTCTTAAATAAAGTATAAGTAATAACAAAATCATACGCGGAAACAAAATTTAATATGGCTCGAACTCCTTCATTGATCACTCCAAAACCGTAGCCATCATGAATATTTCTAAAATTTTCTATCACTTTACCAACATATCCATTTAAATTTCTTCCAATTAAAACTCTTTCTTCAAGTGATACCATTTATATTAATTCTTCTAGGTTATTTCAAAATTTTTCTTTTGAATTTATATCTAATCCTACTTGAGAAACATAAGCACTCATATCATAAAAAATTTTAGTATCAACAACAATCTTAAGGGCTACAATTCTATCTCCAATTCTATTAATTTTTACAACATTATCTTTTAAACTATTATCTATAATTACACCTACAACATTTCTAGTGTGACTCTTACCTGATTACTAAAGCTTAAAAGCTAAGCATAATAACAATAAATAATGTCATAACAAATCAATCAAAAAAAATATAATAGTTTTAAATAATAATAAATAAATCAATCAAAATAAGAGATATTAAATAATAGAGAACAAATAAAAAAGCAAAATAACTCAAAATCAAATCTGAAATAAAAAAATTCCAAATTCAAAATTTAAAAAATCCTTAAAAATAAAAAATAAAAAAAGCAGATTAGGGGTACACACCATCATAAAGATGAGGAGCGGTGAAAACAGAGAAGTGATAAACAAGCTAAGAAAATATTTTGGTCTCATCGAATTCAATGGCATACTCAAGCCTTTCTAAATTCTATCTAAGAATGGAAAAAAAAATTTGAAACTCGAGAATAACTCCAAAATTGAATTCAAATTGAGACTCAAGCCAATGGATTTACTAGAGCTTTCTTTAAAGTTAGAGGTGACCCACTTAAAATATAGTTGATTTGGCTCAATAAATATACATATACATACAATTTGTAAGATAGCTTCATGAGTATTTCGTGGCTAAGTGGTTGAAAACTTAAAAACTAGCCAAAAAAAAAAAGCTTTTTTTCAAATACTTCCCTCAAAAAACTTTTTTTCAAATACTTCCCTCATTTCTGTTTACCTTTTTTTTCCATCTACATCAGTTTCATTTTTTTTTCTTTCTCCCTTTTTATTTTTGGTGGTTGAGTTGTGATTTAAAGTAATGATCACTACTCCCTATTCACACATATGATTAAACTTTCTCCACAACAAAAAAGTTTTCTCACTGCTCTTTGACAAGCCTAATCTTTGTCAGCCTCTCCAAGCTTCTTTGCTCCAAGTAAATTCGCTCTCTCCTCGATGATGGCCACAGCCCTTTGAGACCAAAATTTCACCATAAAATATTAAGGTTGTGAAGATGGCTCAAAAATTTAAAATCTTTCAAAAATCATATCAAATTTTTAACACAAATCAAAGTCAATGAGCTGACCATCAAGCCAAACCAATTTTGGGTTGAACTTGAATTGAGATAAAATAAAGCTAATCCAAGATTGGGTCAAAGAGAAATGTTTGCATAAATGATTGATGTAAACATACACTTATGCAAGTTCTTAAATATGAAGAGACACACACAGATAAATATATAGATGTTATGTATATATCAATCTATTATCTATATATATGTATGTATGTATATGTATGCATCTGTATGGATGTATGTATGCATGCATGCATGTATGTATTTATATTTATTTATAGAGTGAATGTATCTATATGCCTGACTAAAGTAGCGTCTTAGGGCGATAAAAACATTAATTGAAAATGGATCCATTTTTAACTTGAATCAAACTCATATCAAAATTAGCAAGCCATGCTGAGCTCAAGTTGAGATAGGATCAAGCCAACCTACCACTTGTGGGCTCCAAAAATTCCGACCGCTCCCAAGGTCTCTTTGCATTTTTTTATAAATTTGTTTCGAGAGAGCTTTGGAGGGTCAAATCTTCAGAAGGCATATTGGATTGTAAATAAGACACTACCCAGAGATTTTGCCCTCATTTTGCAAGGATATTTTGATCTGAGGTTTAATCTTTCCCATGAGCGCAAGCCCTTATGGTTAATTATCTCACCTAATAATAGGAGAGAACTTTTGATTAAGCGTCATTCAGAATTGAATATTCGACATATAATAGCAACAGACATGGGGAGTAAGTTGCAAAGTATGTCACTTGAAGTTTAAAGCTGGTGGTGGGAAATGAAAGTGAAACGCGATCAAGTTCCCATGGATCTGTCATCCCAGGTCATCATGGTCTCTGATCTAATTGGTTAGTTTGTAGTCGACGCAACCTGACAGAAAGATCTTTATCAACAGCCATGGGTTGTGTCGTATAAGGGCTCTTTGTAGATCTATGTTGGAGTTTTGTCCAAGGGGACAAATTTATGTCGACCTTAGCAAACAAAATGTTATGTGTCAGTCAATTGTATCATTATGATTTACAACTCAAATAGTAGAAAGTCATTAAGGAACATACGGGTTGCGGCTATAATCGTAATATAATGGTGTCCTTTGGCGACAACCACCCATTCAAAGAATTATGGTCGTAATCGCTATTTTGTAGTCTTATTCGGCGACAAAACGAAGCAAATAGATGACTCGAGTCACGTCCTTACTGACATGAGATTACTTTGATTGTGAATATTAGGATGTTTTTGATATAACATTAGCTCTTTGTGAGCTGAAGTCAGTCAAAAATTTATCACCCTCGACAAACTATTGCGAAGGGTGGATAAATTTTATTTTTAAGTCTTAAGTGATTTAATTTTAACTTGAGTATTTTAGTTGATTACTTTGAAAGTCTTGATTTAAAAGATTGAACCCTACGATTGAAATATTTTATCAACTCGATCATCATCGGGGAGTTAAGCATTTTAAACTTTTATATTTGAAGGTAGCATTCAGTATTGTTAGTTTAAACTTCTATAGTATGAGTAATGTCAACTCTTGTCCTTACAATGAGGAGGATCGGACTATGTGATTTAGACATGTAAATTCTTATCCTTTTAAGATTTGGATATTTATTTCAAAACTACTAGACTCGTCAACTTCAGTCCATGCGAGGAGGAGGATCAAACTAGTTATGTTGGACTTACAATCCTATCATATAGACAATGTTGTATGATTAAACAACGCAGTATCCTTGAACCTAATATTTGAACATTCAATATATTTTTGTTGGATCACATGCAAGTTTTAATCAATTTCATATATTTGACTATTCTACACAATTTTGCATGTCTTAAGGCAATTTGCATAATTTAAAGTCTGAATTGAATTAATAATTGCTTTAAAAGACACATTTAAGACTTCAATTTATATAATTTGCCTTTTCTTAAATGAATATATTGATGCATGCAGAGATTCACTTTAAGCTTTTAAAATATCATCTTTTGTTTATTTGCAAATATGTTGTGAATCTAGTGGCGTCATTTTACATAATAATTATTCATTTCAATATTTAAAAATAACATGTCTTAAATTTAATCATAAATCATGATATTTAACACTTAAGTTTAGTCTCAATTTATGATATTTTATGTTTAAGTCAAGTTCATGCCTAATGGATAAACTTAGTCCCAATTTATGATATTTTATGTTTAAGTCAAGTTCATGCCCCAACTAATGGAATTAGGTATACAATTTAATTTAAGCCCTCCCAATTTTTTTTCACATTCAAGACATTTGAAAATTTAAAGAATTCAAAATTTTCAAAATCATTTGCAAGTCTCGACATCCTTTTTTTTTTTTTTTTTGCAAGTTCAGAAGTTCAAATAATTCAATTTTAATTTATTTTATAAGTTTACAAAGTCCAAATTTAAAAAATTATTTTGCAAGTCTAAATTCAATTATAATCTAGGCAACTCCCGGCGTCGTCCCGATTCAAGGGGCTGCATGTTTGCCCAGCTGTCAATAAGATGCACTGGTCAGTGTCGTTGGAAGAAATATTAATCCACTGGTCTATAAGATGCACATGGCCTTTCATTTACTTTTAAGAAAATGATTAAGAGTGTGGCATCGCACTCTCACACTAGGCTACCATCTCGCCAAAAGTAAGGTTGGTCCTTAGAAATAACAATCCCAGATCAGTGCATTTGCACGTTACATCAGGACCAAGTTCAAAATTTGGGGCACTGCTTCTAGTTCTTGAAGCAAGTGAGCTCCAGTAAAACGTCTCCTATCTGTACAACTCTAAACCATCTTCTAGATCCATTAATTCTCTTGTATTTCGCCACTGCCATGCCCTCGATGTAAACAGTGTCCGTCATTTCGACCTGCAAAGAAGAAAATGGTGGAGAGTCGAAGCGGAGCCAGAAGTTCTAGCCCTTGGAGTGGTGCGACGATGGTCTTTCCGGTCAAAGCTGGTTTGAGTTCGAATGGGGAGATGTCGTCGATAACCTTGGAGTCATCGGCGACGACAGAGCGTCAAACCTAATTGTTGACGCAAAGCTCGGAAGCTTTGCCATGGTCAGCTTCCTCCCGCCCCTGATTCTCGCGCTTGTTTAACCCCAAAGTGGGGATATTCCTCGGTGAGCAAGAGGGAGGTTGGCTAGGTCAGACAAGCGAATGGCGCTGAACAGAAAGAACGGTGAAGGAAGGTCACGAGCAGGAGAGAAAGATGAGAGTCTCGAATTTCTCTGTATGCTACGATTCCATCGTTGCCTTCCAGCCAACCCTAATTGCGACTGTACAGGAAATGCGGCACTTTTGACTGCGACTGTACAGGGAGAGCGGCAGTTTGCGAGCGATTCGAGCGTCTGGACTACTCGCGACACTGTAAACATGCTGGGATGACAGGAGAAGAAAGATGGAAGTTTCAGAGGTCTGCGCACACCGCCATTACATCGTTGCTTTCCCTACTAGCGAAGGCCAGGGTCTCGGCCATTACGTGTGTACAACCGGGAGAAAGAGGCGAGGCCACGGAGGGCTTCAGTACAGGCAGAGAAGATCGACGATACCAGGAGCGGCTTCGTGAGGTTGTCTGAGGTAGAAGAAGGCGCGGGAGACACGAGCAAAGTTTCGATCAGGAGAGCAGAAGGCTGCGAATGAGAGGGGGCCACTGATGCTTCATGCGAATGAGGTGGAATTTCTCAAGAGGTTTCCCTGCTTGACCAAATTTTAAATTGACATTAATTAATTTTAATTAAACTTAATTAGCAGCATGAAATATTAATTTTAATAATTTTTAAACGTCAAAACAACCAAACCTTAATTTGGCTTGAGAGCCACTCGAACTTCAAGTCAATTTTGAGCTGGGGTCAAATAGGCTTAAAATTAGCGTCTCCTTGGGTCTCCTTGGGGTAACTGCAGCTTATTGAATAATCTGCTGATAAGCTGATTAAAAATAATCTGCCGATAAGTTAGGTGCGGTGGCTATTACAAATTTTTACTTTTTTAAAAAAGTCAGACCGTTGCCAGAAAGCTGTCATTGTACCTAGATAGGTGCGGTGTGAAAGCGCAGATTTCAACGTTTTGAAAATGCATAAGCTGACAAAATGCAGTTTACCCAAACAGACCAGGTGCGTTTACAAAACACCACCGCACCAAATAAGCTTCTCCAAATAGACCATAAATCATTAATTGTCTTATAAAGCCTGCATGTCACATAAGCCTCCATATGTACCTCTATGATTTTCTCACTAAAAACATCACCTCCCCTCCTTGCCCTCATTCTTGTTCCTGATATTTCCTTCCATTAAATTACTTCAGAAGAAATATTACTTGGAATAAAAAACTATAAAATTTACTTTGGCCAACAGTCTCGTCATCAAGCCACTTGTTGTCTTATTTCTATATCTACACATTCTATTATTATTTCTTCCCATATAAAGCGTAACACCATGAAAAGGTTATAATGTTCTCCATCTTTTTTAAAATGAGTTTATCCTACCTTAGTGCACTGCAAAACAAGCAAAAAAACTATACATCAACTGATAACCGAGTTAACCATAACAATAATAAACATATAAATATTATTACTGAAAAAGTCAAGAGTCAATTACAACCAACACGCTTGAAAGGGAAAAAACAATAATACGACACCCAAAAATCTGAAAAAACAAAAAACATGACACACTCAAACTAGGGTGGATCTAAAGATGGTGAAGGTGATCGGCAAGGGGTTGGTCATCCTGAGAGGTAGCAACGAGTGGGGAAGGCATGGTGATAGCAAAGGTGTGTGGGTAACCTCAAGGGAGAGGTGCGAAGCTACAAGAAGAGCAAGTGTGGTTGCTATCCTAGACAAGGTGTTGTAAGGCGAAGAAGCGAAAGAAAAAGGTTATTATAGCTGCAGCATCAGGTGGTAGCGGGGGCGGGGGGGGTGCAAAGGACTGCAGGACATTAAGAGGATGGTTGTCCAGGGTGGCGAGGGCAAGGATAGGTGGCTGGAATTGGAAAGACTACAATACGGCAGCTGCAGTAATGGAGGGGGACCTGGAGCATTACGGAGAGGATGTAAAAAAGGATAGAGAATATAATCACTGCCTCGTGTGAGAGATACAGTCTAAGCCCCACCCAAACCCTCAGATATAACCCTTAAAAGGGGAAAATGGATGTTGGCGGCTGTCCTAAACAAAATCATGACAAGAATTGATATCCTAAGTGAATCTCAAATGTTTAGAGTTTGATTCAAGGCTACCTCAAACTTTTATCATTTTCGGGCCTAGCTAGCCCTTGAATAGCAAAAAAAGTTCAAATTCCAGACAACAATTTTGCATTATTAAAGCATCTTTTGTAGTTTATAGCTGCATCTTAAAGTGCAGCGGCGATACTAGTTTATGCCGCACAACTGCCTGCCAAAAAACAGAGGATCTCAGTACACGGCAACGTAGATCTAAAAATCCATGCAATACTAACAATGAGAGATACCACGTCATTGCACACTATAGAGCCTTCGTTTATAAAATTATGGAGATGTTGACGTCTCATCTCATTAATACACAAAAGAAACTCCAATATTGATATCTCTAAGAGAAATGGAAGGGTAGCTGCATAAAATTTTGAAATTTTTGGCCATTGAAGGAGATCTAATCAAACATAAAAACAGCCATGAGGAGGAGATTTGGGTTTTAGTTTTAAAATCTTTGGCTCACATTTAGTGTCCTTTGTGTAAGGATTAAATTCCTCTTTCTTATTGCATAAGCGATATCTCCAGAAAGTTTGTCAATTTAAAAATCTAACAACAATCTTCTCCCTAAAAAAGTTTCTAATTTTCAATATTCAATAGCTAATTTTATTAGATTCTCCAAAATATTAAGGTATAAAAAAGGGAAATTGACACATATACCACAAAATTCATGGGTAGTTACATATAAAACTCAAAAAGTTCCATACTTACATTTATGACACTTTGGTGCCATAAACCTAAGTATAAAAAGATGCATTTCACTTTTCAAAATTAATAATAGGGAAAATTTTCATGTGATATTAAATATTCGAGTGTTATACATGTAAGTATGAAAGTTTAGGTGTTAGATCTGTAAATACATAAGAACTGTGTGGTACTGTATGTAAATGCCCTTTGAGGATGTGGAAAGAACTTGCCTTATCTAAGAGTGCAGGAACTGTAGAAGTACAGAATCAAGATTCAGTTAATTTTGCAGTCAACATAAACTTGGGAATGGATTGGACCATCCACAATGTGAAACAGCAATTGTTTGTAGCTCCCACGAACTATTGGCCAGATACCTTCATAGACTGGCTCTGCTCAACTTGTATCAACTTATAAACTCTTTTTATTGTCCCTCTTCTGCTGCTAGGCTGTCCCAACTAAGGTTTTTTTTTTCTTTTTTAGCTATCCAAATTGATATCCAGATTAATAAACAAAGACTAGTGGTTACATATCAAAATTCCAAAACACTCCTATAAAAGCATCATATCATCAATCCATGAGTAAAGAGACTGCAAAACCACCATCCCTTGTATGAATAAATAATGAAATCAAGTTTTACTGCCAATGTAAAAGAGGAAAACTTTTTTCCCTTTTTTTTTTCTTTTTTTGTTATTCACTTAAAGACATCTATTTATAACAAAAGGCGAATATAACATCCTATAATAAGAAAATATATATACAACACAAAAAAAAACATAGAATGCTTTCCTAATTTTATATTTCCAACATTAGTATTCCCCTTTAAGCAAAATCATATATATCAGTTAGCTTCAACCTGGTAGAAAATAAAAAGAAAAATGAAGGGCCAAATCTTTTGTCAGAATATCGTCTTTTTCCTGAATAGGAGATATGAGAGGCAGCAATCTTCTAAAAAAGCACATCTCAAATTAAACATCAACCAATTTGATTCGTTTATGGAAAACAAAGTTGTTGGTATTGTATATTGTAGAACGATTGTCACAGTACAGACCCATGGACTAACTAGAAAAGCCATTATTGCAGCCTTATCGATACATCTGAGATGCACATAGAAGACTCCCAATGTTCTATTTTGGAGGTTGCAAGTGTTGAAATTCATAGAGTTATTGAAATAAGGCATAGTGAGTCAAATAAATCAATTGTTCGACTAGCCTTCAATATTAAGATGAATCATCAAAGGATTTCTCATTGTTGAAAGTAGTTTTGAGTATCCACAGGAATATAAGTAGATTTCTAACCCAATGTATCCTCTAGAGAAAGAGAGAGAGCTTCATTCTATTGTAAATAAATTTAACTAGACAACAATATTTTCACCATCCAAGATTTTTAAGAACCCCCTTACGTAGATAGTTTTGCCTTTAAAGATGCCATTTTAGTAATTCCTGGTGGTAAGATGTTATCAGCATAAACATTCAGCAAAGCTGAGCTTGATGGTGCATGGCTGAGAAATATAAAATGATTTATTGTGCTGCTACTAAGATCAGTCTCAACAAGAAGTTTGTAGAAGTTTTAAGCCTAAACCAGCTCCGTCTGAACTGATTGATGACCTTGGGAAGACGTACAATTTTCCTGTAAGTAAACCACAGAGGTAGTTGCTCAAGATAAATACCTCATTAGAAACATAATAGTGAAAAGCATCACTCACATTCAGCAGCAGCACAAACAAATCTAAATTAATGGCCATATATAGAAGAATCAGAAGAGTTAAGCATGGAAATATAGACCTTTTGAACTCGTTGATAATCCACCGAACTTAGAATCAATGGACCTAAGATATTAGGATAAAATTTAATAGCAAACACTCATCAACAAGCAATTAATTTAGCCCCAAAATAGGGAATAAACAAATCCCATATATAGTGACTAAATAAAGCACTCATCTAAACATTAATGACCTATTTTCATAAAAAATTCTATAGTTTTTTTCTTATATGTCCAAAAAATAGATTCATATTATAAGATTCATAACGGCAATCCCTAGTCGTTATTACTTATTATTAAATTTTATTTCCTCATTAATGACCTCTATTCTACCTATTATTTTTACCAACCAACACTTACAGCAGCTAATCTCTCTAGCTAGTATACTGCAAGCAGACCTTTCCAACAGTTCTATCCATCTACCGGTGATCCTACTAGAATTCGTCGATAA
>NEWO01000003.1:4477145-4536983 GCA_003013225.1 Phalaenopsis aphrodite | reverse complement strand
CTTTGGAGATTGAATATGTGCTGGAAAATTTCTTTGTGTTGAACCTTTATGGATTTCGGTTTTGGCTCCTTTGAGAACTTCTTTATGTAGTAGACTTAAGCTAAATGTTACCTTTTATGGGATTCAGTTTTCCCCCTGTGTTGGGCTCGGTTTGCCCCTTTCTTGGGCTCGGTTTGGGCTCCTTTTTTGTGATTTTATGTTGGCTGAAATCCCTTATTGTTTGGACCATTTCTTGGACTTAGTTTGCCCCATGTGCTGGGTTCGATTTACCTCTATGTTGGGCTCGGTTTGGGCTCCTTTTTGGTATTTATGTTTGTCAAAATTCTCTTATTATTTGCATTATTCTGTGGGCTTGATTTGACACTTTTATGGAGGATGGTTCGATTGGGGCCTCCTCTTTAATGCCCCCCTCCTCTTGAGATTTTTATGGGTAATCAAGTTTGTCATCCAAAAATTCATGAATTTTAATATCTATCTCTGTGTGGGAGTGTTTGATATGAGTATTCTCATGTTTTATATGATGAAAGTGGGTTTGATCTCAATGATGTATAATAGTTTGTCCATTCACTCTCTTATGTATGTCAAATACAATGCAATGGTAGTACTTATGATGGTTTCTTTATGTTGCCTTTGGGACTTTCTTCTTGGCCCTTACCCGTAGGTCTATGCTGCCTTTGGGGTCTTCTTCTTTGCCCCTACCCGTGGGTTTGTGTTGTGTTGGGTTCCTCCTTGCCACCTGTGGCCGTGAGCTTCTTATATGGGGTTTGGTTTGGTTTGTCCTGGCTCTTACCCGTGAGCTAGTTGGAGCTTGGTTGTGCGTTTTCTGGCCCTACCCGTGACCCTCTACTCTCTTTCTGGCCTTACCCGTGAGCCCCTACCCTCTTTTCTGCTTTACCCGAGAGCCTCACCTATTGATCTCTTCGTGGAATAAGTTGGGTTGATAGTCATCCCTCTCTGTGGCCTCTGGTTATGAATATTTATATCGTTCTATATGGATAATTTTATGTTTATGCGAAATAAAAAAGCTTTTAATGAAGGTTGGATTTAAATGATTTTGATATTGGCATGATTTTCTAGAAGGCTAGAAAGTTTCCTCTATTAATTAGTCTCTCTTATTTTGTGACATATAAAAGTTTTTATAGCTTTATTTCAGGAAATCATGAATTTGATATAAATTGAATTCATGAAGTGTTTGGAAATTCATAAAATTGTCATTTGGAAATGAATCCTTTCTGGGTTGATCCAATTATAAAAAGTTGAGAAAATGATATCCTTCTTAGAATGATTCAAGAATCTTGGGCATAATTTTTAGATCATGTTGATATAACTTTGAGGATTGCTTCACCCTTATTCCTTCATCTTTTGAGTGGATCAATTCCTCATCTCTCTCATCCTCATTTTTATTATTTTCTTTCCTTGCTTCTTGGTTTGGTTTTCTGTGTTTGTGTCTGATACATAAGTTCTCGTGTATAGTCTTTTGCTATATGTGAAACTATCAAGCAAGGTCGTAAGTAGATCGGTTTTATTTTGGGGCGTAGGGCGGTGATGACAAAGGCACGCCGGTGGTAGAGCAGAATGATATCTCATCCTGCAACACCATGACTCAATTATGGGACCTGATGAACTGTAGGATATAAGTATCATTCACCGACATTAAACAAAAGAGGGACTTGTATCTTCTTAGGTTGTTGGTAGTCCTAGGCCCGATGACGTGATCGACTTGTGGACAACTATACCTTTTAAAATTGATAAAATAAATTGATAAGAACAAATACAATATTTATAAAAAATATTTTCACTTCAAAAATTGATATGACTTTTTTTTGTATGCTTGAAACATATGTGCATGCCAAAACTTAAATATTAAAATATGTTACAATCGGGTTGTCCACTTGTTGATCACCGATCTTGGGCTAAGGAGTACCCTCCTAAGTTAGGTTTAGTAGGATATCCTTCTAGTGGAGTGGCAGGTTTTATACATCCGGGTGATCGACTAGCCTTCGACGACCCTCGAGTACAAATATATATATTTGAGTCTAGCCCCGACCCGAGTGTTTGCGGTCCCCTCTTTTCAGACTTTTTCATATGTTTTTCTTGGAATTTTTAGACAAAGCACTTGTGATATTTTCTCCGGGATTTTTCCGAGGTTTTGACAATTTTATTTAAATTATTACTCGTCGATTTTCCCAAGTTTTTCTTCATGGATTTATTTGTTGATTTTCTCGAATTTTACTAGCAACGTTTCTTTTATTTTATACATTGAATAATAGTTAGCTTAAAGGAGCAGCAAACTTTCCAAATTTACAGGTGTGATTTACATTGCAGTATTTTTATTTCATAGCATGTTGTATTACTCTCCTAGCATGTTATATTGTTTTTCCTAGTACGTTATACTATTCTTTCAGCATGTTATATTGTTCTTTCTCTGTACTGTACATTATATTGTCCTTTTCTTTTATACTGCATGTTTTGTTACTTTGATACACAATATACCTTAGTATAGGAAAACTTAGTGATTATATAGGAATTAACATTAAACTTTGAGAAGCTACGACGGAGAGCTTGGAGCGAAAACCATGGGCAGCATGACGAGGAACGACTTCAAGATGGATCTGCAACACTAAAACACTTTCACATTCACACTGAAAACTTTCTTTAGTTTAAATAACAACCCATAAGAGTTCGAGGTGGTTTGTCTAGCGCAACAAAAACCCTCACATATCATTTTTAGGCTTTTGCACAACCCTGGTTATGCAATTATAAGTCCTATCACTTTAGGATTCTGAGGTTACTGTATGATACGCTGTAAATCCTCGTATCTTTTTAGTCTATTTGCACGATCAGATATCATACAAATATAAGTCTTAAATTCTAAATAAATTGCAGGATTAAACACTAAATAACATAATTTCAAAGATATAAAGCCAAACATTAGGATAGTTGGGAGGTCACTGGGGTTCTCCCCGGATCTATAATATCTCATATTTTTCGCTCCTTTGGATTTTTTAAAATAATTGTTTCTATTTGGGTCATTCTCATTTGATTTTCTCATGTCTAATCTTGGAAACCTAAACTTTGAAATCTGGAAAGTAAAACCACTGATCTTAATCAAAAGTTTTTTTAAGTGACCCCGGTCATTTAAGATGTAATTAACTATAGGAGTTTGCCTCTATAGGAAACTTGGAACCCATATAAAATAAACTCTATATAATTTTTATATTATGTAAGGGAACTTGTTGGCCTCATATAAAATATTTCACAGACCAAACGGATGTCACAAATTCTTTAGTTTAGGTGATTGAGTCTACTACAGGTGATATGTTTATTCTTCGGGATAAATATATTATCTGTGGTATTGTGCTTAATCACTCAAACTATTCAAAATGTGAGGCTCGTTTGGTCTCACATATTTTTAAATCAAAATGTTACTTTCAAAAATCATATTCATATCAAAACTATTTTCATATTTTCCTATATATTTTTCAAAATCAAAATTAAAACGGCCGACAATATTCAACATAGATGGTTGATATATTTTGATAAACTTTTCAATAAAGTTTTTGAAAATACGATCGACTTTAATGATCTTAATATCACTAATAATAATAATAATTTTTATTTTAATCATGGCATTAGTAAAAAAAAAGTTGAGCCTTTAAAGAAAAAAAAATGGTGGAAAATTGGTAAGTACTAATAAAATCCTAATAGAAATGTGAAAATATTTAGGAAATTTGAGAATTTCTTGGCTTACTAAATTTGTTAATATTATTTTAAAAAATAAAAAAGATGTCTGAGGAGAGGAGGAAGAGTATTTTCGTCTCATTTTTAAGAATAAAGGAATGCACAAAGGTGTGCAAATTATATAAGAATTAAGTTAATGTACATTAAAATTATGGTAGAGAGTGATTTAACATAAGTTAAGACGCGAAACAAAGATTTCTCATAATCAATTTGGTTTTATGTTGAGCAAGTCTATCATAAAAGCTATACAATTATTGAGAGATTTGATGGAGAAGTACAGAGAGAGAAAGAAGAATCTTCATATGATTTTTATTGATTTAGAAAAAGCTTGTGATAAAATTCCAAGAAAAGTTCTTTAGAGAGTTCTAGAAAAGAAGAGGGTTAACAAGTCATCAAGGATATGTATACTGGAGTTGTCACTTGTGTTCGAACAGAAGGAGGATTGACCAAATATTTCCAATTTCAATTGGATTACATCAAGGATTGGCTTTAAGCTCATATCTTATGCTTTAGTTATGGATGCACTTACTGGACATTTACAGGAGGATGTACCTTGGTGTATGCTTTTCGCGGATGATATTCTTCTTATGGATATGATTAGAGAAAGAGTTCAGAATAAACTTGAATTATGGAGGTCTACATTAGAGTCTAAAGTCTTTTGTTGAGTAGATATAAAACTGAATATAAGGAATGTCATTTTAGTAGTAGTAAATCTAGAGGTATAGTTGCAACAATAGGTGATCAAATCATTAAAAGGAGTGAAAAATATTAAATATATCGGGTCCATTGTTCAAAGTGATGGTGATATAGAAGTGAAGGAATGTATTGGGCCTATTGTGTGATAGAAAAGTACCACTTGGACTTCAAAGGAAAGTTTTGTAAGATGCTGATGAGACCTGCAATGCATTATGGAGAAAAAATTTAGTCTATAAAAGAGTAGAATCAAACTAAATTAAATGTTGTTGAGATGAGAATGCTTAGGTGGATAGTGAGTTGACTCTTAGAGACACAATGCGAAATGAATATATTCGCAAAAGAATTTGTGTAGCTTCAGTGGCAGATAAGAGTAAAAATAGTCATCTTAGATGGTTTGGCCACATTAAACGCCGACCATCTTATGATCTAGTTGGGAGAGTAGATGTTTTGTTTTAGATTCAACTTATCTTAAGAAAGGAAGAGGTTGACCCAAAAAGACTTAAATTGTATAAAAAATTATCTTGATTTATTAGAATTACATGAAAATATGACACTTCGTAGGACATAATGGAGAAAAAAGACTCAAGTAGCCGACCCCACTTGGTGGGATAAAGGCTTGTTGTTGTTTCCTATGAATTGGTTTAGTTGGAAGGCAATAGGTGTGAAAGATTTTTGAAAAATATACTTTTGAGATAAAAATATTATTTTGTGAATTTTATAGTTTTCTTGTTAACAGTTACATATTAAATTTAAAGGGAGCGCGGATGAAAGTAATATAACAGGTAAAATAAATAAATAAATAAATAATCACATTATTTTATACCACATAAGTATACTATAATGATAATCTGCATTAAGTAAAAGTTCTAACAAGATGAGCCTTAATAAGAAAATAAATGGACTTCTGACTTCTTATAATAATGTTAGAATGAAGGAATGGTCCAACTGATACCATGGGGCATTGATAATTGCAATGTTGGGTTGATCAAAGTCTATCAACTGTTATTATGACCAAGGAGTTAGGTCACGAAATAATGAATTAGAGGTGTCAACACCTATGCAAATATCACTTGTTTCTAAAATAACAAGTACTCAAAATAAAATTTAAAATAAAAGTGGAACAAATAAATTCAAATATGAAATAGACGAGCATAGTGCGATAAAATTTTGAAATTTAACAGCCATGTGTATTTCTAACAAACTGTTACAGTTGATGCATATGATTGTGTTCACTGTATTAAATTAAGAAAAATAATATGTTTATTTAATATCACTGCCACACTAATTACAATTACAAATGTCAATACAAGTATTAATCATAAATCAGCATGCATAATACTATTGTTTTCTAGTATAATTAAACTTTATTTTAGAAGTATACATCTCATTAAGAACATAAGAAAATATACTTATGATTTCAAAAAACAAAGAGAAGACGGATCAGTGATCTGAGTTACCATTATTTGTCTGTATAGCATTTTTGTTATACAACTTTGGATACTTAATTGAAAACAATTTTTCCCGATGTAAATTATAAACTTTGGGTATGTACAAGTTTTTGTTGTGAGCTTTTTTTTACTTTTAAAGCTCTACTTTTTATTTTGTTGATTGTTCTAAGCATGCTTATGTATTAACATTTATGATGAAGATTAGACGACCTGAAATAAAATTAAATGCTTTGTGATGATGAAAACTAACTAATTTCCTAGTCACTAGACCCCGTTTTGTAAATGTTAATATAGATATTAGCGGAAAATGAATCTGGATGAATCGTCCTCCTCTGTTACACCTACGGTTACTCGAAGGGGGTTAATTGATGTGTGGCAAGTGCACTGTGCAACTAAGTTATAAGCAGTTGGTCAACCTCAGAAGTAGGAGTACGAGCTCGTGAGAGAGAATTCTGGCCGGCAGTTAGGGTCAGAAGAAATTTGCAGGCAAGTAGGGGAGGATTGCAAATGGATAGAGAGGAGCAAGGCAGCTATAATTAAGACTAACCGCGCTCTGGTACATTTTAAAGAGGAAAGCTCATATGTTGTGCATTATTCGCTAAAGGACCACATTTTTAAAACAGAATAATGAATATTAATGCTCTAACACACAGCAAAATAAGCACACATCACTCACTAAATAAAAAGTATTTTTCTAATTTAATATATTTCTATTCTAGCAAGCTAATAAGAACTAATAAAGCTGATATTTGCCAAACTTACATGCTCTGAAAGATGCATTGGACAGAAATAATTAATGCAGGGAGGTGGTTTTGCATTGTTCATGCTAGAGTTCGAGGGAGAGAGCATTCTTCTATCATACAATCGAGCAAATGCATCACTGTTTAGTAAAAGAAACTAATATAAGTTCATAAAGCACTTATTATGCATGATCACAAAAACTTAACAACCGAATGAATCTATAATGTTTACCTGCCCCCTACAACAATTTGATGGGGTCGGGTGGTACTTATGTCACAAGATTTCAGTAATAAACAAAGCTTCGGAGGATCAGCTAGAGAATTTTTTTCCCCACAGCGAAGGTCAAGCTGCCAAAATGTTCAACACTTAAATGAGAGCTGACACAACACTTTCATGATACTAGAAACTTGAGGACAGAAAGCATAACAAACTGCAGTATTTTTTTTGGCAAAGAATAATTTTGTTGTTATAAGACTGCTTTTCCAATTACTTTTGACTTTATAAAATTTTGATTAGATTCTATTTCTTGAACTCTAAGGAGGAATGCTTATAGCATGTCTTTCACATCTAAATATCAAAGAATTCAGAGTATCTGATATGATGTCATTTAAATCAACGGTTCATGCATGCACCAAAAAAGATTGTAGAACCTAGTTCCAACAAAGACATTTGATTGCATTAAAAACAGTAAATACATGTGTGTGCGCGCGCGCATGCATGAATGTATATATGTATGTAGGGATGCATGTATAAATATTTAATGTATGGATGTATATGTACATATGTATGTGTATTTATATGTGTGTGCGTGCATGCAAGCTGCTACCATGCCATTGGTACTTACAAGAACATTATGGCATTCCTGACGAGAAGAACCAGCACGAGGGCAAGTAGAACATTCCCTCATGTCATGTTGCCTTAAAGTCCCATCCTCACTTGCACTCCACACTACATTAGGATTGCCAACTTCAACCTATAAAGCAGATAGTAATAAGAAAAAATTAAAAAAAAAATACATCTGCGAATCAATCAACAAATCAATAAGAAAAAGAGAACCTGTGATCATGCAAAAACCATGGAGAAGCGTGCATGATATATGTTATGCGAAGATATGCATATAATATACATTGAAGAAAGCAACTAAAGATAAAAGAAGTCGGTAAAAATCTTACAGCCAACTTCTTGACTCGTCTGGAATGGCACTGGAAAAATGCCGATGGTTCCAAAGTGCTAATATTGCCACTTTTCTCTCTCACCACTCTTTCCCGAGATATATTGAAAATGCGAACCTAGAAGAATGCAAATACTAATGTTATATTCTCTAGCATTTGGGTCATCATGTGACACTAATCTCCAAGCTCCCTCTAGCAGATCAGAAGACTACCTCTGCATCACCTGCACCGGAAACTACAAGTTCATCGCATGTCTCTGGAACAAATTTTGCACAAAATATGTTTGCAGAATGCCCGGTATCAATGCTGTGAATCATTCCACCAGTAGGGTAGCTCCATATATTAACCTGCAAAATCAAAAGCATTTTCATTACTTTCAGAAGTAAAGAAGTAGACGGTACAGAATGGCAAGTAAAAGACTTTTTTTCAGTTATTTCAACTGAGCAAAGTTGCAAAAAAAAAAGCTTTCACAAGTCGATTTGAGATTATTCTACATCTACTATAAAATAAAAGCACACTAATAAGCTTGACAGAAGTATTCTTTTCATGACTGACATATATAGGTATGAGATGAGATAGCAAAAGGCAAGAAAAAAAAAACAAGCTAATAACTCAAGAAGATGCAACTAATCACAACTTCACAAAGAATATTTGCCAAAAATGTGAGTAAAGAAATTACTCTGGTATCATCTGATCCAGAAATCAATAATGAGCCGCTCGAATTCCAAGAAATTGCATTAACACAACCATGATGGCCCTGTAAGAGGTAAAAACAATGGGAAAATGATGTCAACACTCAATCATGATTTAACTAAAAGCAAAGAAAAAGAATATCCGGAACATCAAGCGCACTATGCCGAGTAACTAATAACTTACCCCGTTCTAGATAGTCAGATAAAACTTCTTCTACATTACAATATTTAGCAGCAATATTAAATTAAAGAAAGATAACAATTGGTTTCAAGGAAAAACACAATGATCTACTGGACTGCTCCTGAAACAAAGATCTAAGCCTCAACGCATGCTAAGAAATAGAAATGATGCTATCGCCATCAGTTAGGGCTGTGAATTCAGCGCATTTAACTTGTAGATCATTAATCGCTCGAAGTTTGATTCAAATTTTGCTCAGATCAAGATCAGTTCAAAATAAACGAAAAGAGCAACAAGCTAAAATTTTGGATCAAATTTTTTTTAGCCGATTTTGAGTTGATGGCAACTTGGCTCGAAATTAAATAGTTAACAGTCCTACCATCAATGACATCTCAAGTTAATCTTTGCATCAGTTTCTACCAGGCGCTTAAGCTAACAGTATCACTCATACCTACTTGAATATAGTTCCCTTTTAATCAAGCAGAAATGAACATATTTAAATAAAATACTCTGTATATCTATGGAGTTTTAAGAGCATTGATTAGCCAAAATGAGTAATAATGATACAAAAATCATGAAATAATCGATTTGAAAAACAAAATATAATCAGTTCAGTGTCGTGCCTTGTGGGTCAGCAATGACACACATGGTGACAGGCACAGCGACGCCAACCCAAGCAGACAGTTATAAGTTAGGCTTGACTGAAGAAAAAATCTATGGGTCACCCTCAAGTTGATTGAATTTCTATAGTTTTTTTGCCGAAAGAACAGTAAATTTTGAAGATTGTAGTCACGTCCTTCAATGCAGTAAGCGTATATCGTAAAAAAGAGAGAGAAGGTGGTTTCTGTTCAAAAGAAAAAAAAACACTTAAAAGGAGCAGAAAAAAGTGCCTAAAGAAAGAAATGGAGAAAAAGGAACCCCAACATAATAATCAAAGAAAGATAGATAAGCATTCTTTTGTGAGATCTCTCCATCTTTCACCTCTTTTGATGTTTTCCATGCTCTCTAACAACACATTTAAAAATATGAGAACATAATACTTTATTTTCTTCAGGTATTGGGTACAAGAGGTAAAATATTTATAGGAGTAATATAAACCCAATTACTGGGTCAAAAATAAAAAGACAAAATGGGAATGAAATAAATATAATTAACCACAAAAAATATGGAATGACTGCATAACTTAAAATTTAATCCACACTAAAGAAACAAAGATGGCAGGGAGCAACTACATAAGGTGTTTGATTCATCATTCACAAATAGGGTATATATATATATATATATATATATATATATATATATATATAGGAAAACCAATCTCTCCTTATTTGTAAAAATATAGCTCCTCTAAATTAGGACAGGAAATAATTCTGAATAAAAAATAGAATAACAAAAAATAGGCAAGGAATAAAATAATCAAAAGTTTCCTAAAATATCACAATCAAATCTTCCAAGATTTGGAGTTGGTTGTCCCGCGCACATAAGAGACATAAATAGGAAAAGAATCAAATCTTCTCAAATTTCCACACTCCCTCTCAAGATGGGTCATAAATGTTGTAGAGACCAACCTTGGCATGGAGTTTTGAGAAGGTATTAAAAAGAAAAGCTTTGGTGAAGATATCAACAGCTTGTTGGTGTGCTAGGATGTAGCTTAGTTATGTAATTCTCCCATTGATCTTTTCAGAGATGAAGTGTCTAACAACTTCAATATGCTTGGTCATATCATGATCCACAAGATTCTTAGCAATATTGATAGCAACTTGACCATCACAAAACATTTGCATAGGACTAATAGAAGTACATCACAGTTCTCTTAACAATTTATGAATTCAGATCCCTTCACAGATCCCCAAAATAAGTGTTTTATACTCTAAGTTTGCAGTTCTTCTCAAAACAATAGCTTGATTCTTACTTCTCCATGTAACCAAATTTCCCCAGAAATATAAGCAGTAACCTGTGATAGATCTTCTGTCAATGAATTCTCCAGCCCAACTAAAATCATGTAGACTTCCACTTCTCTATTTCTGGTTTTCTCAAAAATTACTCCATAATGAGTCTTCTTGAGATGCACCGGAATTTCGTATACCATCTCCAACTACTCTTCATTTGGGTTATTCATATGTTGGATCGGAATACTAACAGAATATGCAATATGTGGCCTAGTATGTGATTGATAGATGAGTTTTTTTATCAATCTTTAGTATCTTCCCTTATCAACACATTATTCTTCATTGTTAAACTTATTATTGGGCATAGCACCCAATTTTTAAAAACCAGATAAAATTTTGACAATTTTAAAATATACCCCAAATTTCACATTTCTCAAATTTCAACCAAATTAATTTTATAAAATTCTAAACATTAAATCGATTAATTTGATATATAACACCATGCATGAATTTTAAACGTATAAGAAGATTTCAAATTATGAAACAAAAGTTTAATTAACCCTTAATTTAATTCTTATTTTCCTGTCACTGTTCTCAGTAGACCTATTCATGCGACATGCAGCCATGGGATGGATCAAAAGATTGAGATTTAACAGGTTTAAGTTAAATTGTCGCATTCCATTTCATTTTCCCCTCTCCCTCGCTTCATTTCCTCGCGCTTAAAACTTTCATGATTGGAACATGAAGCGGGGCGTGAACTGAGCGAACGGCTGAGAGTCTATACTTTATGTTGAGAGTACTAGAGAGAAATCAATAAGTAGGGAACCCTCTCTCACATTAGTTGAGACATTCATTTCCTTCATTACATTTTCTTGTTGACATTCGCTACAAATTCAAGCATTCCATGTGTTTCTTATTACTATAGCTTTGCAAGAACAGCAACGAGACTGTAGAACTGAGAGCTACACTCTCTGATAGGTCCATTACACAAATTTTCAAGAAGGATTAAGGGGAAATGTGGAAGAAGAAAGAAGAATATGAAGTATTGGAGAAGGGTTGGTTATACCGAGAAATTCTTTCGAGGTAGGAATTCGTATATGAGTTATGTTTCGGGTTAAATCACAAGATAAGCGAAGATTTCATAAAATCCTAAGAGGTTTGTGAATTTCAAGTTGTTAAAACTAAGCGGCTAGCTCGAGACGATCATGGAAAACTCGTCGTAGGGCTAGTCAGTCGATTCAAATGAAATAATCACATGTTAACTTATGAAAAATAACTTTTTGTAGGTTTCCATGTGATTATATATTAGATATTATTGCATTTAAAATTTTTTATAATTAAAACATATGATATATGAAATGTCTATGATGAATATATTTTACAAAAATTATGTTTTAAGAAATATCACAAATGATGTTACAGGTAAGCTATTATATGAATACTTACAAGTACGAATGATAGAGAATGATGGGATTCCTGACTTCTAGTATTCAGACAGAGAAGAAACTCTGAAAACCATTGGGATCAGATAGGAATGAAATATTGGGAACTGTTGGTATTAATCACTATTGATAACTGTCATGTTGGGAGGTGTCCAATTTTTATCAATAGTTAATGTAGTTTTTGGGTCAGGTGATGGCCCATGACATGGTAGGACATTGAAATAGTTGAGACTTCTACAATTACAAGTGACATTACTATAATTAGATTGATAAATATTATGAAAATGCTTAAGATTACACATAAATAGATGAAATACATATTTTATGCAACAATCATGATTTCATTAAATAAATGTTTTTTTACATGTTTTATATGATTATAACATGTGTCATGGGTTCTGGATATGTACATGGGTTACATATGAGCATAACAGTTATTCTTTTTTATTTATAAAATCTTATCTTAGTCTTGATTATTTCGCTAAGCTTGTTGAAGTTCACTATACATTGTTGACTTTCAAGAAGGTATAAGGAGTAACGGAGCGAGTATTTAGATATGACTTGTATAGGTTTTGCATTTCATAAGTTTGAAAACTTATACAGACATTTGAATATGTACTTTAATTGTGTTAAATTTAACAGCTCTGCGTGTGTAAGTGTTTTAGTGATATGATTTTTCACGCTTCTGATTATATGTAAATGATTTATGAAATGAAATGTATCAAATACGATAGCAGCGATTTATTTAGACTAGTTCAACACTTGTTGGGTCCTAATTCTGCAAGTCATGACGAATGCTGATGAGAATTTAGTATGACCAAATCGTCCCCCTCTATCGCACCGCAGTTAACCCTTAGGAGGCCAGTTGGAGTGTTACATTTGGTTTTATTGGAGTATTAGTAGATTTGCATCCAATCATCCATGTTTCATTTAATGGATCTATCCACCTTTGGACCTTGCTACCTCCATACCTAAAATATATCTCATATTTTCTAGGTCCTTGAGTTTAAACTCAACGGCAAGCACTTCTTTGATTTTGAAAATTTCTTTTTCATCGTCACTAGTAAGGATAATATAATCCACAAATACGATCAGTGCGGCAATTTTATCTCTCTGAGTTTGTTTTATAAACAATGTGTGATCAACTTGACTAAGAATATCCATTAGAATTCGTAACTTTAGCAAATCTTTCAAATCATGCCTGGCTATTATTTAAGCTCATAAAGAGACTTTATGAGTTTGCAAATTAGGTGTTTATTGGAATTATTCTCAAGTCCTTGTGGTATATCCATGTATACTTCTTCCAGCTACCCATTCAGGAATTTTTTATGCCAAGTTGATGCGTTGAAATTTTTAGCAATAAGTCTGATTTTGAATATTTCAAAACTCTCATCAGCTTAGTATTTCATGTTGAACAACCATTTGCATCCAACAGGTTTCTTATCCTAAGGAAGTTTAGTAAAAATTTATGTGTCATTATGTTTTAGTGCTCAAATATCTTCTTCTACTGCTTTTCTCCATTCTGGATTTTCAAGAGCTTCATAAATGAATTTAGAAATATGCATACTATCAATGTTATATATAAAAGCTCTATAGGTTGTGGATAACTTTCTATAAGCCATATACTCCTAAATTGGGTATAGCTTTCCTTGGCATTAGCACCAGATGAATGGGATAACTCATGAGTATTAGACTGCTCACCTGAAATTTTGGGTAAATATGGACTCGGGTTACATTATAGTAATTCTGTCTTTGCCAGTTGTCTTCCACCAACTCAAAGTTTTTCCTCTTCCTAGTGTACACACGAAGTTTTTTATTGTGAACTTCAAGTTGGGATGGCTGAATATCCTCAACAAGAGTAGGAGCTTCGAGTGGAAGAGTATGTGGGTTTGTTGTATATGTGTCATTGAGTGCATCTCAAACTTGATATTCATTTGAACTCTCCCCCTGAACATCAGATTTAAAATAGTATGATTGATTTAAGAAAATGTGACATTCATGGAGTTTTAGCATTTTTCGATAATAGGAGAGTGATATCTATATCTTTTATTATTGGAGACATCCGAGAAAAATACACATGATGGATTTAGAGTAAAATTTGGTGTGGTTTGAGCAATAAACTTAAACAAAGGATAAGTGGTAGTAAGAGAGAAAGCTCTAATGTGTGGATAGATAATCATCAAAACATGATGTGGTATTTGAAAATTAAGTACTTGGTAAGGCATTTGATTGATAAGATATGTCGTAGTAAAAATTGATTCCCCCAAAAAGATTTTAAAACTTGATAAGAAAACATATTTAGTGAGAAACCTCAAGTGAATGCATCTTATTTCTCTTTGTTACATCATTTTATTGTGGGGTATCAATATATAAACCCATATAGATGACTCCATTTTTCAAAACGTAGGGGCCCATGAATGGAGTTGAAATATTTTTTTTGCATTATCAGTTTTAAAGATCTAAATTTAGCATTAGAATTGAGGTTAAATCATGTCATAGAAAATTTGGAAGATTTTAGATGTTTTGGATATTTCATTCATTATGAGTGCTAAAATAGTTCTTATATGATCTTCAAATGAGCCAAACAATCTAGCCCCAAGAGTTTTCACCTTTGAAGATCCTCAAATATCATTGTGAATAATGAAAAAGAATGTGAGAGTTTAAAATGAGCCATGGGATAATTATTTCTAGTGTGTTCAGCAAGTTGACAAGTCCAACATTAATAAAAATAATATTTTTTTATTGATAAACAAATGTGAATACAACTTAGCAACATAATTGAAATTAAAATCATTCAGACAACAATGTCATAATATAACTTGTTTTTCGGCCGATGCGGACTCAACATACTTAGAAATTTGAGGGGCATGTGAAGGTGGGATTAGTTGTGTGTTTAGAGAGAATTTTTTCTTGAGCAAGTGTGAGTCTTTATGGATCGGCACTATCAATCACCATCCCTGGTTTTACCAACTGAAATTCACAAGATTTTATAAGTAATCTAGTTATCAATTTCATATTATGAGTAAGTTTATTGGTTGAAATCAACTTTCAGACCAATTGTAAAACAAATAAACATAGGAGAATAATATCCTAAAAGAGCTCCACATCTTCTTTCCCAACAATATTTAAGTGTGATCCGTCTAAAAGTCTTACCAGTCCAGATGTAGAAGCATCTTGATAGTTGATTAGAGCATTGATGTCTTCGATCATATGGTCAGAGGTTCCTAAATCTATGATCCAAGTTTTAAATCTCTCACTACTGACAAGATAGAAGAAAATATTACCTTGGTGTGTCACGAGTTTGGTGTGCTGTTGTGAATTAACTTCATTGAGTTTCTTCAGTACTTCAAGTTGTTCCTTAGTGAATGGTTCAATCGATCATTCAAATGTGGTAACAGCATTCACCTTTTTTTTCTTGATCCTTTCTTCCATATTCAGAATTCCAACAAGCAAGCTTTCCATGGAGTTTTCAAAATTTGTCTTTGATATGTCCAATCTTCTTACAATAATCATATATGGACGGTTCTTTTTGACCTTTGAGTCATGGGAAGAATTATGGGTGTACAGAGCTAAATTTTTAGTACTTGGTAAACCCCCACTTCCGGTCTGCATCAGTTACTTCATGTTCTCTTCTCTCCTGACTTCAGCAAAGGCTTCACAGGGAGATGAAAAAGGCTTTGTTCCCATGATCCTCCCTCTCATCTCACTCAACTCCTGAGTTAGTCGTACTATAAATTTGGTCCAGTTTTTCTCGATCATGGATTTAAATGTCACGGCATCTTATGGACATTTTCACATTTGTCTCAAACATATCCAATTGTAGCCAATACTTTATCGAAGTCTTTCAGTATTGAGTGACGCTTAGCTCTTCTTGACAGAGGTCATGAAGCTTAATTTCAATCTCAAACAACTCTGCAGCGTTTTCAGCGTTTGAATTTATTTCTCTTATAGCCTTCCAAATTTCTTTCTCAGTTTTGTATAACAGAAAATTCTCTCTCGCTTCAGTGGTCATTGAGTTGACTAACAAAGACATAATCATATGATCTGTAATTCTTCATGTGTGGTAGGATGGGTCAATGATCTCAAAAATCGTGTCATCTCCCATAAGATGTTCCTCTTACCCTTTATTATAAATGTAAATAAACATGGATTGTGACCATGAAAGGTAGTTATGATCATTGAATTTATGATTTGTGATAAAATTAGAGAGTTCGTGAGTTGTCTAGAAAGAATCCCTGCTTTCTGACTCAGAATTCACCTCCAGAGTAGAACTTGATGTCTCCTTCATGTACTTTGTTATCCTTGAGCATATTTAGGGTTTCTTTTAGTTGTTAGTCCTCAATTGACCATAATTGCTTGTTGTCGTTGTTGTTGTTATTTATGCTAGTTGTCACTATTGTTGTTATTTATACTAGTTGTCATAGTTGTTGCTGCTGTCATCGCTTTTGTTGTTCCTTCTAATTGTTGTCGTTGCTTCTATTGTTGCTAGGGGTGTAAACGAGCCAAATACGAGCGAGTCTAGGCGCTCGTGTTCGGCTCTTTTATATTTAGAGCTCAAAAAGTGTGTTCATGTTCGGCTCGTTTGCTTAGCGAGTCGAACACGAGTTGTTCACGACCAAAGAGTCATTTTGACAACCCTAATCACGTAGCCATAAGATGTTAAGGATTGGGGCAAGATTTAAAACATCATTTGAATCTAAATTAATAATTTTTATTTTATTTTCTTCATTAATACTTTTAATTGTTTATAAATCTTTGTAGTCTTGTAGTCAATTAATTTTTTTAAAAATACTACTCATCAAAAATATATATATAATTGATTAGCAGTATTTCAAGCCAAAACGAGCCGAACACGAACGAATAAATTCGTGTTGTTTGTATTCGGCTCATTAACTTAGCGAACAAGCCGAACACGAGTTTCTTAACAAGCCGAACACGAGTTGTTCGCGAACAACGAGCCGTTTTGACAGCCCTAGTTGTTGTTGCTGAAGAATGTTCCTGTCGAGGGTAAAAGGGCCTGCAACACAAAAAATTATCAATTGTAGGGAAATTTTAATGCAGGGACTGTAGGGAAAAATCCGATTGAAGAAGTTTTAGCTACCTACAGGGAAGGAGGTCTAGTGCATGCAGGAACGAAGTCCTGCTCTGGTAGGAAGGGATTCAGGTGCTGAAAGACTATATATCTCTAACAAAAAGGAGTTTATGCAACTCTTAAATGATGGGAAGGAATCCCTGTGACACTAGAAGGATCCCTATATGTCGGTATCCTGTGATTCATCTCCAGCGAATCGAATGAAACTGAGACTGACAGGCCGACAAGGCTTCGATACCATGTAGAATTTAGTTGGAGAGGAAAATTACTTGATTTATTATTCATAAATTGGGCGTGTGTGAGTGTGTGTGTGTGTGTGCGTCTAGAGAAACAAATCCCACCCTATCTACAAATATACCAAAAGTCCTGCTCTGGTAGGAAGGGATTCAGGTGCTAAAAGACTATCTATCTCTAACAAAAAGGAGTTTATGCAACTCTTAAAGGATGGGAAGGAATCCCTGTGACACTAGAAGGATCCCTATATGTCGGTATCCTGTGATTCATCTCCCGCGAATCGAATGAACTGAGACTGACAGGCCGACAAGACTTCGATACCATGTAGAATTTAGTTGGAGAGGAAAATTACTTGATTTATTATTCATAAATTGGGCGTGTGTGAGTGTGTGTGTGCGTGTGTCTAGAGAAACAAATCCCTCCCTATCTACAAATATACCAAATATATCTCCCCTAAATTAGAAGAGGAAATAATTCTGAATAAAAAATAGAATAACATAAAATAGGAAGGGAATAAACCAATCAAAGATTTCCTAAAATATCCCAATTAAATCCTCAAATATTTGGAGGTGGCCAGTCAGCCTGAAACAGGGAAACAACTTCACAGTTATCAATAACTAAAAATATTCACAGCCACAGTTGCAAAGATATAGATAAAAATTTAAATAGAAAGCAAGCAATAGGATCACCAAGGTATCCAAGTATCAAAATTTATGATATCTGAAGTTTCACACAAATCACCAATAGCTTACAAAAAAAGTAAATGACATCAAATACACTTGTAAAGACAAACCTCCATGACTTTATCAAGGGCAAGCCTTCGAACCAAAGATGAGTGCATTTGCAGCCGATAATTCATATCCTAAGTAATCATTAAAAGAATACATGTAAGTATGCAAAGGAATATCAAAGCAGCACAGTCAAATTGTAGCAGGAAAATAAAGTTAAATGGTAGGACAATATCATCAAATCAAAGCAAAGGAGAATTGGATGTATGAAGTGGTAGCAGACTTTAGTGGACATTCTAAATTATACTTAATGCAATGCAACTAATTCATTGGCTGTAACAGTAAACTATAAACGGAGAAGAGGTAGTGGGAAAGAGTGTTACGCAAAAAAAACCTCTCCATAAACATGATGGACACTATGGCTCACTAAACGAAGCTATAGCTTCAATTTAGCATCATATTTCAAGAAAAGGACAAATGATGGAATACCATTGATAAAAGAATCATCAACAGCAGCGATACCCTTTTTCCCAACCAAATAAAATTCACTTTACAATCCTTGTTCCCCTCAAAAGAATTATCATAAGGTGTTAAATCTACTTTAGGCAAGTACATTTATAAAACTTCTATCAAGTCGCCTACAACTCACCACTTTTTCTTCCTATTCATAGTACATTAATTCCCATGTCCTTCTTATTTGCACTGAATCTATCGGTCATTGTATATGATCAAACCACCTAAATATATTGTTCACTTTTGTCTTAAATAGAAGCTACTCCCACCACCCCGTAATATAATCATTTCTCAGTCTATTGCTCCTATATTTGTCACGCATTCATCTTAACATAACATTCTCCTTTTATATCAATCACCCTGTTGTTTACCAACATTTCATTCCTATAGCCTAATTGGATCAATTGCATTTCTATAAAGTTTGCATCTCTCTAATAAGATAGCTGAATTAACTTCATTTCTATTAAATTTACATTTAAGTATCAATGACGTTTTCTTATCCATATTACTATTCATTTACTTCATTATTTAAATTACCGAGCCTTAACTCTAAAATTTATGAAGACATATATATATATATATATATATATATATATCCCTGCTTCTGTAAAATAGATCCAATATACCTAAACCAGTTAAATCTACTTTATCTTCTAATATTGTAGTTAATAATTATTAGCAAAGCACTTAATATTATATACTCTATATTTTTTTCTACTAATCATGTGTGATTTATCTTCTAAACATCTTTTCCGTCCTTCTAACATTCCATATAAAAAGCCAGCAATGAATTATGTTTGCAAAGCTTCTTTTAAATTGTGTGACTAATATAAATGGAGAACCCTGGATCAAATCGTGAAGTGTATTCAGAATATGTTTTTTTTTTTTTTTTCCCCTACTCAAGGAAGAAGTCTTGCTACGGCCAGTATAACAGAAGAATGACATTGCATTACTTCAACCTCCATTTTTAGTGAGCTTTCGATAAAGCAACAAATTAAAGCCAACAAAGAATGAAACCCCATCGGCCTTCCTCTCAAGTCTTGCACTATTAATCAAAAAACTCGAACCCACTAATTGTTCATCCACTTTAATAGAAAGATTCATTTATGAAAATCCGACTGGTGTACACTGAGACTTCAGATGAAAACTGACGGGAAGGATGAGCTGAAGCTCAGCTAAATGTGACATTTGAACATAACTTCATCGTCACCTGTAAAGATAGCTTCTCCCAAGGAAAAACAAAAACAAAGGAGTGAAATCCACCATGAAGCAAACGTTCCCGATCCCCAAAACAATCTATATGCTTGAAAAAACACGAAATTTAGTTCAAGATAGGGAAAGCAGTCACATCGCTCTAAAACTCTTGGACATACACGATCAATTAAGATCCTGGATCCTAACACATGACAACTTTTAAGCCGTAAAAGCCAGGACACGCGATGGCGCGAACAAAACACGATCGCGCACAGCAATCTCAACATTCAAAAAGAAATCCCTCGACACCAAGTGAAGAATACTATCGCGCTGTTGGGATTGATCACCTGGAGAGAGTCGATGCGCCTGCTCTCCAGGAGGTCGTTAATGTTGCCATCGGGGTAATGCCAAGATTCCATCGGAATGAGAGTAATCCAGAGAATCAAAGTTCAAGCCCTAACAATATATACTTTCGTCGCCCCTCTCGTCGCTCCCTCCCTGTTCCTCCGCTTTTGTCCGCGAAGTTACCGAGAAATTGGCCGCAATTGCCCTTTTTATTACTACAATTTTTGACTCGCAGTAGGCTCGAGGGAGTCCAGAGGATCTCTTCACTCCATCTTCTCATATACACCGGCCCATTATGGTCGTCTTCAATACCTTCAGAAGAACGAAAAAAAATTCTTCACTATACATGAAATACTTTTAATACTCTTGGTATGAATTTTAAATACATTGTTTAGTTAAATTGAAATGTTCTCATTCTATCTTCATTTTTAGCATTTTGGCTCTTTTATGTACAAAATCTGAATTTATTAAATCTAATTGCTGAGCGAATTTAAGAATTTACTCTGTGGTCATTCACGTGCTCTATCTCGATCGCAAAGGTTTGATGTATCTGAATTTACTGAATTCGATATATGTTATTTAACATAAAATTAGGTTGAAGCGAAGAGCACCTTGATTATATACATTAAATGTTCTTTTTTTTTACATGAATGTTGAAGTATATCTATTAATATTACTTAAATTGAATTAATCTCATTCATGATTGTGTAACATTAATTTTAGAGGGATTTTATTGTATGTCTATCTCAATGTATCAACTTTATTAAGATTTTATTTTATATTATTATTTTTGTAAATTATAGATCACAATTTTTTTAAACAAAAATATAATAAAAGGTATGAATGGATGTTCAATCTTAACTTGTATTTTCGCGAGCACATTCTTAGAGTCGGAATCGAGAGAGGCAAAAGGAAGATATGGAGAGTGGGGGGCATGGTACAGTCCCTCCTTTATTCTTGTTGAAACCGTCTATTTAAATGGGTCTAATTAGTATAATTTAAGAAGATAGGAATCGTTATAGTAATGTTCTTAATAAAATTAATGTATATAATTTGAATTAATGATCGTCATAATATTGACAGAAAATAACGGTTGACAATAATTATTAGTTTAACTAAATGTTGTCAGTCAATGGGTGGCCGATCATATCGATCGGTCGTCTGATATCCACCTATGCCAAAAGGTCATATTCAAATATTCAAAATATTATATTCTGAATGAAACAAGGTTTAATAAATAAATTTTATCATAATTTTGTATATACACCATACATATTCGGGATAAAAAAAAAAATCATACTACATATAGCGAATTAATGGGGATCTCAGAGTCGAATGCAGATGTTCATTCCAAAATAAAGGCATGTATTTTTTCCCTGGAAACATTTTATTAAAAAATAAAATAAAAAAAATTGAAAAAACAAATTATTTATTGTAAATCTTAGGGTTGGAGACGTGTAAAAATTTTACAAATATTGTAAATTAATGATTAATTATTGAGCACATAATTATGTTCAAAGCATTAAATTTATTGTAAAGTCACTTAATTTTATATCAATTTGAATTTACATGCATAGTGCACAATTCTTATAAATTTATAGATCACAACTAAACTTTCATATTTATTTTAGAATAATATTTTGGTGACTTAAATATATATATATATATATATATTAATATATAGTGATATTTTTTATGTGATATTAAATATTTAAGTGCTATAGGGGGAAATGTTGAAGTTTAGGGTTAGATATGTGATTACATAAGAATTATATGATGTGTAGGTAAATGTCACTTAATTCAAAGATTTGCACAATATTTGTTTGACTAAACTTGAAATTGACTTGATATCCGGCATACATATACATGCATCTTGACACGTACATACAAATATAATTATATTATATGTAGTTATTTCAAGGAACAATGTACTAAAACTTGTAAATAAACTTAATAAGAATGATTTTTACATAAACTTTAGATCTTTTTTTTTTTAATTTAACATGAACTCCTTTTGAAGGTTGTTTAGGTGATTTTGGGTGACCGGGTAAAGGAGATTAGTTGTCTATTTCATTGACAAATAGATCTTTATGCGATACCTGTTACTTTGGTCAACCGGTCGAGTGATGGGTCAATTTGTTTTGTCGGTTGAGTCGTGGCACACTTGCTGTTTGACTCAAATTTTAAAGGATTTGTGTCTCGTTCGTCTGATCAATTTGTTGTCTTGGTCGGATCTCCCATCTTGTAAGGTATAGGGCGAATCTTGTCATTGCTTATATAGGGCATCCAACAATACTCATTGTCGGGATGATTTTTGCCTCCCCCTTGGAAAATCTTGTCGTTACCAAGTAAGAAAACATCTTCAGAGCTTTGGTCTTATCCCAGGTTTAGAGACGTGGCTTCACATGCTTGGCGTTGGATTGTCGGTCAATTGTTGGCCCTGGAGGGAAGCTCCGTATTCTCGGTCGTTCGTTCTCTTTGAAATTCATGCCGGTAATTATAGTTTTCCAAGTTCCCCAAGTTTTCCTGCTCATTCGTTGTGACAATTGCGATAACGACAGATAAATTATTAGTTAATCATATCACAGAAGCAAAAAAAAGAATTTAATAATTTTTTCTCCCTTCATCTTCGTGCCCATTGAGTCTTATAAATAAGGCCAAGAATCGGGATATTTATATGTTGTTGACATTTTCTGAACTATTGAGTAGGCATCATGTTGCGTGATATGAGCAGAAAGACGGTTGACCCAAGCCTAATGGCATTGGCGGGATTTCCACATGTTCCGGTGTTTATCCTTAAAAGGAAAAAGGTTGTTGGGAGTAGGGTTGTAAACGAGCCGAGCTTGAGCGAGCTCAGGCTTGGCTCGTGTTCAGCTCGTTTGAAATAGCTCGTGTTTGAAATCGGCTCGTGAACTGTGTGTTCGTGTTCAGCTCGTGTTCGGCTCGAAATTGGTTCGTTAAACTAAAATTAAGAAAAATAGATGTAAAGTGTGGGATTCGAATCTGTATCAAATATATACAGAAAAGACACTAACCACATTGCCACATGAGGTGTTATGATTTAAACTTAGACATAAATATATATATAATATATTATTATATAAATAATATATGTAATATATTGTTATATAAAAAATTATATAGTTTTTTTTCGAGCCATTTTGAGCCGAACACGAGCGAACAAACTGTTGTTTGTGTTCAGCTCGTTTACATTTTGAGCTTAAAAATTTGTTCGTGTTCAGCTCGTTATGCTTAACGAATGAGCCGAACACGAGTTGTTCACGAACAACGAGCCAAATTGACAGCCTAGTTGGGAGAGAGGGTGGTGAGAGATAGCGGGTCCTGAACCGACCAATCATCTTGTTTCTTCTGAGGGGCTCGAAGGCTAGCCACCGAAGAAGCTTCTACTGAAACCCGTGGATCCTAGCCCAAGCGAGGATAGGACTATAGTGAACCCGTCGACCTTGTCCAGGGAAAAGTGGGTGATGATCGCAGCAATCCCTGGAGGAAAGGAATGGAGGCATCCTATCGAAACATGAAGGTCTTCCCATGACTGCTTCGAAACTTGAGAGGCTCATGGGTATGTAAGAAAGTCCTTTTGATTGTTGTTGACATTCCTTTTAAATGTAGATGTGTCGATCCGGGTAGAGCATATTGAAGGCGGCAAACCGTCAAGAGGTGCAGCTGACTTGATTCTTTTTGCGACCGTCTGATCCCAATTTTCTATATATATAGATGTAAAATGCAATGTATACGATTATATGATTAATTTTCTTAATAATTATTCTTAATTTGCAACAAAGCCAAAAATTTGATCCAAAGCAAAAGTTAAGTTAATCTTTTATTATGAATCAAATAAGAATGCAGTTATAATATTTCAATATGGGATACTACGCAAGTATACGTATCGTTATCAAGTAAAATAAAATTTTCTGATTAAGTCCCGAATATCGAACCCACAGGGAGGACTAAATTTAGATAACAAAATGTTACTTAGCAATTTATTCTTACTTAGACTTAAGATGTTATAATAAGAATAAAAGTTTAATTCTTTTTTTTAATTTTTTATAATTAAAAATAAAGTAAGCAACTAATTAACTTAACTAAAATACTTACCAGATGAATGCAATATTAATAAAATATATTTTTCCTTATTATGAATCAGTGATAAATATATAAATCCTATTATGGAAGTATGTTAAATGTGTTGTGCCAAAAAGGAGCAATAATATTCTTTACCCATACTAGAGATGTTATAAAGAACATTAACTAATTTATAGTTTAAATAGTCTTGAAGAACAACTAGACAAGGAAGATACTAGCTCTCACTCTGGATTTCCCTCTTCTCCCTCCACCTGGGAGCTAACATCTCGTATCAAAACCTAAAACTATAAGTCAAATTGGGGGCTTCTGTCACTCTAAATTCCTCTAATTTTACACTCTTTAAAACTTTATTTCCCTATTTATTTGCACTCAAACTCATGAACTACATTCTCATTCATGAAATCAATATATGATTCAAACCATTTGTTGACTGAGATAATACCATCTCAGATCTTACATGTTCTCACAACACGTATTAACATCTTAATTGACCAAATCAAGAAGTAAATGATGTGCAGGGTTTCGAATCATCACAACTTCTTCCAACAATGAAGTCTAATAATTCACTCAACTTCCTTTAAATATTTAATCACTTATCATTTTAAGGAAAAAGAAAAAGAAAACTACCTACTCAGAATTCATGGAGAAAACACAACCACACATGAGTTTAAAAGTAGAAATCATGCACAAAAATAATAAATCTAAATTAAAACAAAGTGTAGACACAAAGATAAACACTTATATCAAATTCTCTCCACCAAATATCTTGAAGTTCCTTTGAATTCTCTTTCTTCTCTCACAATATAAATTAACACTCAAAATAAAAAAAAATAAAGGTGGTCGGAGGCGGCTTAGATGGATGATGGCTGTAAAGTTGATGGGTGGCTGGCCTCTGGCAGTTGTCTTTGATGATCCAAGTCTTCTTTTATAAAAATCCAAAATGTGTTTTGGGGTCCCTTCAAAATGTGTCTCCATTCAATGAATCTTCTAGAAGTTGCATCCTCAAAAGCCAATTGAATGAATTTTCATGTTCATGGGTTATTTCCCACATTTTTATCAAGGGTTGCTTCCAACATCTCTTCAAAAATCCGCTCCAATTAAATAAATCATCAAGTAACTACTTTTGACGCTTAAGCGCGGGATACCTGGCTCTTAGGCGCTCCAATTCATTTCTGCACATTTCTTTAATTTTGCTCTAAAATTAACCTTTTTCACTCTTTTTAATATTTTTCATCCATTTGATTGTACATGCAAGAAAAACATACAAATACCCTTCATTAAAGCGCAATATCTCAAAAATAGGTATAAAAATATAATATATTTTAGGTGTATCACCGTTCATCCCTTTTTATCGATTGATGCGGGCGGAAGCTCCCAGCAGAAACAACCTATGCGCATAAGACTTGCCCCTAGGTCAGTGTTGTGCCAAGTGCAGGAGATGGAAAAGGTTCTGCACCAGATAATTAAAAACATGGATGGCTCATGATACACAAAAAATATATGCATTTTTAGATCCATATTTTATACTCATTTTTTGTGATATTGCACTTTAATGGAAGATATTTTTTATGTTTTATTACAGATTGTTGATTTTGAGAACTTGGAGCAAAAAAGAATTAAAAAGAATGAAATTTGGAGTCAAAACGGAGCAGTTAACAAATTGGTCAGCGCCGACAACGTCGTTTGATAGAGAAGAAGGAATTAAATAGATGGTCTCTGGCGCCAGTGTCGGTGCAGAGCCTATTTCTAGAAGATTTGACTAATTTGGATGTTTTTTGAAGAATTTTTTGATGCACCTATTGAAGAACCAACCTAGGCTCTATTTATGGCAGAAATTTGATCAGAAATCCCCCTCCCCCTTCGAACAATTTCAAATTTTTCCACTCATTTCAGTTTTCATCTTCACACACCTACATTCCACGCCATTCCATACCATTAGTTGGTTATTATTTTTATAGTTTTGAGTTTTTTTTGTGAGTTTAAGTGTGAACTCTTCTCTAAGAAGTGTTGGAGAGGAAAAGAAGTGAGAGATTTCTTCTTCCTGCATTTCCTAAGAGAGACAACAAAGGATTTGCTTTGAGAAAGAGTTTCAGATAACTGTTATTTTTTTATTATTATCGTATGAACTTTCTTTTATATATGAAATTTGTGTTTTGTTATATATTTCTCATGAAGTCTGAGTAGTTTCATTTATCTTTTTCCCTACTATGAGATATGGTGAAATGAAGAGATAATTTGGATGTGTCAATGTTAAAATTTAAAATAAATTGTGATGGTTTTCAACTCCGCTCTTAATTTGCTTTTCGATCCGGCCAATTGAATTGTTAAAATATGTTGTGAAACATATGATCCGGGAAATGGAGTATGAGTTCTACAACAAAGGGAAAACCACATTTAAGTCCATGAAGGAGTATTTTCTTCATGGAATTAAGTGAAAATAAATAGGCAAATATATTTTGTTGGGTGTAGAATTGGAGATTTCTAGAGTGACATACTAAAAATCTCCAATTCGATCTTAGTGTTTAAAAATTAAAGCGAGAGCCTTCAGGACAAGGAAAGTAGGAGCTCTGGAGTCGGAGCCAATATCCTCCTAGCCTAGCCATGGATTTAGTGACTAAACATAAGATTAGCCAATTATTTTCTATAACATTAAGTAGGGTAGAGAATTAAAATTGCTCCTATTTAGCACAATATATATTTAAACCATTTATCTCATATCTTTCCCCCAAAAACTCATTGTAGTGGGAAAGTTGTTTTTTCATATTAGAAAACTTCATCACATAAACATAGTTTAGTAGTTATTAATTTTAAACCCTGCTTTTAAATTCTGCTAGTAGTAAATAATTTAGTTTTGATAGTATCTTAAACATTTGAAATTAGTGACAGTAATTTCGTTTGATTTCTGTGAATTTCCTAGTTAATTTATCATTTCAAATTTAAACATTCCCCGTGTGATCGATATTTGGGACTTAAACAAAAAGTCTTATATTACTTGATAATGATACATATACTTGCGTAGAATCTCAATCTTAAGAGCATAACATTATTATTACTAAAAATACCACATCAAGTTTTTGGCACCGTTGTAAAGCAGAGCCAACTTTATAAATTTTTCCCAACTATATTCAACCGGGATTAGCTCATTACTAGCGTTTTTTAGGCCGTTTTTAACAAAATTTGGTTGTCATCGCACGACTAGAGGAGGATGTCTCATCACTCTGAGGTTCCCTAAAAGACGTTTGTGCTGAGATGGGAACCATCCGTGACTCGATGGTTATGAGTCGATTCCACATTCAGGTTGGCTAGATGGAGCATATCAGGTTTGGTGGAGAGATGATCCTCCTGAGGTTGCTTGAGAAGGGGTGCTTCTTCTCAAGTCACGGAGGACCCATTCATTAAGTACTCTGTCTAAAACCTGTAATAATATTATTTGTAAAAAAATAATATTTTGGGGGAACTTGAAACGATAATTGGTACGACACTTATCTTTTGTGTTGTTCTTCGATCAGCACGCTCGCCTTATAAATAGGGTCATGGGTTGCTCTTTTAAGCTTTCGAGCTATTTTTTTCAATTTTTCCAATTTCTTCTTATTTTCATCTTTTGTCCTTTTCATTCGACTATGATGGCACCAAATTATTCTTTAATTCACTTTGACACTAGGCTGACAGCCAATCCACCATTCAGACAGACCATGAGGTGGAGAACCTTCATGAGCGATATGTATTGCGTACCTAGAATACCCATCGCAGGATATCGGTCACGAGGCGCTAGACAGATGATGTTAGCCCTGATCAAGAGTTCTATCAAGATTAGTTTAAGTATGGCCTTCAACTGCCCTTATGGTCAAAGCTCAGGAGCATGCTTACAAAGTATGGGATCATTCTGACCCAAGTTTTGCAAAAATCCTTCGTGACCATCTTGACTTTCGCATGTTTTATCGTCGTTTTGGTATCCCCAGTCGGTTGACATCTTTAGCCATTACTTCTCCTTTAAGGTCGATAAAAGGGGTTTGTCATGTTTCTTCCCGGGCGAAAGCTTTGCTTGCTCGGTTTTTAATAGAAGATCAAAGGCTGGAGGAATAAGTGCTTAATTGGCTCTACATCCAATGACTAGGAGATTGTCACCTGCCCGCGAAAAGTGACAGGCAGTAACTTGAAAGCCTTACCAGTCAATCTGCATACCATCCAGGAGATGCTGGAAGGGATTATAATGTCAGTTCCTCATTATACTGTGAAAAAAATAAAGAATCAGGCTTGAGGGTCTTAAACAACAACAAGTCTGTCAGAGCAAAAGCGAAAAAGGAAAAGCAGTGGTAAAATTTGAAGGTTGATCTCCCCTGACATATCTTTATGATAAGTACCACTCTTGATGTCGCGCGCCCTCGCATTAGGCAATACATAACCTCTACTCCCGAGGCAATGGTTGTCGTTCAAGACACGATGATCAATTAGTTAAACATGATTGTGCGATCTCACTCAGTTATTGCAGAACAAAGCAAAGGAGTAAGAATGGGCTCTGAGGAAACTCGTAGGGGATATGCAACTACAGATTCTCCCTTTGTTGCGCTAGACAATCAGCTCGTCACTTCTCCACTGGATTCCCTGCTTGATGACACTCGCTTAATTTTGGTTGAGAGGGTCAAGGTGGTTGAACCTCCTTATGTCACACCAGTTGGCTCCACTTAGGGGGGTTCTGCTTCTTCTTCTGGTTTTGAATCCCCGTCGTCTCAGGAAGGGGAAACCATCCAATGAGAATGAAAAGATCCTATGGAGGGTGATGATGTTTGACCCTCCCTTCATTGAAGAGTGACTGCGACTTTATATATGCTTAAAAATTGAAGTATTTAATACTGCTGCTAAAAGATATACTTCCTCAGCAGCTGTACCAAATCCTTAATAATAGTTATAGATTTGATAGATATGGATGAAATAAATATTCAATAATTGTAAAGTCACACTTATTAATGCAAGTATACGTATCGCTCAAGTAATATAGGGCTCTAATGGAGTCTTAGATATCGATCCCATAGAGAGTAAGTTTAGAACTACGAACTAAGATTTTAAAAAAATAATACTTTAATCACAACAATGAAGTTTAATTTGCTTATATGTCACTAATAGGCAATTGAAATAAATATGTAATTTTAATAATTCTTAAATAACTAATTATACTAATGATGTTTTTAATGTGATATTCAATATATAAGAAAACATTCTTCTCCTTGTCAAAAAATTATAGTGAATGGATAAAGTGAATCAGTTCAGTTTGTATTGTGTCAAATAGGAGCATACCTATTATTTACCCTTTGGTCCACGTATAAAGAACATTGACTAACCCTACGCTTGTTTACTGAATCTGCGGCTAGGCTGGGAGGATACCGACTCTCACATCGGAGCTCCCACGTTCCCCTCACCTGAGAGCTAACATTTACACTTTAGCACCCAAATGATAGGACCGAATTGGTGATCTTAGTCTGTCACTCTAAAATCTCCAATTCTATGCCCGATAATTTTATTTCTCTATTTATTTGCAACCAACTTTCAAGGGCTTTGACCTCCCTGAATCTTGGATGTAATCTTCACTTTAGTTGTAAAACTCAATATATTTTAACCAATTGACCAGATTGAAAGTAAATTAAGATCGAAGTGAAAAGATCACCACAATTTCTTAAACATTTTCATGGTTTCACCAATTCAAATCACCATTTCACAAATCTTGAGACAAGGAGAAAGACTGAGAAACTATTCAGATCTCATAGGGAAAACACAACAAAACTCAGAATTCAAATCACTTTAATTTTATATGTGAATTCCAAGTATTGTTGTGTTTTTCCCATGAGATCTAAGTAGTTTTCTCTGTCTTTCTGCTTGTCTCGAGATTTGTGAAATGGTGATTTGAATTGGTGAAACCATGAAAATGTTTAAGAAATTATGATGATTTTTTCACTTCGATCTTAATTTACTTTCAATCTGGCCAATTGATTTGTTAAAATATGTTGAGTTTTACAACTAAAGTGAAGATTACATCCAAGATTCACGGAGGTCAAAGCCCTTGGAAGTTGGGTGCAAATAAATAGGGAAATAAAATTATCGGGCGTAGAATTGGAGATTTTAGAGTGACACACTAAAATCCTCAATTCGGTCCTATCGTTTGGGTGCTGAAGTGTAGATGTTAGCCCTCAGATGAGGGGAACGTGGGAGCTCCGAAGTGAGAGCCAGTATCCTCCCAGCCTAGACGCAGATTCAGTAAACAAGCGTAGAATTAGTTAATGTTCTTTATGTCTGGACCAAAGGGTAAAGAATAGGTATGCTCCTATTTGACACAATACAAATTGAACTGATTCACTTTATTCATTCACTATAATTTCTTGACAAGGAGAAGTATGCTTTCTTATATATTGAATATCACATTAAAAACCTCATTAGTATAATTAGTTATTTAAGAGTTATTAAAATTACATATTTATTTTAATTGCCTATTAGTGACAGATAAGCAAATTGAATTCCATTATTGCGATTGAGTATTGCTTTTCAAAAATCTTAGTTCGTAGTTCTAATATTACTCCTGTGGGATCGATATCTAGGACTCCATTAGAGCCCTATATTACTTGAGCGAAATGTATACTTGCATTGATAAGTGTGACTTTACAATTATTGAATATTTTATACATCCATCTTTATCAAATCTATAACTGTTATTAAGTTTTGGTGCAGTTGCTAAGGAATTAAATCTTTTAGCAGCAGTATTAAATACTTATATTTTTAAGCATTTATAAAGTCGTTGTCATATTTATAAAAATAATGTTAGAAACATTAGGTAAACTTACTGAAACATCTGATCCCGACTGTTTATATGCAACAATATAATAATAACTTTAATCATAATTTTCCCTTATATTTCCTTTATTGGGATACTACACAAGTATACGTATCGTTATCAAATAATATAAAAATTTTTTATTAAGCTCTGAATATTGAACCCACAGGGAAATTATGCAATATGCACTATTGAACAATAAACTTTCTATTCTAAAAAGACAATTACTTAAACTATAAATAATTTCACAGTAATTAAAATTCAAATATTTTTGATATTTTGACAAAACATTAATAACTTCTAACTAACTTGAGTTTATGTAAAAGAAAAGCACAGAATATGAAAATATATTTCTCCTTTTCATGAATCAGTAATAAGTATAAGAATTCTATTGTGGGAGTATGCAAATTGTGTTGTGCCAAATAGGAGCAATAATATTCTTTACTCTTACTAGAGATGCTATAAAGAACATTAATTAATTTAAAGTTTAAATAATTCTGAAAACCGGATAGGCAGGGAAGATGCCAGCTCTCACTCTAGAGTTCCCTCAATTCTCTCCACCTGAGGGCTAACATCTCGTATCAGAACCTAAAACAATAAATTAAGTTGGGGGGTTTTAGCTTGTTACTATGAAGTCCTCTAACTCTACACCCTTCAAAGATTATTTTCCTATTTATTTGCACTAAATCATATGAATTACATTCTCATTTATACAACCTCATGTGATTTTTACCAATTGTTGACTGAGACAATACCAGCCCGGTTCTTACATGTTCTTACAAGAAATTTTAATATCTAGATAGGCCAAATCAAGAAGTAAATGAAGTACATGGATTTAAATCATCACAACTTTTTTCAACATTAAAGATTAATACTCTCCACAACTTCCATCCAACACATTAATTACTTATCATTTTAAGGAGAAAGATAAAGAAAACTACTCAGAATCCATGGAGAAAACAAAACCACACTTTAGTTTAAAAGTAGAAATCATTGTCAAACCAACAAGAAGTCCGATTAAAACTAAAAGTAGTTTAAAAATAAAGATAAAAACTTATCTCAAATCTTCCACCAAACTCTTGAAGTTCTTTTGAATATCTTCTCTTTTACAACACTCTAAACTCTCAAAATAAAATTAAAAACATAAAGGATAAAGTAAATTGTGTAGTGTCTGAAAACCTCTCCAAAACTATCTCTAACTCTTCTTTTAACTCCCCCTTTCCAGGAATTTCAGGCACTCTTCAAATGTATAAACTTCCTTCTTTTATAAATTTCTCAAGAGATGCCTGAAAAACTCTTCAAATGTGCCCAAATTCGATGTATTCTCCAAGGGATGCCTCCTTTCACAAGTCTTTTAATAATATTTTCATTCCTAATGGTAATAACCACCCTCTTTAGCCAATAGGTACCTCAAATGCTTCTTCAAAATTTGGCCAAATGAAGAAAACCGCCAAATAACTGCCTCTGGCACTTGAGCGCGGGGCCTTTGGCGCTTAGGCACGGCATTCTCTGTTTCAACGGCGCTTAAGTGTCGGATCTGTCGCTTAGGTGCCAAAATATTTTTGCATAAAATTCACATTTTTGCTCCATATTTGATTATTTTTCACTCTTTTTAACATTTTTCAATATTTTACCTGTACCTAAAAGAAAACACACAAATACCTTCCATTAAAGTGCAATATCTCAAAAATAGGTATAAAAATATGTCTAAAAACACTATATATTTTAGATATATCAACATTCAAACTAGAATTATCAATAACACATAAATTACAAATTTTCTCGATTAAGTATATCAAAATTATTAGAAGAAAGAATAATCTGATTAATACAATCAGTGCACACAATATCTAAAATAAAATCATTAACTCAAATTATTTCACCATATTATAGGTTAATATTTATATTATTTTCGACAATACTAACACGTATTAAGATTTGAAGACTCCAAATTTAACAAATTAGAAAGAGTTAAAATATATATGTCTACAAAATTAGAAACAAGAATAATATTAGGATGATTTTTGTTCATTTGATTCTAAATGAAAAACAAAACTCTATAATTATTCATTTTTTTTACTCTATAAGCATAACTTACATGTACAAGTGATATGAAGCATTTATAGGACAATTTTTAGGATAATGGCTAAAAATAGAAAAAAAATTATATTAATTAGGTTCCATTCATAAACAATTTACTATAAAATATATTGTTCCTTAAAATTAAAAGTAACTAAAAATTAAAATCAATATTCACTTGAATATTAACATGAAAAAAAGTTAATCTCAAGTCTTCAGCCGTAAAAGAATCAATAACAAAAAAAAAAAACTCAATTTAATTGCAATATTGGAAATTTCAATCTCCGACCAATATATTGGTAGATTAAAAAAATAAATTCAAATAATAACATCTCTAAAACATTATTTTATAGGTTAAAATCAATCGTCCAACATTTAAAGATAAATGATTTGTCATAAATAAATCATAGAGCATTCGATAAAACCATTTAAATATCTTCCATGGAATTAAAATTGAAAAGAAACATACCATCACTTAGAGCAAGCAAATCTAATGAACCTTTAAATTTTCAAATCTTAAAGATCGCCTGCAATAGATTCCCATAGAAATGATATTTACCCATGGAGTACCAAACTTGGGCAATATTCAATCCTCTTCGGAGAAAGTAACTTTTTCTTCCAAAGAAGGAGGATAAGATAGAGTAAAATAAGAGGTAATTGAGAATTTTGAAGAAATTATACTTTTTCAATTCAAAGGAGCTGAATCTAGAAAAGTTTTGTAAGAAGATGAGAGAGGAGGAAAAGAACTGGAATCAATAATGTTGGAGGGGCAAAAGCTCCTAAAAATATTAAAATAACCAATAACTGAGAAGAGAAGTAAATATTTCTAGATTTTTCATCCCTAAAAGAGAAAAAAGAAAGAAGAAAAACCAAATTATAAAAGTGAGCTCCTCCAAGAAAACCTTTTTTCTTAATACAAAGAAGGCATATCTCTCTCATCATATTTAAGTGAAAGAAGCTTTGGGTTGGGAGAAAAATTTGCGTACGTAAGACATACGCAGCGTTGTGTATGTTAGGGAGGTTATTCGGAGGGTATTGGGGGGTTATTTCTACGTTATACCCCCTTGTAACTTCCATGTAATTTACCTGTAACCTACAAATAAGTTTTGCACTTCTACTTTCATATATTTGTAGGTTACAGAGAGGTTACAAGAGATATAACACAGATATAACCCCCCACTACCGGAGATATATTGCGGATATAACCCCCCAATACCCTCTGTATAACCTCCTGACATACGCAATGCTGCGCACGTCTTACATATGCAAATTTTTCTTCTGGGATGGTAGGGGTGGCCAGCCGTCAACTCCTCTTTCAAAGCCAGGGAAAGATGGAGCTAAGAGTGGTGGTGTTCTAGTAAGTGAGGAGGATTATGCTCAGGTCTTTTGATCTTGCAACTTTTGGTAATCGGAGCATGGGATGTCGCAGTGGTAAGGGTACTGCAGGTTTTGGTTCTTCTAGTAATTCATGTGTTGGTTCTATGAGGATCAAAGAATATTTGGTTTTAATGAAGGTGATAAATTAAGAAAGAAAGAAGGTTTCCCGGGCAGTACTTGTGGTTTGGGGCAACACGATGTACAAAAAGAAAGATGGAGAATCTCTTTTTTATAACAAGAAATTGGTGGTGGATATGAATGTCAAGGACGTCTTGAGGATTTGAAAAAAAAACACCTTCATTTCTGAAATCAAGAAGGAAGCTTTGTCAGACAACTTCTCTGTTATGTTCTCTCACTTTCCAAACCATGTGAAAGAAGTGATTTATTTCTCAATTACACTTGTGTTACCCCCTATTCTCCTAGTAAGATGAACAGCTTGTTAATGATTTTGTTGAGGAGGATGAGGAAAATGATATGTTTGATGATTTCAGTGTTGATGGTGGTGGCTTTTGCCCTAATGAGGATAATGGAGCCTTGATAAATGACATGAAGATTGGTAATGAATGTTTTGCTACAGGTGTGGATAGACTTAGTTTCGTTGCTCTGAAATAGGCCAACTGGCCACAATGTACTAACGGTGCTTGCCATTATACCATAATGGATTTTCTTCCTTCCATTATCCAATTACTTGCCACTCCTCATTCTTTGGGTGGAGGATAACCCGACCAAGAAGCTAGTAAATATGGTCTAATCTCTGAAGCACTGATAATGTCACTCCTAGTTTTAGGATTGGATATAGTGTGAGTAGTTAGTTTACTAAATCTCCTCCGACAAATATCAATTCAAACCGGGTTGATCCTAGATCGAATCTATGGCATAAGCCAAATCATATGCGGATCAACATAACTGAGAATTCTATGGATTTCATTGACGATAGTGGAACTACCAAATTCAAATTGGATTATATCCAACTGACCATTACCAAGCTTAAAAAAGCTTTGGTTGGTAAACTTTTGGGAAGAAATATTCCCTTCTTGGTTGTCTAGACCAAACTTAAGAAGAAGTGGGCTCAATATGGTAACTTTGTTCTTGCCACAATTAGCAAAGATCGTTTCATTTATGTTTTTAAATCTATGGAACTTAAGCAGAAGTGGGCTCAATACAGTAACTTTGATCTTGCCACAATTAACAAAGATTGTTTCATTTGAGTTTTCAAATCTATGGAAGTAAGAGATGTGGTTCTTATGGGTGAGTCATGCTTTGTTACCGAACACATTATTGGTCTCGATATGTGGAGAGTTTTTTTTTCCCCAGACTCGCTTGATGGTATCTACGCTATGGTTTGAATTAGAATGTCATAACTTCCTCTTCATGTAACAACACCAATATTATTTGTATAATAGCTACAGTGGGTCCCCCATTGTGGTTCGATGCTCAAACACAACTGTGATAGGAATGCTTATTCTTGAGTTTGTGTCAAAGTCAATATATCCAAGAAACTCAAAAAAAATACTTAGGTGAAAGGGAAAAACAAGTAATTCTTCCAAAAAGTTTCAATAGTGACGTATTTCTGACATGTGCTTCACTTATGGGTGAGTTGATCACAAGGCAATCCAATGCAAAGAAGGTCGTAGCTCTGCTTCTCATTCCAATAATGCTGCTACTGGAGGGAGCTCTTAGCCAACTTATCTTATCCATAGCATAGATCTCCCATCCAACGTCGATGGTGTTACAATAGAATAGACAAACCAAAAGGCTATGGAAGCTATTACTGACCCCCAATAACCTAGCCATGAGGTTCATGCCAATAAAAAAGAGGTGTGAAATGCCAATTCCCCTCACCAGGACTTGAACATTTCCATGCACACTATGCAAGAGTCCAACATTTCCTCTTCATGTGGGCACTCATATACTAATAGTGTGGAGGGGACCATTGAAGATTATTCGGGTCCTTGGATGCTGGTTACCATCATGAAGAAAAAAACACTCGTTGGAGGTACCAAGAAGATCTTAAACAACCAACTAATTAAACCTGGAATGTTTCTTCCCCTTCTCTGCCTCTTTTGAAGAAAAAGATATAGGATGGTGGATTCTTCTTTCAATCCCTCGGTTGGAGACAAAAAAAAAATGTTGTTCCCTCTCCACTCCCTCCTAAAAATTTTATGTTGAAAGATTGAGGACTATGTTGAAAAGAAAACTGAAAGGCTACCAAAAATTAAACCCTGCCGTAATTTGAAGAGGGTATCTAAAACCTATTTTGATAAAGAAACTCAAAATTGGGTCTGATTTAGCACATCTCAAAGAAAAGAAGATTTAATCCAACTGAACTTTCGCCCAACAAAGTTATATCCTCTCTCAAGAAATGACAAAAAATACCATATTTTGGAACTGTCGGGGAGTCTTCAAGCAAACAACTGACAGCTATTTAAAGCATGTTGTGGTAAAAAATGATGTCCATTTTGTGGGGTTCTAAGACTGAAAGTCTCAATTGTCTTGATGTCAACAAACATATCGGTACTTGTTGAGAGTTTCTTCACCAACCTTCTCATGGGATAGCTGGAGGGATTCTCCTTTTGTGGTGAAAAGATTCTCTTATTTTTTTATGTCATCTTCCAAAATGATCAATGTGTCATGGGTTGGACCTACTACAATAGATGTGCTAAGTGGCTTGTTGTTATGGCCTATTCTAATAAAGATATTCATATTCATCGACAGCTAAGGTATTGTATTAGCAACCATATCCATCATAATACTCCTATTATTGTGTGTGTGTGTGTGTGTGTGTGTGTGTGTGTGTGTGTGTGTGTGTGTGTGTGTGTGTGTGTGTGTGTGTGGGCAGGTGGTGTGAATTTAATTATATTGTCTCCTAAAGAAAAAAAAAAGTGTGGCAAACCCTTTTGCTTCACTTCCAATGCTAATAAAATGTGTGAATTTATGATCTATAATGTTCTTCAAGAGCTTGTCTTTGTGGGTTCCATATTTACTAGGAGTAATAATGAGGAGGGTAGAAGCAGAATTTGGGTTTGCATGACAGAGTTTGATTAATTCAACAGCTTCTAATCTATTACGTAATGCTCGGGTCCACCACCACAATAGGGTTGCATCAGATCATTGCCCTATTCTACTCAATTATGGGGACCAACCCACGACCTATAAAATTGTGTGGAAAAAGTGGGCTAAAGCTAACTTTGGCTCTAGTGCTGATATCCTTAAATGGAAAAGATCCCACACTCTTAAAGCCTTTTTCTTTTAGAGCAAAAATAAACTCAAAGAGCTTAACACTTTGAAGGTGTCGTTTGAAAAGGAAATCAATGATCTCCAAATGTAAGATTTTACTCCAAAGGGCCTCATTCCTGAACTTGAATGTGTTTAGAAAAAAAAAATTTAGGAACCAAATACTACTCTTGCCATAATTAATGTGTAGTTGAAACAACAAGCTAAAGTCGTTGTTAAAAGGAGACAAAAAATATTGCTTCTTCAACTCGTTCGCATTTGCTTGTTCTTGTACCAATCACAACAAGCAATTGTTATGGAAAATGGTTCTCGGTCGAACAAGCCGAAGCACATCATAAGCAAATTTTTAAACTTCTTTCATAATAAGTTGAAGGCTAGTGACATCCAGATTCACAATTTGTTGGATTTTAATGATGCAAAGTGCATTAATGACATGAAGGGCCACTAGCTTGATAAGGCAATTACTGAGGAGAAAATTACTGATGCAGTCAAGGAACTGGGCTCCAATTGTAATCCAGATAAGGACAAAATTGTTGCTTCTCTTATAAACATAATTGAAATATTGCTGAAAATAATGTTATCAATGCAGTTCAAAAATTTTTCTGTTGCCACCACATTACCCCTTCTTAGAAAAACACACTTGTTGCGTTTGTTCCCAGAAAGGATAATACTAGCTTACCATCTCATTTCATACCTATAATTCTATGTCATTCCATCTATAAGATTGTTGTAAAATTTCTTGTTTTTTGCCTGAAATCTCTTCTCCCATCTCTCATTTATTTGGAGCCTGCCACCTTCGTCCCTAGAAAATCAATTTCAAGCCATCACCTTCTTGCTCAGAAAATTATCAATAAATTCAAATGTTGCATTTCTAATTGAGATTTATGCCCCTTAAAATTTATATGGAGTAGGCCTTTAACAAAATGAATTGGCAAACCTTCTAAATTGTTATGGCGAGAATGTGGTTTCCCACACAATTTAGAAGTTGTGTTGTTGATTGTATTGAAAACTCGTGATTTGGGCTTCTTAATAATGGGACAATGTTTCCCTGAATCACAACGGAGTGCAGCTTCAGAAAAAGATGCCCGTTATATCCCCATTTTTTAATTATTTTCTTATAACTTCTTTCTATGGCATTCTCGAGACGTCCGGTAATAATATTGCTTAAAATGATTTTTGATTATCTCACCTTCTTAATGGATATGACATTCTTATCTTTTTGGAAGCCAACTTGTGTTGAATGATAAATATTTCTAATCATCTCCATGATTATTGTATGTGGATTAGGCAAAGTGAAAACTATTCAAAATTAATTATTATGTTCAACAAGAAAATCATTACTTAAAAGAAAAGAAGACTTGCCAACCTTCTAAAATTCTACAAAATGGAGAAACTGGAGTACCTTAGTATCCCTCTCTCCCTTAGAAAGCTAAACTCTTAGGAATTTCAGAGCTTTCTCCAAAAACTTCAAACTAAGCTAAACTCTTGGGGATTATGACACCTTTCCCTTAGAAAATATTGCTTAAAATGATTTTTGATTATCTCACCTTATTAATGCATCTCTTTTATATATGCCTTGCTACTTAATTTTTCACTTTGAGGTTCTTGCCTCTATCCTTCAGGATATTGAAAAATGCTACATCTACTTTGTTTAGAACAAAGATAACTCCTACAAAGGCTTACACCATGTGGCTTGAGCTAATCTATGCAAGGGTCCTTAATGGGCTAGACTGACAAAGGATTATATCTTCAACCGTGACTCAATTCTCCATTGCTTCTTCTGATCAAAATATGGGATCCATATTTGGCAAGCTATCTACAAGCGCAACAATTCAGTTACTTGGAAGGTGATTACTGATGATACTTATACCTAACTCTATTTTTAGATGGAAGGTTGTCAATGCTCATGATATTCACATCCTTAATCAAACTTGGGTTGCAGGTCTACCCATGGACAAGTGGCCACCATTTTTAATATGCAATATACTGAAGACAAAATTGTTTCATATCTTATCTCTAGTTTTGACTGAAATTTACAGAAAGTATATCTTTGCCTTGGCATGGAGTTGGGAAACTGAATCTCATGCTCTAAATTCATACACAACTTTTTTGTGACCACGTTGAATTCACACATACTTATACCGACAAAACCATCACTGCTTGGGCGTATGAAGCCATGCTAGCAAATGATCACAACAACTTTTTTTGGATGAAAAATCTCGAAATTCACGTTCATGATGGGTTTTTTTGGTGGAGATGTGCTATTGATGCGATACAATTTGACTATTGGCTTTATAAAAGGGGCTCTATGGACAATAAAATTTGCTCTTGATACAGTAATGAAGAGGAGGATGCTGAGAATTTTATTCCCTAATGTAAGGTTCTAGTGGAAGTTAAAAGCATGCTCCTTCATTGGAGCTTTACTACTCCTAATTATAATAACACAAAGGAGGACACGAAGGGCTCATCTATTTCATTGCTGACAATTGTGTTTCCCTTCTCATCTTCTGTAAACCCGTCTACCAATATTGGAGAGCCCTGAACACTAAGAAACATGGACGACCATATGATATTCCGACTATTCTTCCTCACACTACTCTTGAAGCTTTGGTTCCTCCACACAAGTTCCATTATGCAGAACACTAAGACACCATTCTGTCGGACCAACTGTTACACTCTCCCTCATGGTGTCCCCCCTTTATGATGGCTCAAATTTAATGTGGATGGAGCTCATTTTTCCTTCCCACATGGGGGGCACCAACATTGTCATGAGAAATGAAGTTGGCGATCTTATTATTGTTGCGAGCAAGCAGGTGGAGCAATTTGATAGTGCTAAAGTGGAAGTTTTGGTGATTACCTCCATTTGAGACCTCATGGAACCGTGGAAGTTGCATGTATGGTATCCTTATTAAAGGCCAAAAATTTAAATATCATCAATTCCTTTTGGTAGACTACTATGGGTGATAGATAGAGTAGATGACCGCAAGATCCTAAAGACATCTCTTTTTTTTTTACTTCATTAAGACAATTTCTTTTTCAATATATAGATACAAAGAACAATATAGTTGCCCATATTTGTGCTTAAAAAGAAAGAGGACCGTATTTGTGCTTAAAAAGAAAGAAGATTATAGTTGCCTGTATTTGTGCTTAAAAAGTTATTTTTGATAATTTATCTGTTAGAAATATGGATAGCTTACATTTTTTTTTGCTTTTTAAGCTCATATTTTTACGTGCTAGACTTCTTGCTGTATTTCTTTGTGTATTGGTTATTTTTTTAGGTTTATCACCATTAATGTAAAAAGCGAATTTGTTGAGGGCTGTGCAGCATTTCGCGGGCCGATGCAACAGCAATGCCAGGTTAATTGGAACCGTAAAGCAAGCTATATTCCTCAATTCTCATATTTCCTTAACCAAAACCCTCCGTCTCGCCGTCTCCTCCATCTCTTCCTCCACGCGTCCCCATCGTGAACGTCCTCGCTTTCCATACACGGCGGTCTTGCGATGTTTGGCAAGCTCGGGAGGAGCGGCGGAGCGGGGCGGGGCTCCGGCAAGAGGCCCCCCTCTACGCCAGTCCAACTGCACCGGCCCGGCGAGGCCGGTGGCTCACGTCCCCCAATCGGAGCGTCTGCACCCGCGCGTGCCCGTCCCAGTCCTCAAGCTGTGGCCGCCGCCCAGCCTGGTCGAGAGGAGACCTTCAGCCTAGAGCCGGGAAAACTCGACTTCGGCGCCATCATTCGGCTTACGCCTGACATCGTCGAGGAGATCAAGCGCCTCGAGGCTCAGGGAGGGGCTGCGAAGATCAAATTCGATGCAAACGCCAATAACTCTGCTGGAAACGTAATGCATCGACGTAATGTTAGGCTTTTTGATTTTCATTAAATCTCGTCATTGGTGATTTTAGATTTTACTATTCATGCCTCAAAGGTAGAGTTTTCCGTTGCCTAGGTTATTGGGTTATTAACGGAAACTTTTGAGCTCCTATGAAGAGGAGGTGAATGTTGAGTTCGGGGGGCTGCATCGGGCATCTCCTGTTTGGACTGTCTGGGTGATGGTTGTTCCTAAAATAAGAAATTTTCCAGCGTTTTTGATTCAGAAGGAGAGTTTCTTAGCCAAATACTGTCATTGCAGATGAGGATTTTGGGGACTAGATACGGCAGACCATAAATGGCTGCCTATACCCTGCATCACTCAGCTTAACTTGTCTTCTATGTTGGCTTGCATAATTGAATTTGCTTAGATAGCTTAGGTACTATTTTCTCCATTACATCAACTATTTAGTAAAACCAGTGATCCTGCCATTGTAGAAGTGCATTGGAGTTACTTTTAGTAAATATGTTTCTTTATCTATGAAGGATGTCAAATCTTGGACAGAAAAGTATTGCATACTGGGATAAACATCCACTAATAGAACTTCAGAGAGCAGAGGACTAGTTCTTCTTTTTTTTTTGGGTTGTTAAGTGAAATTGTTTTTAGAATTATATCGTGGGAGCGCTGCTGATATTTTCTTATGATGAAGGATGAGAAAGGATGAATGACAAACTAATTTTCTCATTAACACTTTTTTGTTACTTAATACATGTATATTGCGGCCATATATTAGTATTGGTGCTTACATAACCTTGATTTAATATAAGCATCTTAGAAATATAATGGCATGATGTTATTGATTATTTATGTGAGGAGGGAATGAGGATAGATCTTGAAATTGCAAGTGTTTCACAATGAGTATGAAAAATGATAAACAGGAAAATTTCAATAGCAGATGATTAGTAGTTTTTTTCTAAAATTTGAGAAAGTGAATTACTATTAGGATTTTCATTGTGAGAAAGTAGCATTGTGCTGAAGTACAAGGAAAGAAAAATAGCTAGAAAATTTTTGGGTGAATACCATTAGTGATTTTCTTAAATTTCTATCAATATCATATGATGACTTTACTGTATGCTTACAAAGTCATTTAAAGTGAGATTTCATAATGAATTCTAGAAATAAATGACATAATTCTAATAATGTTGACCCCCATTGACATAAGTGGAAACGTGTTATGCAAATTTAAATATGAAATTGATATAGTGCTAAAAAATTAGGCGATGCCTAGATGTGAAAATTTGAATACCTTAGGCCTATTATAGAGAATGATGGGTGTGTAAACGAGGGTGTAATCTTTGCTGTTATTAATTGATGCTTAAAATGAAGGCATGTCTGAAGTGTAGTAAATGATAAGAGAATATCTCAAGGACTTCCAAAAAGAGATTTTATATTATTGCAATCAGATTAACTATGTTATTTTGATTTGAGTGTTGTGCAATAAAGATCTCATTCATAGTTAAATTGACTGTACAAGAAAGGAGAATGCTAAGATGGTCTTGTGTTAAACCTAGAAATAACGTTTAAAATTCCATAGTTGGGTGCGAAAGTATTTTTCATCCGTGTGTTAAGGCGTCAAGTCTTGATAACATAAATCTCAAAATTAATAAACCGTACAAAGCAAGAAGCCTTATATAAAGTTTAAAGTTTGTAGTAAAAGTTATCATATTAATATGATAATTTATTATTAAATTAAAGTGCATATTATCATTGTAATATAATAAAAGTAATAAATTATTAAAAAAAGGTAAAATATTGACATCAAAATATCAAGATGTAAAATAAGAAGGGCTATTCAAATATCAAAGCAAGACATAATAGCTTGTCATTTCAAATAAGTTTGATGCAATTAGTCTCTCTCACTCCTATTGTTCTCTATCAACGTAAGAAAATAATAAGTTTTCAAAATTAAACTTTTGACTGTAAAAAATTTTCATCACTCATACCATTCAATGATTCCTCATTAGAATTATCAGTATAATGGTTTGCTTTATCCCTCAACCCATCTTCAATTGTATTCATATTCTCTTATTTATCCTTATAGCTTTTAATCTAAATTATTTTTCTTTTTTGTATTTAGTAGTAATTAACAGTAATATTTATTAGATATCTAAATAATAATTATGCTGATGGTAACAACATTAATTATATTTTAGTGGTGTAATATTAAGCTAAAAAATATTTTATTAGAGTTATTTTTTTATATTTATTTCATTGAAAATATGACACTAAATAGGACGCAATGGAGAAAAAGGATTCATGTAGCCGACCCCACGTAGTGGGATTAAGGCTTTGTTGTTGTTGTTGTTGTTGTTGTTGCTCAAGCCTCATTAGAACTTAGACAAAGTGTAATTTGAGGCTTGCTTTAAATTATTTGAGGAGTAAGCTTGTTGCGAAATTTTTTAAAAAGTGTTGAGATGAGCCTCAAAGTGTTTCTCATATTATTTTAAGCCATGCTGAAGAGTGACGGACTAAGAAATAATTATACGAGAGTGATTGAGGAGTAGTTCTTAGGTACATTCAACTGATGGTAGATGATACACTAATAAGATGGATAGATAAAATTATCTTGGAAGGATCGATGAGGAAAAAATGCATGCCAATGATATTATGGATTAAATTTGTCCAAGAGATTCACACATAATAGATATAAAACTTCAATTAACACTCAACATTAATGAAAGGAGAATGAAATAAAGTTGACTTTGAATAGTTGCAATTAGTCTAAACATGATGATGATAACTTGACAAAATACATTTTATATTTCATATCATATATTAATTATTTTTCTTGTGTTATATTTATAAAGCCTATTATAAAGAAAATTTGTGTATATAATAATTGTTTTTCTTGTTTCAATTACATCTATTAATAAATTAATTGGTTTAAGTTGATATTTTAAAAATGCCATAAGTATTATTTCTTTAAATTGTTTGCATTCTATGAATCAAATCCTTTTTCTTTATTTCGAGTCATTGAATTTGTGTACTTTATGTTCGCCTTTCTTTTTAAAATATTTTTTTCATCCAATAATTTTTAAGCTGTTCTTTACTTTGATGCTCATGCTAAAAGATACATTTATTCTACTAATGCACCCTGATGACTATAAAAAATAGAAATTATCATGCTCACTGGTTATCACTGAGATATTAACCTTTGCTTGATGTAAACATCCATACTATTTCTCTTTAACTTGGTGTTAAAATCCAAATGACTTCATCTCAGTGTGATGGATATCCTTAATGTTTGCAATAGTGGGCAACATTCAAGGGAATGCCTTTTTAGTGTCATTGTTTCATTATTAATCTCAAAATAAAGATTTTAGTTTCAATGCATTTTTAACTTATATAATTTGATTAAAGCATCCATTTCCTCATATTTCTATATTTGACTTAAGCTTATAGCTCTTATTCTCTCCTGCTATGTAAGTGTTTTTTTTCAATATCCCTTATGTTCTAATGGCTGCAATGCTTTTCTTTGGATACTAGATTGTTGAAGTTGGTGGCAAGGAGTTCAGGTTTACATGGTCTCAAGAGCTTCCTGACTTGTGCAATATTTATGAAGAACGCAGAGACGGGGATGATGGCAATGGATTGCTTGTTGAGTGTGGCACTGCACGGAGAAAGTTGAATGTGGAACGAATCTTGGACGAGTCTGCAAAAAATCATGTGAAAATGCGGTCTGAGGAGGCTGAGCGCAAGCTTAAATCTCGAAAGTATGCTATATTTTTAAGTTATCCAATTAAACTTAATATTGTTTTACTAAGCTTAATTGTTTTCGTTACTCAATTATTTCATGGTTTTTCTATTACTTAATTCTTCTTGATCATTGATTGCCTGAATATCTATAGTTTTGGCTACTAATGTCTATGCTTTCATGTCAATTTCTGCTTTAAAGTTTTCTATTTAATGCGCTGCACTAAAAATGTGAAAGTTACTAAATCAATATTTTGCTTGAATCCGGTTGATTGATCCTGAAACATAAATTGATTTTTTATGTGTTATTTATTTATTTATTTTTTGGGTGGTGGGTTGAGTGGTGAATTTTACCCATAACCTTTCTTTTATGGGTAAAATTCGACTTGTGTTAAGAAAGGCAGAGGTAGACCCAGGAAGACTTGGGCTTATTGTATTAAAAATGATCTTAATTTACTAGAACTAGATGAAAATATGACACTAAATAGGACGCAATGGAGAAAAAGGATTCATGTAGCCGACCTCACGTAGTGGGATTAAGGCTTTGTTGTTGTTGTTGTTGTTGTTGTAACCTTTCTTTTATTGTTTGGGAGGTCTTGTAAAACCTAATTATTGAATGATGAATATAGAATTTTTTTCTTTATAAATGTTTTTATTAACATTTTTTGCTTCACATTTCTGATATGTTGGTTAATACTAGCTCAGGCGCTACTATTTTCATGAATTTGTGTAATTGATTGATTTGTATTGGGCTTTTAAGAGAGACAACTAAGCAGAGGCCTTGAGATTGTATGCAACGTGGATTGTAGTAGGGTCACACCAGATAATTGCTTATTTTGAAAATATTGTCTATCATGTAGTCAGATTCAAATTTTTACTTTGTTGGTCTTTCCATGAAAGTTGAAATTAATCTGGTATTTTCAACTTAGTTGAGCTAATGTCTTTGTTTATTATGTGATCCTTGATGCATTATTAGAGAATGAGCCTTCAACTACAGTTTTGCTCAATATGTAGTTTTAAATATTCTTAAAATGTATTTTCAATTATGTTCTACATCTGAACTTTATTTTCTACTTTATAACAGAGCTATTGTGCTAGATCCAACTAATCCTTCTGTGAAGAGTCAGGCTATATCTATGGCTGCAGCTGCAGTTGAAGGTAAACATGAACCCAGTAGCCTTCATTTTTGTGAAACTTTCGAAAGGTAATTTTGTTATTTAAGGACATTATACCAGAATCCATATTTCATTTGTATTTGATAAGTGGATGTTTTTTCTTTGGTGAAACTCTGCTCTTCTAAATCAAAAGGTGTCGAGGAATTACTTGAACTTTTGAAGTCAAATTTTAAAATATTAATGGAATTACTTATGAAGATAAATATAAGATTGAATTAGGTCTATCAAAATGCCCATTGTTAGCGAACAGTTCGTGTTCGGTTTGTCAATGAGTTCGTGTTCGATTCGTTCGATAAGCAAACGAGACGAACATGAACAATTTTTTTTTGTTCGGTTAGTTACATGAACCAAACACGCACAGTGATGCGTTCGTTCGTGTTCGAATCGTTATTGTTCGAAATATAAATTAGTTTAAAATAATTATATTTAAAAAATTTATTATATTTTAAAAAATTAAAATTTATAAATTATAATATATAATAAATTAATTATAATAATATATTAATATACTATATTAGTAAAATATTTAAATAATACAAGTTATATAATTAATATAATATATTATTTATATATATTAATATTTGGGGTGCAAACTGGCTCGTCGTTCGCGAACAGCTCGTGTTCGGTTTGTTCGTTAAGAAACGAACACGAACATTGACTTCACAAACAATTTCGAACACGAGCTTATTTCAAACAACTAAATTTCAAACGAACTAAACACGAACACAAGCTCTGTTCGTTTGTGTTCGGTTCGTTTACACCCCTAGCCTGAATTAGTTATGAAGATAAATATAAGCCTATATATTCTGAATCATTTTTCTATGCTACACATTCTCATTCAGAATACTACTTCTCAAAATTCTGCTTTATAGTTTTGAGTTATGCGTGGACAATGTTCCACTCAAATGTTATGGTGGAGTTAGATGGTTTTAACTTTTAGGCTCTGTAAGTCCTGCAATTTATCTAAAATATGTCTTCAATCCAGGTAATATGCGGAGAATGGGTTGGAAGCACCAGAAGGAAATGTTCAAGAAACGGAAAGTTGAGAATAATCAAGGAGGTGGACCATTAAGCGTTTGTTTTTTTTTTTAACTTGTTGTTTATGTGAAGCCAATTCATTTTTATTTTTGTGCAATTTTCGAGCAAATTTTCTCTTTTCATAATATATGTCAATGATTGCCAATGTCATTAATACTTTTGTTTGTGTATGTTTCAGTGGCTGCAGTGTCTCAAACTAAGTCAGTTTCCAAATCAGCCACAGCTTTAAATGGTAACTTTAAAAGCAACCCGGCACGTGCGCCATCTCCTCAGCAGCCCTGGCCAAGAGCTCTGCTTTCTACTTCTGGAACTAGTAACACGCTAAGAGGTGATACGAACGCTGGTGAAATCACTCCCCCATTAAATATAAATAAAGAGGAAATTGACATCTCTGAGAAAGAAATGCCTACTAGAGTTGCTCGTGGATCCATGCAAGACATAAGTGGGCATGAGGGGGGACGTCCTGATACCTCAATTGATTTGAGAAGCTTTTTGATTAGTCTACTAACACAAAACCCAAAAGGGATGAGTTTGAAGGTAAACTTGTCACCCAACTCTGCTAGTTGAAAAGCATGGATCGATCTAAAATGGCATTTGTTTTTTCAAGTATGAAGTCTCACACTAATTTTTTGAATTTAGGTGCAGTGCTTTATATTTATTATAACTTTCTCTTTGAAAATACTTTATTGTATGAATTTCTTTTGATTATTTGAATAGGAAATACACTTACACTTTTTCCTTTTCAAATTATTTAACTACATTTGCTGACTGAATTACTGTATATGGTAACATAAAATAATACATGCTTTGGAGTGATAACAAACCTTTCCTATGACACGACTCCTATTTGTTCAAGTTTATGTAATTACTTTATGCTTTAGCGAAGAGTAATTTTTTTCCTTTTTTGGGGCAAACTTTACTATTCTATCTCATATATATTATTTATGCAAGCAACAGTCGAGGAGGAACTAAGGATGCTGCAGTTGATGAGGAACTAAGGATGCAGCAGTCGATTAGGAACTAAGGATATTGATAGTTGATAATATTTTTTTAGTCCCTTAGTCTCCCACAATTTCTTCTGAAAATAATAAATGCAGTACCGTGATCACATAAAGTCATGAAAAATCTTTCCTGCAATATGGCTCGCTTCACTGTTTTAACTACATGTAATAACACTATACTTTAAGGAGCTTTACATGTAGGAGTTTTTTTTTTTTTTTTTGGTGAATGGATGTTGGGGGATACAAATTGGAGAATTCTACAATCTAAGTTATTTTGATTTGTAACTGGGGACGCAGGCAGTTTCTTTTTCTTTACCAAAATTTTATGTTTTTTCTCTTTATCATCACTGCCACACGCGCGCACACACACAGTGTGACACTTTTCATCTTGTTTGTGCTCTCAATTAATACCTTTCATCTTGTTTGTGCTCTCAATTAATACCTTTCATCTTGTTTGCGTTAATAAATACGAGCTTGAGTTTACATTATCTTAGCTATGTTTGGAGTTTTTTTAATATGAATAGATTATTGAATCTTTACTTACACTTGTTCTGTATTCATATTTTATGTGTCCAGGCATTAGAAAAAGCGGTGGGAGAAAGGATTCCCAACTCTCTGAAGAGTATGGAGATTGTTCTGAAAAATGTACGCATTGCATTATTTTTAGATTATTTTAATTTGTTGTCTCAATAAACAGTTGTCATATTTTGGCGACCAGATTGCCATATTCCAAGCTCCAGGAAGGTATTTATTGAAACAAGGAGGACAAGTAGAAAGTTCTAAAAGAAGTTCTGAAGGTGGAAGGTATTGTATTTTTATCGTGGTTGCGGCTACATTCACTAGCCTTATATAAATTTAGTTTCAGACATATCAATGTTCTCCATATTGCTAATAATGTCCAAGCTTCTTCATAACATATTGGTTATGGTAATAAGTCAAAAAACTTTACCGGAAAAGTTTCTCATGTAATATTGCTTTTGCAAATTGTAGTCTAGAATATATATTTTTTTTAATTTTTTCTCTTGTGATTCCTCAGATGATATCAACATTTATAACAAAAAATATTTTTTATTCTTTCCAAGGTTTAAATTTGCAGAATTTCGTACTGAGGCATTTCTTTGCGAGAAGAGACGTAATCCTGAATGCGTTTTAAGATGCAAGCCTCAAATTTTAAAAAAAATGCATAAGTTAAGAATTTTGAATAAATTATGAAGTGTTAAGCAAGAAATAACATTTTCTATTTTAATTTATCGACACATTAAAAAGTACTATGAGAACATTCTAACTAATTAAAAAATAATAAATTTAGTAAAACTAGAATTAACACATTAATATCCTGACATCAAATTATGAAATAAGATGAGTTATAGAGGTATCCAACTATAAAAGTAAGTTAAGTTATTAAAATAAAATACTAAAACTTTAAAGCATAACCATCAAGTTAAGTATAACATAATTCTTTCTCTTTCATTCATACCACCCCTCACTTAAATAAGATATTACAAGTTATCAACATCTAAATTCTTAAATTTAAAAGTTCCAATTACCCTCATCACCCAATTGATTTTCGTTAGAATCATCAGCATAATGAATTGTTTATCTCGTGTCCTCTTTAGTTGCTTCTGTATCCTCCTATTCTCTATTATCTTTAAGGTCATTCACATACATAGCACACAATTCTTATTTTTTTACATATATCGCACCTAAACTTTCATATTTACACATATAACACTCAAATCTTTAATATCACATAAAAATAACACGACTGCAATTTCTTAAAAATCAGATGCACATTTTCATGCATATGTTTAAAACACCAAAGTGATAATGAATATTAAAATTTAAGTGTGAGATATGTAAATACATTTTGTGCTATGGATGTAAGTTTTCATATCTTTAATCCCAACTATCTTCTATTTTTTAATTAATTATCATCAATAAAAATATTAATTAAAATAATAACTATGTTGATAGTCAAAACATTAATTACATAATTTTTTATGGATATATTTTATATTTATTTATTATTATTTAGTGCTTGAGGTATGAGGTTTAATAAGTGAGTTATATTGATATTACTTTCAATTTTGTTAAAAAAAAATTCCTGATTGCCTTAAAGTTTTAAGTCATTTCCTGTGACAAGGTGTGCCTCAACCTTGGTGAGGCGTATTGGGACTATGAGGTGTAAGCCTCATTGTAAATTTTTATAAAAAATGTTAAGGCGGGCCTCAAGGCATGCCTCATATTATTACAATTTTAACAATGATACTTTCTAATATATAAACTATTCTTTCTGGTTCAAAAGTTTTTTTTTTATTATTATTTTTTGTAATCTAAATTGTTTATATTATTAATTTTTTGTTGGATTTATAACCACTTCCAGTGTGAACATTGTTGTTTCTATATCTCGAGATTATTTTATTTGCTACATGCCACGGCTCTTTGCCTGAAAAAATGCATACACTCCACAAAATGTTTTTACGTGCTTCATGAATGTTTGCTACTTAATTACTATTAATTCTCTAAATACATTTGACTTTCTATTTGCTTCCTGATTCCTTTTTAATTTTTTGCTCTTACAGCTTTGCAAAGTGATATCATTTTATCGGGATTATATAAAGCTATGTATAATAGGCTTTCATGTTGGTTAAGTAATCATGGTTTGTTATTGTTTAAGTCTCAAGTGATGTGAAGGGCTGTTTGGTTTAGTGACGTCTTTTATGTAATGCAATATTGTTAGTAGCTGTCAACTTTTTGGTTTGTTGATATGCATATTATCAGTATTAAGCATTTAAATGCATTATAATTATGTTTCACTGATATCTAATTGTCATCCAAATCGGGTGAAATCCATCAAACATAGCATTTGACAGATGATACTGTATCGTACACAAGGCAAATAATTTTGACCAATAATATGCTGAATTTTTTCAAATTTCTTCACAATCCGGCCAGTTTTTTCACCTATCTTTTATAAGGAAAATTAGACATTAAATGCATTTTGAATGATTTTGTGTTAGGAGTTTCGGCTTGTTATCATTACACCATTAATTACTTAATAACACCGACATATGTTATACATCGAACCAAACAACATCTACCTAATACTAGCTTGCTGCATCCATTCCTGTTTTTTCCCTCTTTTTTCCTTATTTTCCTGCTTTTGATTTTATGGGAAGAAAATTTTCTTTCTCAGCATTTCAACCCAGTTCGCCATTCTTTGCGTCTTTCCAACTTAGACCTAGTGCATCAGACCACCAGGAAATCATTGACAACAAAAAACTGCTCCAAAGCTTACTTTTTTGAGTTCAGAACTTACAAATGTTTCTTTTGGAGGGCAAGTCTGGAGTTGTGGTTAAGGCATCTCCATTGTGATCTGGAAGTCACGGGTTCAACTTTTATGTCTTGCCCTTGGGTTTAAATTTTGTGTTATGGAATAACCTTTTTGTAAATACAGGAGTAAGGATGCTTGCATGATCCAATACCTCATATAATGGGTGTTTCACGCATTGGGTATACCCTTAAATACAATTTCTTTTTCACAGTTCACTCTAGGGCTGAATCTTTCTTTCTTTGTGGCTTTTGTCTTTGTTCTTTGAGTAGCTTTTTTACTGTTTATCATCTTCAGTGTTATTGACCGGATTTGCAGTTCTCCAGAATGCTTAACCAAGGAAACCAGAAGTGCTGCTGCAATATTGTCCGAGAAAGCCATTGTTAAAAGTTTGGATCAAGAAAGTTTAAGCTCAAAGCATGGAGAAGGTTCTGATCTCTTTGAGAGGATTGATATAATGCACGACACTGAAGATCCATTAGATATAGAAGGGAAGACTGGAGGAAATAATGAGGTAAGAGCAGGCGGCTCTAGTGAAAGTGGGAGTGATAGTGACAGTGAAAGTGACAGCAGTAGTGAGAGTGAAAGTGGAAGTCGAAGTAGGAGCAGAAGTAAAAGCAGAAGCCCTGCAGGAAGTGGCAGCATAAGTAGCAGCAGTAGTGAGAGTGATGACTCTTCTAGCAGCAAGGAGGCATCTGACATGGATGTCGATATCATGACTAGCGATGATCAGAAAGAGGTTGCCGCCCAAAGGATGAATGCGACCATGTCAAAGTTATCGCAGTCACCGCATGATTGGCAATCTAGTGGTGAACATGACATAAGTAATAACATTGAAGTAGATCAAAATGCAAATGGTGCATCTACCGCTATAGATTTGACTGGTTTTGGAATTATGCATGAAAGGGTGGACTCGGTTGTAGACGCTAAAAATCTCGTTATTGACAGGAGCACTGATTCATTTGAGAAGCAAGAAGAAAAAACTGTTGAGGTTTTGGGCAACGAGCATGCATCTTCTTTTGTAAATTCTCATAATGATGACAGGTTCTTTGGTAGAAAAGCATTCAGCGAGAAACAAACGGTGATTAAGGATGGAACTGGTAAGCAACCAAACAAAAGATTTCCCAAAGCAAGCGGTAAAAGGTCTTCTAATCCAGAGTATCTGCCTGAGAAACCTGAAAATGTTAAGAGGATGAAGGTTTCAAGCTCAGCTGAAGCCTCTTTTGGAAAAGAGAATGGCGCCCTTTCATCAGAAAACCTGTGCTATTTGTCTCCTGAAAGACCTATGCGCATGGATCAAAAGGCGAAGACGATCAATTATCATCAAAAAGGTGAGAAAAGGGAAGTCAATTTACTGGAAGGAAGTTTTCCAGAGCAAACTAGATCTGCAGCATCTGGAAGCATTGATAGGGTTCAGAGTAGTCCAGATTTCCGGGGTGCTGCCAATTTAGCTGCCGAACAACCAATCCGAAAAGTTGCTGATTCCAGCGAAAGAAAGAAAACTTTGAATATGGAGAAAGCAATTAAACATGCTGAGAACCTTGGAAGAGCTAATAAGCCTCTGCAAACTGTGTGTGGCCTTCCAGAGTCTGATACATCTGCTGTGAAAAACATGCCTATTGATAAAAATTCAGACTTAAAGATGAAGCCGGATGAAAATACTAATGCTTCAGATAAATATCGTGCTAAAATTGCAAAGGAAATTCCTAAAGTTAATAAGAAATCTGTTGATGATTATATATCACACATGCACAATTCTGATGTGAACGGTAGAGGAAATATTCTTAGAAGAGAGTTTTCCGATCTAGAATTAGGTGAATTTCGTGAGTCTATTACTGATGGAATGGGAGAGGATAAAAGACAATTTGAGAGAAATAACTCAAAAAAAATGGAAAACAGGGTTACTATTTCTGAAGTAGATGCTGCTGATATAAACACAGGCAAATGTGATGAAAATGCTTTTTCTGATTCAAAGAGGCAAACACCCAACAGTTTTAGAGAAGTAATTAATGGTAAGGAGTCGAACGATTGTGTAGATTCATCTCGATCCCAGCTAAGATTATCGCAGGCCCAATCTCGGCAGTCTTTGAGAACGGCTTTAGGTGAACCCGAAACGTTGACTCGTTTGGAAAAGTGCACTGAATCTGGTGGCAAAAATGGGACAAAAATTGCTGCCACCAGAATGTTAAAAGATGACAATAGACTTAATGGTTTGGCTGACCGTACAAATATTAAAGAGTCTAAATCTCAAAACTCCAATGGATTGAAGGGATCAATGGATAGAGATATTGATGTTTTTTGGACGCAGAATGACACCGATGGCAGGAAAACCTTAGAATTTTCTTCTTCTGAGGAGAATGCCACTTACATGAAATATGAAAAAGATGAGCTTGGCTTTAGAGGCCCGATCAAGGAGTTCAGTATGTAAGTTTTTTCTTGCATAAATCATGAAAAATGCTCTCATAAGCAGCCCGGCTTATTGTTATTCTACTTGATTTAAATTCTGCATCTTTTGTCTGGTTTTCTCCAACATTGTGAATGGTTTTGTCTTGTATCACACAATTTGACGCTTGTCTGTCAGCTTTTTTTTTTTCTAATTACTATATCTTACAGTAAATTTCAATTTGTTATTAATGGCGTGTTTAGTGAAAGTCAGTGCGGAGTCATGTATATAATTTGCAAATTATTATCTGCCCCCAATTGTAAATAAGTTTTCTTCCTCCTGATCTTTTTATCTTTGCACGTGTTTTATGGAACTAATTTCTTGTTTACAGGTACAAAGATTATGTGCGAGAGTATCAGGAAAGATATAGCCATTATTTCTTCTTGAACAAGAAACTGGAGAAAAATCGGTAATGAAGGGCATGTTTAACGTATTATTTATTCATACTTAGTCAACATTTAAAAATTGCTTTAGGCATTAGTTTCAAACATCTTTTTTCATCCTACTTTTGATTTTTTTCCCCCTTGCTTTTGGTTTCTTATTTTTCCGTACAGTTGTACCTTTATATTTTTATTATTTATTTATATAATTAGTACTATTTAACATTAAAATTTATAACATGGAGATTTATTTGTTACTAACTATGGATATGGATGATAATCTTAATAAAGTGGGTTTTGGCCAAAAGTTTTGTTCAGATTCTGAAAATTATTTAAATATTATAAATTGTCGCATTTACCATGCGCAGTAATGACTTTCTCAAAGTTGGGGATGCCATTGAGTTTGCCAGAGGAAGGGACATGGGAGAATACTACAACCTTGTGGAAAAACTGAGACAAATGTATCAGCAACGTGGAGAGGTATACCTTGGACGCTTCATTAGTTATTGTAACCAAATTATTGTTGCTTAAATGTAGTTGACATATATCATTATTATATATTCCGGGCCAATTATATCATTTCATAATTTTTATTTAGTAAGATTTTACATGCATGCCACTCAATTCCTATTTATTTATATTTCTAACACCTAAACTTCAATTTTTACATATATTTAACACCTTTTCTGCTCATGAAAAGTTGTATTTCACTTTTTAAAAGTTAAAAACGTGGTATTTTTATGTGATGTGAAAGATTTGGGTCGCATAAATGTAAATTTTTTTCTCGAGTTGTTAGACGTGTAAATACATAGGAATTGGTTGGTATATAAAATACCCCTTTTTAATGTTTTATAATTTGCTGTTAAACTTTTTTCTAGAGGTTTTTTACAATCCTTAGGGAGGCTTTTCATGATTTGGTGGTTTCATTTTTAAAGCAGTTCATGTTCAAATTTATCTTAATGTGGTAAACGAATATTACACAAAGATCGGTATCATGATTTTCTTAGCTTTCTTTATGTGATGCTCTTTCTGCTGTCTTGGCTGCAGAGACATAAAGAAATGAAGAGGATCTTCATCTTGTTGCATGAGGACTTGAAGGTATTAACATTTTTTTTTTTGTTAAACAATCATAATTATTACAAGTAAAGTGTCAAAATAGTTCCCTACTATTTGTATGTGATCATTTTAGTCCCAAAGCTTATAAGTGTCAAAATAGTCCTCTTGCTTCTTAAATTGAGGTTGAAACAATCCCCATGGAGGACTATTGGAGCAAAGTTTTAAAATAGCGGGATTATTTTGACACTTTACTATTATTATTATTATTTTCAAATAGGATTATCTATAAACTAAATCTCTAAAACTTAACTCTAAAATCTTCAATTTTTTTTTATAGAATTTAAAGCAGAGAAATTTATATGGGATCGTTTTTGTCCCAAAGTTTATAAACGTGTCAAAATAATTCCCACTTTCTAAATTGAGGCTGAAATAATTCCCATTGAGAACTATTATGGCACAATTTACTGATAGCTGGTGACTATTTTGACAATTTATTCTTCTTCTTATTATTTTTTTCGGAACAGCATTACCTAGAAAGAAAATCTCTAAAACCTAACTCCCAAATCTACAAACTTTTTTTTTATAGAATTTAAAGCAGAGAATTAAGGATTTTGCTGAGGCGCAGTCAAGGGAATGAAGCAATAAAGTTCTTTTCGAGGTTTGGTATTTCTTTCTTTTCTCTTTCCATTCATTGTAATATTTATTTTTCAATATATACTGAACTGTTAAATATCTTCTAGAAGCATCTCGATTAACTGGAAGCTGGGCTTTGCTTCGAGACCAGTTGTACATACTTCAATTAAAATATCAAAGTTGTCCAAAGAAAAGAGTAGATAGTGATGCCTGCACATGTGCCCTTCCTGGTGTTTTTTCTACATAGGGCGTCATCTTTTTCTAGAGTTACATCAGTTTTCTATGGACTGCTGCCAGGAGTTTTTCTTCCGGTTTTGCTTTGGACCCAGAAATTTTGAGGCGTTGGGATGGAGCAGAAGCAGAAGAATCAGTTTTGTTTTGTTTTGTTTTTTTTAAGGTTCACATATATACCACTCAATACTTATTTATTTACATATCTAACACTTAAACTTCAATTTTTACATATATACCACCTTACTTATGCATCAAAAAAGGTATGTGATTTTTTAAAAAGTTAAATTAGTGATATTTTTAATATGATACGAATGATTTCGGTGGCAGAAATATAAATGGCAAAGTTTCAGTGGTAGATATGTAAATACATTCGATTGAGCGGTATGTAAAGGCCCCTTTTTTTGAAAGAGGTTTGTTTACTAGTTCAGCGCTTCAAAATGTAAATTATTTAATAATTTGCAGCTATTGATTCGATTGAATAAAATTATTTGTAATTACTGCAGTTATTTAGTGGGTGAAGGATCAGGAAAGTTTCAGCTTTTGTTGCATAAAAAACATGTTTTTTTTTTAAATTTTCTTTAGGCATCTTAAATTTTAGGAAGATTTACATACATGTCGTGCAATTTCTATATATTTACGTATTTGATGCTTATACTTTGATATTTACATGAACATCACTTTATATATGCATGAAAATATGTATTTCATTTTTATAAGTTAATAATAGTGATATTTTTGATGTGATATGAAAATTTTGAGTGTTAGAAATGTAAACATAAAAGTTTAGTTGTTAGATATGTAAATTCATAAGTATTATGTGGTGGTCTATATAGGAATTATGTGGTAGGTATGTAAATGAGCCTAGATTTAATTTTTAATCTTCTTTTAGAAAGCAACAAGAAAATAGTTCCTCAATGAGAATTTTGGTGGTGGTCTGAAACACAATCGATATAAAACTATTTCAAATGTACTCTTAATTTTAAGCTTCATCAATTCTAGTTGGCCTTCTAGATTGCTTTCGCCATAACCTAGTTGCCCTTTTCACTACTGTTATGAGGTTATTTACATCAAGTGTAGTGCGCATCATAATATGTATTAAAATAGAGGGGCATTGCACCCAAATTCTATGTATTTTCATATCTAAGACCTAAATGTTTAGGCATTGCATTTATATCACCTAAATCTTTTATATCAAATGCTATTATTAAGATGCCATCTAATGATTTATTAAATATTTATGAATTAATGTGAAGGAAAAAGTGAGAAATTATGGGGATCAATCATTGGCTAAATTAGCTTAGAGTTCATGTAAATTAAATACAATTTCCAAGTGCACAACTCAGGGTCTGTTAGAGGCAGTTGTAGGTTTGATGTCGCAGGAAGTTATTGTGGGGAAACTGTTGTGTATAAGTTGGTTGACTGTTTGTTTTATGCGGTTTGAAAACAATTGGCAGCAGCTATTTCTGGATAAATACTACTTTGCCTCTGTGTAGTAATGTTGTTTGTAACAAAACTGTCGCAGACATATATTTGATACTTCAGAAGTAAAAATTCACTTAAGAATGATACAAAAATCTAGATAAGCACCTTGCTTAACAGTGAGTATGAAGATTGCTAAAATGACTATCAATGCATAATATTCTCACAACAAACAGAAGCACCAACAACAACATCTCAGCTATCAAGTACACAACAAACATAAACACTACAGTCGAAATCCAACACTAACAACACTACAACCAAAAAATACCTTTGAGGCATTTCTTATAGATTTTTTCAAAGTGAATTCAAGGGGTATCAATGCATAATATTCTCTCAAAGAGATTTTCTGAGGCTTTGTCATGCAAATGCCTCACTCCATGAGTTATTGTGTTTGAAAATAATTTCTTTTTAGCATAAATTTTGAAATTTGGTTTGTACGAGCATGGCGAAGCAATCATGGTGAAGCAATCATATTGCATTTGTCTCCTAGCAGTGATGGTAATGATCATGGCAATCTTGATAAATGAAAAAGTACCATTGAGTCATTGCTTATAGGATTTTTTTAAGTGAGCTCAAAGGGTATCAATGCATAATATTCTTTCAAACAGATTTCCCACGGCCTCTGTGATGCAATGCCTCACTTCATGAAGTTTCTGTGTGAAAGAATTTCTTTTTAGCATAGATTTTGAAATTGTGTTTGCATGAACATGATGAAGCGGTCCTACTGTATTTGTCTCCTAGCAGTGATGATAGTGATCATGACAATGATGATCAATGAAAAAAATTCTTCGAGGCATTTCTTATAGAAATTTTCAAATCATACCCAAGAGTTATCAATGCTTAAAATTCTCACAACAAACAAATGCATCAACACCAACAACACCCCAACTATCAAGTACACAACAAACATAAACACCACAGCCAAAATCCAACACCCTCCATACGCCCTCTTCTTCTGCTCAAATTCACGGCAAACTGAAGCACCAACACAAACGACACCCCAACTCTCCATTTTACAACAAACAGAAACACCACACCTCAAAAGGCCTTTTCTGCTCAAATTCACAACATATAGAAACACCAACACCAAACAAAAGCACCACAGGTAAAATACACCACAAGAAACAAAAGCAACGACATCAAACGAAAACACGAAATAGAAACACCACAACCAAAATCCAAACCTACCAAATCCACGAGAAACCAAAAGATCTCAAAGATTAGGTGCAAAAATCATCTAGAGAACATAGGGAAAAGGGATACTGGAAGAAGATGGCGTCTGAAATGACAGGTTAGGGCAAAGGAAGCAAGATCTATGGGGAAGGAAGGGGCAAATGAAGAACGCGCGGTCAGATCCAAGGTGCAATCGCATAAATGAAAAGAGGAGAAGAGCAGCCCAGAGCAGCTCCGCAGGAAAAACGCCGCCCCAAACAATAAAGAAGAGCGGACGGGCCCTCAATATGATTCAAGGTTGTAATACATATTCAAGTCCGAAGTCTTATATCAGAATTTTGATTATTCGATATTCGATGTATATGAATATGATTGTGATTTAGTTACCGTTCATAATGACTTAAATGATTGGTTTCTATGTAAAAACAAAATTACCTTTCCAATATTATTTATTTTCATATTATTAGTTAGATATTCAAAGAATTAAACTAACCCTATCAAACTAATAATTCTAGTGTTGTTATTTTATATTTTATATTTTCAAAAGTATTGGTTTAACAATAAAATTTTTAGACACCCCTATTTTTATTTAGGAAATTTTCATAGGCAACACAAA
>NEWO01000003.1:4455209-4475985 GCA_003013225.1 Phalaenopsis aphrodite | reverse complement strand
ATATATATATATATATATATATATATATATATATATATATATATATATATATATATATATATATATATATAATTTTCCCCAAAAGTTTTTTTTAATTGTTCATTTAATTAATTTAGAAGCATTTTTTAACCCAATCATTCATGTAATGAGAGCGGAAGAGGACTGATTGATTATGATCAAACAAAAGATTAATGTGACAAAATGTTGACAGACTAACCAACTATTTTGACCGTATTTTAGCATGCGTCGCCAGGTCAAAAAGTGGTTGGATGAATTTTGACTTGGGGCCGAATCGGCTAACCAAATTAAGCCAACTAACAACGAGGATTAGAAAGTCAAATCTGATCTTTTTTCAATACTTGGGGCATTTACATATATACCATCCATTTTATATCACATATCCATCAGCTAATCTTAACCTTTTACATGACATACATATTTTATTTATTTACATAGCTCATGCCTAAACATTTCTATTTATATATGTTATTTTGACCCCTAAGCTAAAAGAGCACTTTTGTAATGTGGTACCGCTCACCAACCACATCTCACCTACCACTCACCTACCTCCCACATACCACTCTATTGCTTCTATAAATAGAGAGGGTGTGAGGCTTAAGAGAGCAAAGGGAAGAGATCTTAAGCTACCACAAAGGAGGAGAGAATAACTAGAGAGTTAGAGAGGAGGAGAGCATTTTGAGACCTTGTATCAATGTGTCACTTGAGAGGGAGGCCATAGAAGGAAGACGAGGGATCATCTCTATGTATAAGCTATGTATTCTCTATTTCTTTTGTCTTAGTGAACTATTTGATTGATTCCCTCCCGTGGACGTAGATCCAGTTGGATCGAACAACGTAAACGATCTATGTTTGCTTGTGTTCTTTATTTTTCATTTATATGTCAGGAAGTACATATCTCACAATAATATAAATATCACAGATCTTCAACATCAAATGAAAATTCCACCAAATACATAATAATCATGATGTTATAAATATAAATATCAATCTTCGTCCGATTATGTAAATACATGTGAATTGAATGATACGCATGAAAATCTTTCTTTCCATTTTCATGGATTCATAATCCTTCACTCATGAAAGAATTTATCCGCCTCCTGCACCCCTCATTATTTAAATCATCCATTATAAGGAGAATAATATGGTTGATGTTCCGATTAAAATTCAAACAAAATAAATTTTCAATATATTAAATTGATTTTGAAATAAAGGTAATATAAATAAATCAATAAACACTGGTATTATGTTTATAAAAGTAAAAAAATTAAAAGTTAATAAGTTATTGTAAGCAAATTTTAATTGGTATATCCTCATAAAATTTTTCTCCACTGGCAATATTAACAAACGGACAAGATATTATAAGGATCATTTTTATATATAAAAAAAGATTCAAAATCAATAAATATAAACTCTCAAATATTATAACTTTAAAAGAATTTTTTGTTTCCGTCCGGACCGGATGTCTGACGGCCAAGCACTGGCGGCTTCGTCACCCGCCCACCTGTTAATGAAATGTATGACGACGTGACCACCGGTGATTAGCCGCCCGGATGTGCGATGTCCTAGCGAAATATTTTCTCTAGTCTCGGTCAGTTGCTAAGCAACTCAATAAGGGTTAGAGGAAGCATTTTATCAGTAAGGCATGGCTGAGGTATGGTTGGAATTGGGCATATTAATCTTTGTAGCTCATAAAGATAAAAAACAAAAAAAAAATCTTCCAGTTGCGCACATTGTTCTCAAATCTAACTATGTGAATGCCAGTGGGAGAAAAAAAGGACAAATCTACGTTTATAAGACTTCATGGTGAATAAATGGTGAAATACATTGAGAGGCCAATTAATATTCTTGAATCTCATACACTTAGTCACCAATGTTTTATACTAGCAAATGAATTCAGCCTTATCTAAGTTAGTATTGTTCCATGAAATTTGAGAAAATCATCAATTCTAATTTCTACACACATAGGAAAGCTTAGAACTAACATTAAATGGTCTTGATGACAACATATTGCATTGTCTTATAGTTATAGCAAGTTTAGGAACCATCCTCCCGTGCTAGGTGAGTATTGTTTGCATCTCCAAAGACATAATAAACTTGAATGGCATTTAAACTGATCCCTTCTAACTTGAACTATCCTGGAAATGAATCATTTGTAAATGTTTGGTGGTTGTTGTAGAAGAGAAACCATTTCTCTCAAGCAAAGAGTGGTGTGCTAATAAATAAAATTTCAAGCTAGAAGCGCGGAAGAAAGTGCGGAGAAGAGTATCAGTAGGTCGTGTCGTATAGAGTTTTGTTTCTTTTATTTTTATGAATGGGTTAAAAGAGTAATCAAAGAGTAATCAAAGAGTAATATTTCATTTTTTTCAAGTTAAATCTTTTCAAATCAGAAGTGATGACAGAGCAAAATAGATTTTCATTATCACAAATATTTTTATTAAATAATTCACACATTATAACAATTATAAAAGACTCACTCATAGTACAAAATACAACTTTTAAACTCATTACATAGAGAAATCAAAAGAACATAAGACGAGGATCATGGGCATTTTCAACAATACTTTTCCCTTTTTGAAGAAGTTGTTTCAAGGCAAATTTATTGTCGAACATAAATTGATTTGATTGAATTGATTATGAGCATATTTGGAAAACAATCAACTATGCCATCATGATAGCTACTCGTTTCTTCATTTTCAAAGGAAATACTTGTGCTGTCAAACTCATCGTTCAACTGACGAAATGATGTCTTCAATTCAATTAGTTGATTCAACCATTTGATTTTCTGAGTCTCAATTGCCCATTTGAATTTGGGCACCTTTTTGGTGAGATCTCAATTCTCTTCATCATCGCAACAACAACATTGACATCAAAAGTAATTGTAAGTCGTAATGACTAGTTAGTGATCTCTTTGAACAAAGAAATTGAAGTTAACATGCACTTCAGGCCCTCGAGCAAGTGGAGGGGTCGCCACAATTCTCTAAGTTACTAATTGAATATTTTCACTAATAGCTGCATTTACAATAACAAAATAGCATATTTGACAAGCACATATAAGACCATTGAGCCAAAACACACACTCTTATCTTTAGTAAGCGAGTCTTTAATATGGGTTTCAAAAGCTACAATATTTATGAGTTTAGGACGAACTTAGGCAACTTCCTCAGAACTTGTCTCTTCACATTCCCTTCTTGTTGGAGGTAATTGATCAACAAATTTAATGATTTACACTACAATACTTCCCTCAACAAATTGAGATAAAGCATGCTAATCAATAGATCTCTCCTCAACTATAAGTTCACTTTGAGTGAACTGTACTCATAATCAAAGCAAATGTACTACTAATAATTTACCAAATTAACTTTTTCAAATATCTTACATCAACATTACCTTCCAACTAATTTCCATATGCTTATGTGCTTTAAAAATGCTTGTGTTTAATTTTTAGAAGATAACAAGAGACAAAACATAAGATACATTTGAATAGTTTTTATTGAATTGATGAAATTTTATTGGGGTATTTACACACATGACATACCACGCAATTCTAATGTATTTACATATCTAAAACCTAAAGTTTGATATTTACATTTATAACAATTTGGTATCATAAACCTATGTTTGCATGAAAATGTGTATTTCAATTTGATATGGATGGAAATACCCCAATTTTATTTTCTTATTTTACTATCAAATAAATTTTAAAAAAATATATGTATAATTAAATTCCTTTTACCAAATTAAAGGATATTGGCCAACACCTGACGCGTGATTAAGGGCCTGTTTGGGGCAGCTTAAAACTGCAGCGGCGTTTTTGAAAACGCCGCCTTCATGTTTGATTCACACGTTTTGGTTGCGTTTGACAAAACACGATTTACAGCGTTTGATTTTTTCTATTAGACGCGGATCGCGGGTATAACCCAGCGATCCAGCGTTCGACCGAAGTATTTCCGCGCTGCCCTCGAACCCGATCTGCCGAAGGAAGTCGCTGCTCTCTGTCGAGGAAGTCGGAGGCCCGCTGCTTTCTGCCGAAGGAAGTCGGAGGCCCGCTGCTCTCTGCCGAAGGAAGTCGGAGGCGGCGCTGCGTCCGTTCTCGTCCGTTCTCGGCGCTGCGTCGGTTCCTTCTTTCCCCCCGATCACGATCCATTCAATTCGCGAAGCCCTTCCCTTCATCGATCGTCCGAACCGCGTGTTCTTCAGCCCCGATCCTTCTATCCGTGAGGATCTCTCTCCAACTATGATCAAGGTTCTTTTCCTTCCTCCAACCATTCAAGCTTCAGAGATTTCTTTCTTTTCCCCAATCAAACCGCAAGAAACACGAATTGGTAAATCCAAATCCCTATTTCCTTATTTGATTGCATATAATTGTTTGTGATTTTTTTATGCATCTCTTATGTATAAATCATATGTGATAGGGTTGAGATTCATTTTTTTTCTTTAACTTTTTTTTTTGTGATTCACAAAGAAAAGAAATTAAGTTTGTCTTGCTTTCTTTATTGTTGCATGTATGCGGGATTTTATTCCTCTTTCTAAATTTCCCATTAAATTTTCATTCTCATAAATGTCATTAATCCATCATTGCTGCTTTTGTGATTGTATCATCAACTAAGCGAATAGAATGCTAGTTCCATTTACTTCATAGCTTATGGGTTTTATTTCAGAAATTCTAATAGTCTTTTCTGATGTTCATTATTTTCTTTTGGTCTTTAAGGATGATTGAATTGAACTTATTTTTTCTTTTGGTTCCATTTACAAATTTCTTTTTTGAGACTGTTGAAAGTAAAATTTAAGTTTTAGATATGTAAATACATAGGAATTTGGTGGTATGAGTGTAGAAATGAAAGTTTTGATGTGAGATATGCAAATCCATAAGAATTGAGCGCTATATATATGTAAATGCTCCTTTTTTTATGTGTTGGTTTAATATATATATTTTTGAATTTTAATATATTAAATGTGTTCCATTATATTAATGTTAAGAACAACTCCACTGTATGTGGCCAAAATAATCATTTTTCCACAAACAACTGCAAATCAGTTGTTCTCAAACCGCAAAAATCAAACAGCGTAACTGTTTATTCAGTTTAGGGGCAAAATTGTCATTTATCCAGAAACAGCTGCAAATCAGTTATTTTCCAAACGCACAAACCAAACAGTCAGACAGCTTTTTCGGATCAGCTGCTCATCAGCAGATTATCAGAATCAGCTGCTTATCAGCAGAAGCTGGATAAGCTGCAGCTGCCCCAAACAGACCCTAAGAATCAAGATCTCATCAGAATATTTCACGCATGATTCAACAATACTGGAGACAAAGATGATAAGTTTTTACACTAACATTCTCAACAACCTCAAAAATACAATTAAACAATATGTATATGCCTTTTGCAACAGCAAATAAATTAAAAAAGCACCTACCAAGCACACCAACGGAATTACAGAAAACTAAACTACTCATTGAAAGAAATTGACTTTAACCATTTACTTCAAAACTAATATAATTGCTTCATAAAAGAACTTGTAGACAGCACTATTTAAGAGCACATATTAAAGGAGCAAACCAATCAAATCATTACGTTCATGCAAATTCAACAGTGCATACAAAATATTTCATTAGTAGATTAAAAATCAAGTAGGAGCTTGAAATAATAAGATTTAACCTTCAAACAAACAAAAAAACGTGTAATTTAAGCATATTTAGTAAGACATCCCTCTTTGGGTCGATTAGGGCCAGATGTGCCTAATTAAGAATGTGGTGCGGCATCGCACCACCACCACCACATGAATAAGTTATCATTCATCAAACTTACAGAGAAATCACAACTTAATTCCATAGTCACAAGAGTTCTCAGCATAGATTTAAATCCTCAACGACAATGACACACATAAATCACAGACATAAACAGCAAAAACAGCAAATCACACAGACTTCGCACAAATTAAAAGCATAAAAGCATTCTAAAACTAACATAAATACCCATGAAGCATCTTTCACGTAATAGGCATTTTCATCCCCCGGAAGCTTCATGGCTTACCTCCCCTCCTCCGCCTTCATCCTCATAACAGAGCAGACAACCTCCTTCCAATAATATATAACCAACCAAAACACTAACAGAAAAAAGCTTCAATGGCAACAAGTAAAAAAGCCTGAAGGCCAGGCCTTGATCTTCTTTCTGCTGACCTCCCGCCCCTTTGCTTATCATTAATGCCTCTTCATTCATCAAGATATCCAAGCCTACTACTATTATTACCATCATTTCAATACAGGGAGAGATGTTCTTCATGAGAAGATTATTAGGATAAGGAGGTGGCACAGAGCGAAGACTTCGCTCTTAGTTTCAACGACTTCAGATATTGAATGGCTTCATCAAGCACAGAGGCAGTATCCTTCCCATCTCCACCGGGTATAATCTTTCTCAGGACTCTCACAGTTTGTTTAATTCGCTCTTTCTTATTTCGCTCTGCTAAATCATCTTCTTCTCGTACGTAACCGGAGCGAGGAGCGAATACAGAGCTCGCTGTGTCAACGAGCGATGAATCAAAGTCAGTAGAACTGACTCGGCGGCGCTTGCATGGGATATGAGAGCTTGTAATGTCTTCTTCTGCCATGTCAAAGGGGGAATGACCCGTGCTGGTCTCTTCATCATCCATGTATTCAGAGTCGGAGTAAAGAAGGGCATCAATTTCTTCAGTGTTTTCATGCATCTCCTCCTCTTCAATTTCATGATACTTGGATTCATGAGCATAGTTTAAAGGTAGAGGAGGATTCAAGCCCTCAAATGGATTCGCTACAGAGCTAAAAACCAAGCTGGTTTGGTCCCCAGAGTGATCGAAAATAAGGAACTTTTTTGACTGAGTGATGGATTGTTGTTCAGAAGAGCTGATTAGAGGATTCAATGGCGGGCAATAAAAAGGAGAATCAAAATGAAGGAAGCTCCCCTGAGTTCCAAAACCAGTTAATTGTTCATTTGGATTGACAGAGAAAGAACAGCCATAAGGATTAATTGAGTTCTGCTGTTGCCCAGCATCAGGAGGCCAAAGTGTATTGCCAGTATTTAAGTTACTGAATTCCCACATCAGTGCAGTCAAAACAAAACTAAATTCTCCTGAAACAGAAAACCTAAAAGCCAAATTCAACATCAGCACGAGGAAAGGGTTTAGCTTTATTACTAGAATTAAGAATTAAAAACAATCGGGTAACCCACCGGTAAGGAAACACAGAGCTCGTCGATCTTAAAGAAGGTAAAATGGAAGTTTTTATCTAATCAAGTGGAGTACAGAAGCCAAACTACGTGACAGGCTTCAGCAGCTGGCGAAAATACTCAGCCTGCACCGAGTAAAATAATGATTATGTGAGAATCTAATAATAAAATAGAACAAGAAAGTACACAAAAAGCTCTTTTGAGATTGAAAAATCTTTTCTTGCAGGGAAAATACCTGGCAATCTGGCAACGGTTGGAAGCAAGCAATGACCCTAACTATGATGGCAGCACATCCAGCAAACACATACTCATGTTTCAATTCCCGGAATCTCGTCTGCGCCGCTGCTTGGCAAACCATTCCTACTCTAATTCCCTTCAAACAAAGCCGTGTTCACCAAAGAAACAAAAGTAGAGAAGAAGAAGAAGAAGAAAGCAGGGAAGTGCAGAAGATCTAAAGTTGTTGCAAAAGAGATCGCTCCTAAGAAAAAAGGGCAAAAGCTTGCTTTTTTTTTTTAAACCGGTGGGAAACGCTTCAGTTCGATTTCATGGAAATAATCCTCGTTTCCATAGATCGGTAGCAGAGCAGAAATATTTGAGGAGGAAGCCGGGAAAAGCAGTAAAGTTACAGAATAACGCGGCAGTACAAGTTCAAGGAAACAACTTTCCTATAAACGTCAACAGAAAGGCTCAGCCGCCGCATGCTTCTGCTCCAAATACACTGAACACCAGAAAAATTTTTTTCCGTTCTCGCCTCCAAACGTAAGGAAACCCTAATTTTTCAACAAAATGAAGAAAATGTCAGAAAACGAAATCAAATTTACTAAACATCAATCAATCTGGGAAAACAGAACTTAAAAAAGAACAATCCGAATCGTCCTGAAGATCGCAAAACCTCCAAACCTGCTTGATTTCTACTTACAGCCAAAAAAATCAAATCTTGAAAGCAAAACTCAAAGCTTTTGAAGGAAAAACAGATCGGATGACTAAAAGACCTTGTGCGCCGCGCGAATCTTACTTGAATTCGCAAACTCAAAATAGAGAAAGCCGAGGAGGCGAAGAGGAAACAGAAAACCTAGACCACTGTCCAGCGCTGCGGAGGAAGCCAGGGCGATAAGAGATGAATGGATTATATTGGCATCAGATGACAGAATTGCCCTCAGAAACTGAGAAGTATGACAGTGGGAACCATTAGCACGTGAGATGAATAACTTCTCCCGAGATGCAATATTAGTCCAAGAGTGGCCAAAGGTCAAAGTAACTGTTGACTGAGAGTGAGGAGTAATCGGCTAAAACGTGGTTAAAGGGTCCAATTCGGTGAAGCTAATCTAATCTCTTTGGAAAGACCATCAATCATGTCGGTAGCTATTAGATTTACTTAAATGCCCATACATTGTAGTTGAAATTTCAAAAAAAAAACTGCCTACAGGCTTTTTGTGGGGGCAAGTTGAGGCATGATTTGGCGGCCGGTAATATGATTAATGTGATCCTGATCGATTTTAGTTTTATTGAATAAATATGATTTTAGTTTTATTGAATAAATATAAAATTATTACTATTATGTTTTTGATTTCGCTAATTTGAATAATAAAAATATGAACCCTAATTGTATACAATTTTAAATCAACCTGATGGCTCTCGAGTCAAGTGTCTTATGATCAGTTGGTATTTGATTAGTTACTCGTTCGATCAGAAATCAGTTGTTTCTTATATAAAATTATTACTATTATGTTTTTAATTTCGCTAATTTGAATAATAGAAATATGAAATAATTATATACAATTTTAAATCAACCTGTATTATGGTAATTCTCGAGTCAAGTGTCATATGATCAGTTGGTATTTGATTAGTTACTCGATCGATAGAAATCAATTGTTTATTATCTTTTGGTCGTCCCAGATACCTTTAATTATTCTTATAAAAGTTCATCTGATTATATTCATCGTACATAGTTATATGAAAAATTATATATATTTGAATTAAAAATATATTTAACTTAGATATTGGGGTGCTCCTAGTTGATTATGTTATAGGTATTTTAGACATTTCTATCCCTTGATCATGGTAAGATGCATGCCTGGTTTAGGGTATAGTTTTTGTTACTCCTCTCTTCTTTATAAATATATTTCAACATCTAATAAGATGCTTTAATTAACATACAATTATACAAACTTTATCAACTATTATGAATGATGCAGTGAAAAGAAGCCGGCAAGAACAAGGTGCACCAAACTGACTATAAATCTATAGCAAAATCAAACTTGTCATTTTAAGTTCTTTGAAATTTGTTTCTCATAAAACTTGTATGAGATATTATTATTATTATCAATATTATAAGGGGCAAATTGTTCATTTTTTAAACTGAATTTATGTCAAAATCACAATGGAGGATTAGAATGTACATGCAGAAGACAGGGGAGAAAGAGAGAGAGAGAGAGAGAGTTCATTTTTGAACCTAGATTTGTCTCAAAGTTTCATGTTATTAATTAAGAGTGCAAAATCCAAACAATATAATCTCACAAACAAAAAATTAAATGATTGGTTAGAAGGAAATTAGTAAAGGAGAAGAAAAGTAGTCAGAGGTGTTTCCAAGGACAATGAAATAATGTGACATTATAGAAAATCGAATATTATGTGCATCGGACGTACGTGCAGACAGTGATATTGTGGTGGTATTGCACCTCAATACCAATTAAATACCGCAGCATACTACCAATGCTATCCAAATACCATGTCAATACCACTGATCCGCACTTAATGTGCACTTATCTCATCCGCACATAATATTTTTTCGTAGCAGAGAGCGCAGAAAACAAGATTGTCACTACCTTCTTCTTGAAATAACTCGAATTCATGAGCAAAGAGATAAGAATGTGAATACATGGGCAATGCTAAAGCAACCCGCATGAGTAACGCAAATTAGCTCTCAGTAAAGAAACTCTTTATTAATCTTAAAATAAAACTCGATTGTTATAAAGATTGGAGGTGGCCATTGTATAGGCTACAACACTTAATTTGATAAGAACTATAATCTTAAGAATGAAATAACTTCAAGAAAGAAATAATTCAAATAAAATAATTGCTACAATTGTGAGAAATTATACAAGGAAATGCTAATTAAAGCAAAAATCTAAGACTCAAAATTTGAATATCAGGAATCCAAATTAAATAAGGAAAGAAAGTTTGGTTGGCAACAAGACTTGTAATAGGGAATTCTCCCAACGTGCTAAGAATTCTCGACAACGTTCTACATCGGAATGGGTGAAAAATAAAAGGATAAGAGTATGGGAAGCTGATTAACGAAAAATAAATAAATTTTTGGCTAATCTTTAGCCTCAAAACTGATAGCCAACAACTTGAATCAGAGCTAGTCGCCTATTTAAGGAGCAATTGGACATGTCCTGTTTAATTGATGATTAGATTTACTTCTTATGTATTAGCATATTTAACTCTCAAAACTTCATATTTATAGATATAACACTCAAATATAAACACTACATCAAAAATATTGTTATTATTAATTAATAAAAAATGAAATACACTTGTGACACTAAAATGTTATAAATATAATTATCAAACTAGTGTGGCACGTAAAATTCTTAATTTTTTTTAATAATAGGGGGATAAAAACTCTACTCAAATATATATGACATTGAAAAACACATTTCTTATACATTGAACTCTTGCACTATGCTCCTTAGTAACTATATATTTATGTTTATTATATGATCCATCACATTCAAGCATTCAACAGATTTTGACTATAAAAAAATTTCTCAAAATCAAAAAAGCAAAAAATACATTTAACATATAATTATCGATGCCTAAACTTAATTTAATTTATCGATAACCATCGCCATGCTGAGCACAACTACAATAAACAAAATGACACAAGCAACAATTTAAGAATTTACTTAAGGATTGTCTTCCGAACATCTCCAAAAGTTATATCGCAAGAACGATAAGAATTCGCCGTATTGAACGTGACTTTTAAAAGAAATTTACATAAGGAAAATGCTCCTTCAAAGGAAGCTTATTAATTTTTTTGTTTTATTACATCAGAGACCCTGCCACTCACCCGCCAAGCATTAACAAACAATACTTTGATTCTGCATGAAAGATTTTGGGGATTTGATTCCTCAAAAGCAAAAGAAATGGAGGTGAGGCGCTGGCAACTAACCCCTAAGATTACTCGGAGAAGGAGACACTCATTTTTTTTTATATATAATAAAAAATAGCTAATAAAAAAGTATTCCATAAGATCTGAAAGCAGGTTTGAAATGATACCCAAAGTCCCTACGTATCTCGATTAATTAGCAGAGGGAAGATATCGTCTTAGTTTAATTTAATGCTCCCAATAAAGCCGCGGGTTTAGGGTGGAAAGCCTCGTGCTGCGGGCGTGGGGAACAAGGCAAACGGCGGTTTAGTGCGGTCCACCATACCTTGAGGTCCACGCTTTGGGCGGCAGCTTTGGGTTATTTAAGGCTTTTGGGCCATTAAGGTGGTGGAGTTATAAAGATTGGAACTTTAGGTAAAGTATTAAAGGGATTAGGAGGGGATAAGTGGTTTTTGTTAAGGCACACGTGTGAGGGTTTGTTTTGCACGTGTGATTGCATGTGGTTGTCGCTCGTGTGTTGGATGATGGTTGGTTTACCAGGTGTGTGAAAGTGGAATATATTCTGTGGGTGTGGGTGTCATAAGGAAGTAACGCATGGCATAGGATGTACTTTAGGCTTATGTGAGTTGAGCTTGAGGACTTTTTTTATTAGTTTTTATTTGTAACATAATTTTTTAGAATAGAATGATCTCATAGTGATTAAATGTATAGTGAATTTTGTCTTTTAAGGTAATTAATTAGGTGATATATAATGTATGTAAATGAGAATGTGTCATTTAATAGTTTTAAATTTTTCTTAAATTTTATTTTTTTTATAATATGAGTTCTCATTTATTCATGTTTTGAATGTATAAGTTTTTTATAGGAATATGAGGCATACTCAAGAAAATGTGATTATGAGAGGACCAACATGAACAACTTTTTTAAAATATTAGTTTAAAGAAACATGTTATAAATTTGAACTATATTTTATTTCAAACATAAATAAGATATACATTTTTTATAACAAACGAATGTGAGCTAATTATGCACACCTTTTTAAGTCAAAACAACTAAATTACTTAATGAAACAAAATGATTTTAAACATTTACTTTAAGAAGTTTATAACTACTTAAGAAAGATCTTATTGACATTAAAATGACTAAAAATCCTCCTTATATAAGCTTTACAACAAATCTCCAGCGGACTTCCTTCAATCAAATCACATCGTTAATAATAATGCAGATTATTTTTTTTTTCTTTTTTTTTTTAATGGTGATATGGGTTGGGGTGGACCTTTTGACTGTAGACACTCTCACTATCCAAAACAAGAACATAAAAAAGCTTACATGGCAAGCAATAACCATTACCCAAGTGCACCACATCCACTAGCTATAACAAATAAGAAAAATGTGTTGAGAATGTAGAATGCTCCTAATGTCACACACTAATAAAGCAAAAGGCTTGGCTAGCCAACATGTGCAAAAAAATTGGTATAATCCAAACTACATCAATCACTCCACTATTAAAAGATGCAAAGCAATCCCTTCATCTTCTTTATACTAAGCATATATCATGAAAGACCCCTCTTTATTTCACCATCACTTATGGAATCCCCATTTGACTAATGAGTCTTTTTTTAACATGTATTAATTATTATGTACTAAAATTTATCAATGATAGAGAAAAATTAAATGTTAACTCAATTAGAATATTCAATATATATACAAATATAAATGACAAGAGTTAATAAATTTTTTACATAGATAACAAATTTATATCTACATCTATATCTATATCTATCTATATATATATATATATATATATATATATATATATATATATATATATATATAGACCTAAATCACCAAAATTAGTTTATTTTTTAACTTTGGTTGTAGAAACCTACTTTTCTCATCAATTGAAGAAGATGGGATTGACAAATTAGAAATATTTATTTGACATAATATTATTATAATGAAATTTATTAGACTAACATCATTTATGTAACAATAGTTAGGCAACAATAACATGTAGATAATAATCATGCTACAACAATCATATCATTGAAGGTTGTTGCATTAGTCACTCTTGATGGTCGTCAATAGTTACTGGAAATAGTTTTAATTGTGAGCTCTCCCTTCCCTTCATATGTTGACTAGAAATTTATCTGTATATTGGAGAATAGGATTTTAAGAAAATAGCCAAAATCTCAAAATATTTCTTCAAATAGTCTGTATTGAATCCTTCAATCATAATTTTTTTTAGTCTTTAAGTGTCATACTAATCATATATTTGAGTGAGCATGGACTTGTTGGTTTTATTTCATCGAATCACTCGATTCAAATATACGTAAATCAAAATGGAAGATTATTTAATTTTCAATCAATGCTTCAAGGCTTCTAATTATAAACAAAATGGTTAATTTAGGCACATTTAAACTTGGATTGAGTTAATTTATGATGTCATTGTTTTAATTTTATAGAGACACTAACTTTGACAATAAATCTGTTGAAATCCGATCTCAAGTGATTTTTAATTTTACACTGAAACTTTTATGTTGATCATGTGAATTTTTTGCTGTCAGTTGCACACTATTTTTAAAAACCAAAGTTTGTGCTGTCCAAAAATTCATCTTAAATTCCTTAAAAAATTCTAAATATGATAGAAATGATAAAAATTTTAAAAAAATTATGTGATGATATAAAATAAGAATAAAAATCTATGAGGCTTAGCCTAGGAAAAATAATCTACTAAATAATTGAAGCTGATGGGATCCCAAAATTATGAATATGTATTTGTCATTTTATTGTTACGATAGGGATTGTCGAACAGCAACGCTAACTAAGCAACAATAGTTAATCACTATAATAACTGTGTGCTAATTGTTGGATTATTAGTGGTGATCACCCGTCTAATTTTTTTTTATAATTTTAAATGAGTAAATCCTTAAGTATTGACTGCTATGTATCAACCCATCATAGTTTTTATAGTTGCTTAGCCTTCTCATAGAATAACCTCATCCACTCTCCTTTTTTTTCCCCCCTATTTAACTTCTACATACTCAATGCACATGTTCTCTTCTCATTTACAAATAATAAAATAATGTCATCCACATTTTATAATACCATTTGCAAAGAAAGTTACTATATCCTTTAAAAAAAGAATAGTAAATAGCGCGAGCCGGGTCGATTAAAGTATATCAAAAATTGAATTTAGCTTGATTGAGTCATAAGTTGTTCATATTCAATTTAAGTTTAAGTCAAGCATTCACATAAATATATAAATATTAAAAAAAATTAGCCAGAGGTTATGATACAAGACCCCAATCAATCTCATGTGTTTAATCACTCGACTTAATCACACATAGACTGATTCGAACCCCCGACCCCAGGTGAATAGAGCTGACTGTGCAGATGCCAACCAAAGAGTCGGGGAAATTGGTACACACACGGGCATGCGCACATACACACACATATATATTTATCTGCTGAAGTGAAAAAGAAGAGGGATACAAAAAATGTTATAAAGATCCTCAAAGTTGAAAAGTAGGAAAATATTCCTTAGTTAATGGATGTCTCTTTCTTTCATCCTTTAAAATGTTATCTTTTTGTATCAAATGATGAAGAATGGCATAAGTATTTTTTAAATGTAAAACTACAGGGTTAGTCTAGCATCAAGTAAGTCCATTTAATAATTATTACTGATAGTATAAAATATATAAATGGAATTTATATGATATTTTCAGCTATATATATATATTATTAAATGGTATGACCATTAAAATATGTTATGGGAATTTTTGAGCTTTAAGTATTAGTTCTGATTAAATTTCATGCTACCATCAAATTCAGAAAAAAAAAATGTTGAAAATTTTCTAACTATCATGGCAATATTTCTTAAAAGTAATTATATTATGTTTAAGAATAGCATATATAATATAATAGTAATTAATTAAAATAATATTAAGATAAATAAAGAGATATTTACATATGATACACACTGTTCTTATGCATTTAGATATCCAACACGTATAATTTGATATTTACATTTATAATATCAAGTTTATGTATAAAAAAGTGTATTTCATTTTTAAGAACTGTCAAATATTTTAATGGTATGCATGTATATATCAAAGTTTAGGGGATATATATATATAATTATGTGATATTTTTGTGGATGCCCATAAAATTATTTTAAAATTTGTAATAATAAAAAATTTTGATGAGAACTATTTACCCTAACTACTTTTTTTTTTAGAAAGATGAGCACAAAGAGTAATATGTACAATTAAAACCTGCGATCTCAAGTTGAGAAACTACTTCCTGAATGTCGTGAGTAAGTAGGCTCTTCCATACTTAGTAGAATTTTCTCTAAATACAACTAGCTTTATTGAAGGAGAAAATAACGTATGAACAACGACGTGGATCACATCACATCGTCGAATACACAGCGAGATGCAATCAATGCCATCGTTCACATATTCGATTAAACGGATGCAATATTTTTTCATATTGAAGAGATACAATTAATTATATTCTCCACCGCATAAAAAAAAAGAATAATAACTCACTTTTAGAATAAAAGAGAGAAAAAAAAAAGCGATGAAAGCGGAAGCCATTGAGAGAAATTGATGCTTGTACATGTATTATGAATAATGGATGGGAATCTTTCAATGACGCGACCACACCCGCGCCTGCTTCCATTCCTTTACATTTAACCCGACGAAATTCTTTGCCCGTTCATCTTTATTTAACGCTCCCACAATTTATGCTCATGCCGGTACAATGCCATCGTCGTGATATTTTTTCATGAATGAATCCTTATAGTTTTATTTAATTCATTAAAACATATTATATACGTTTTGTAATTTGGAAGAATATGAAAATTTGAGCTCCATTTGCCTATGTGTGTGTGTGTGTGTGTGAAACATCATGTTGATATGTATGAATATCGATGCATATTTGTACCAAAAGCTACAAAAATTTAATTTTATATTGTCTTGCATTCTAATTTATGATTAAATAAAGTGTCTTTGTACTCCCTCGCTGAAATTCATGTTAATAATCCTCACTTATATAATATTGCTCTTGGCTATTTAAGGGCTCATAAAGTCTTATAATATACTATATGGTTGAAAAATATCATCTTGTCGAGCTAGAATACACCGTCGTCGGAGTCGCACAAGCAGGGATTCCTCTTTTTGACCAGTCACCTTGCTCCAGCTGATCAGCACCCTCGGGTCGGCCACCAGCGCCTCGGGTTATCCACGAGCCTCTTGAGTCGGCCATTAGTTCCTCGGTTCGGCTGGCAATGCCTCAAGTCCACTATACATTAAATCATAAAATTTTTATTTGAATAATCTGTAAAGGGAAAAATTATGGAATAAGACAAGTCAAAGTAGTCCACTATACATTAATAGTTACAGAGTTCTATATTTCTCTCTAAATGGAGAAAATGGAGTTACAAAATTTGGCTGAGTTATAAAAGCAGACAGTAACAACCTAGGTTATGATAATCATGAGGAAATTTTTGGGTAATAACTGTCATAAGTAATGATCTAATGATGATTGTTAGTGGTTAATGATAATTGATGGTGGTCGGTGACAATTATTATTTCATGTTGTTCACTATTTCAAGAGTTCTTAAAGAATATGAACTTAGTTCTTAACTTCTCATCTTCTTATGTTAAAAAATGAGCTCATAGTTATATAATATTTGGTGGGGTAATTAAGTAAATATAGTAAAAATCTCATAACATCCCCTCGAAAGATCTGTGTCAATTCTTTTAATCATGAATCATTTTTTTAGCATTGAAATAATTTATGGATCTCAAAATTGAGGGATCTTAAGCTCTTTAGTTTTCTCTTGTTGAGACATTTCATTTGATTATAAGAATGTAAAACTTGAATGACATTTAATCTTTCAATTATTACTTTAAAGATTTCAACTATATTTCAAGAGCTAGATCTAACCTCATTTTGGCTCACATCAAATTACTTTTAGTTATGAGTGTCAAATCGAGTTCATATGTTAGGTTTGGTTCTAATTCAGAATCGACACAACCCAAAACTAATGGCCTTGAAGTCGACCTAAAAATTAAATGCGTCCAAAATGTCTAACATGCTGGCCTTCAAACCTACTAACATTAACTTGACTCTTATAATGTGTTTAGTATACACATAATTGTTATTTGGTTCAAATTCAGATTAATTTAAGTAATGTTTGGGTCAAATTTGGTTTGGTGGATTAGATTAGGGGAAATTTGAGTTGATGAGTCAACTTTGAGTCAATTTCATCATGATAGGTCAACTCAAACCTAACCTAAAAATTAAGCATGTTGGGATTTGGACTCAATTCAGACACGAAAATCAATTGGGTAAATTCATATAAATTTTTTTTTTGTCGAGTTTGAGTGAAGTTGGCACGTTAGGTCAGTTTTTTGCTATTATATTTTTAGTATCATTGGATTCATATTGTCGAGATCTTCGATTTTGATGTTTACTAGAAAACTCGTGGCGGTGGAGTAACAAATTATCGTTTTAGTGTTGTACAAAGATTCAACACACACTTTGTTAGGCGCCATCTGTGGCAAAAAGGCTTGACGCCTAAAGAAGACTAAAGCTTGGAGAATGAGTTGAAGTTGTCTCCTACTCCTACAGTCGATCAGCACCAACAACCACTATTGATCACCACTCGCTGGTCATCACTGATCATCATCGTTTGTCCTACACTCCTTGCGATGAAGCATCATGCGAAGCAACAACTGACATCACTGAGTCACGAAGCAATATGTGAAATGACGCATCATCCTAAACACCGTGTTGTCCCTAGAGACGGTGCAACAGTGTAACCCAAAGATGGTGTAAAATGGCATCTAAAATATGGGGTAATGAAGAGCCTCAAATACGCTTGTGTAGCTCTTAACTCTAGCCCCTACGAGTTACGAACATCATTACAACTCACCATTATGGTCTATATAACCAACTACAATCTACGCGGTCTACAACTCATGTAACTCTCGACTTTGGCCCTCATGACTCACAGACGTTATTACTACTCACCACTATGGCCTACGTAACCAACTACGACCTATGTGGTCCATAACTAGTGCAACTCCTATCTCCGACCTCTGCTGCCCAAAAACGTCATTGTGACTCACCACTTTGGGCTATATGACTTACGTGGTCCACAACTCCCGCAACTTCTTATTACGGCTTCTATGGCCAACAAACGCTCCTGAACAACTAGCTACGACCCACTCGGTCAATTACTGTCACTATTATCTACAACTTCTACTACAATCTGACGCAACAACCACCATCAATAACACTTATGAAGAACTACTACCTCTGCGGCAAACGACTATGACTTGCAACTTGCTGTCACCAATAATAACAGTCAGATTATGATTATACAACTTTATAATATATCTTCTCAAATTTAAGAGAAGAGTGAATCTATGTGCTAACTATTCAAAGCGGGTTATTTCCACTGGACTAGACACTTAGTTTTTTCTTCTTTCAACGGTTATTCACGCAAAAAATCAAAGTGTCTCATCTTGCTTAATTCCCTTCAATCACTTAAGTGTGTGTTGATTTTTCATGCGATGCAAATACGATAAATAATTCTTACTCAATCACCACAAATTTTCTAGCACGCATTCAATTTTACTAAACTTACTGAAATCAGACTTTGAATGATCTCAAAATTAATTCTAAATCAATTTTCATCCAATTTGTGTACATTGAAATTCATGTCTAATCATGCGTCTCTGTGCATGTAAATCTCCAATTCTATATCATATAATCACACGTGTGGCAATATTTGAGCGACAAAACACATGGTGTGAAAAGGTGAGCATGCCCATTACTTGCTGCTATACGTAACTAAAGAGTAAAGGTCTGGTGGGAGCCATATTGGCAAGCATGCATTAACTTTGCTCCTTGTACTTATTTCCTTTCATCGTGATTCTTACGAGTGAAGGAATCGCTGAAATTTTTAATTTAATAATTGCATTGACGCTTTTCTTAAATGACAAGCCGTATTACAAACTCACTAAACATCGTATTAATAGTTAATTAATCTTAATTATTCTAAGTAATCAGTTTAATTAATCTGGAATTTCTGAGAAATTTTTTTACAGCTATATTTCGAGCGCTTTGACATTACTTTATTTTTACTATTTTATATTTAATTAATTATTAAAATATGATTAAACTATGATTAATTTTTTTTCAAGATGTTCAAAAATCCTAAACATTATTTTTCAGTATATTTAAAATAATTAATTTAGTTTAAAAAAGGAGAAAAATATACCAAATAAATATATTTTAAAAATAAAATAATAATATTAATAATAAAAGTAAGGAAAAAAATGATCTCAAGTTGATCTTTTAATTTTTCTCCTTTTTTAATATTATTATTTAAATGAGAAGAAAATATTAGAATTGAATTTTTTACCATGTTGAAATTTAAAGCCTGGCCAATGGAATTTGACCCATGGAGGCATGAACTTTGACCTAATTTGTTATTTGTGTGGGTAGGAGGAAAATATTAATAAAAGGAAAAATTTATGCACACACTAAAAAATTATTATTATTATTTTTTTTTTTTTGAGAAAAATACAACAAACAAACAATTTAATACTTTAATTATCAAATTCATTTGAATTTTAATTTATTTCTTCACTTCATTAAAAGCTTCATAAAATGACTTATAGATAGTATTGAGTGCTCAATTTTTTTTTTTTAAAGTTTGTTGGTTGTAAAAACAAAGGATTAGCGAGAAAATTAGAATATTCGTGCATATCATGCAAGTTTTATGTGTTTTCATATCTAACAACTAGCTTCTCTTGATCATTCTTAACCATCATTACCTACAGCTAATGGAGTCATGCAGGACCACCACCTCTAGCGATTCTGCAGGAGGAATAATGGGTACCCTAACTAAACTCCTGGTGGTAGTATGATTTGTATGCATTCTAGAATTATCCTCTCCTCTATATAAATAGAAGAGAAATAGTATGTAATGCTTCGATGAAATAGAAATACAATTCATTCATATTTTGTGACTAGGCTACTTGCTTCAGCTCTCTGTTTTCCTTGCTCCTTCATTCTATTTTCTCCTCTGTTGTTTAGCTTTACTGTCTACATTTATACCAACAAAATCTTTCATATCATATGAAAAGTACCATAATTTTAACTTTTAATGTTTAAAATATACTTTGAAGGCATAGGTAAGGTGGCATTGCATGTGTGTAAAAATTGAAGTTTTGGTGTTAGATCTGTACATATATCAAAAAGGAGTTGTATGTACGTAAAGCTTTCTGAAGATATCAATTAAAATTATACAAAATAAAATTTTAATAAAATACATATATATTTAAAAAAATTAAGAATGCTATAATCAAATGAGATTTTTAATTCTTCAAATTTAGAGAGAGCAACGCATTAATGCATGAAA
>NEWO01000003.1:4436025-4450117 GCA_003013225.1 Phalaenopsis aphrodite | reverse complement strand
CTATGTTAACATTTAACCAAAGATTTTATATTGCTTATGAAAGATACTACTAATTTGATAGCGATGAGAAGAGAACCTTGATTAAGATATTTTTAACTTTCCTTCAAAATCAAAGCATATAAATGAATATGGCCTCCCTCAAACATCTCCTTCTGGCTAAGAAGCGAGCCATGGAATGGCTGTCTACTAATAAGTGTCACAATTATGTTGATTATATCTCTTATTTGCTTATGAGAGGGTTATTGGAGATGTTGATTTTCTTGCCCTGCATTATGGTAGGAGTTATAAGAAAATTTTGTAATTACATATCAAAAAAATCAATAATAATAAAAAAAAATTGTCTTTTTTTTTTCAGATGAAATAAATTTTAGTTGAATGCTTGTACGAGAGATGGAAACATTCGTGCCATTAAGATAAATTAGTGGTCTTAACCATCATAGTGTATCAATATTTCTCGTTTTCATAAAAATATTAGATGTATGCTCATTCATTTATAATAAACGGTTCTTGGACTTCAGCTCGAGCACGAGCTCGAACTTGATTAATTAACCATGCTCAAGTTCAAGTTTAGGGTGGCTTGAACTCAACTCAGATCGGTTGAACCCCGAGCCCAACCCAATGTTTACACATCTAATAATTTTAATGTCTAGCGACACTGAATCAAATTCATGTGAACATTACAAATACATGACTAATTTTTGTTGGGCTCCATCTTAGGGCCCAAAAGAACGGAAGGCAGGCCTCTTCTTTCCACAATGTTCGCTGACTCGGTGTGATCCATTTGTGGGCTGGAAAGCTATTAGTACCAACTGTTACCGCTGTACATTAAACAATCCACTCCATGAACTAACTTCTTGAACTCAGCTCTAATATTAACTTATCATGTCTGTTCAAATTAATAAATGAATAAATTTGATTATTTTATGAACACTATATTTCAACTCATTCATTAATATCCATAGAGGTATAATCGAGCCGAGCTAAGTCGAATACATCATGGCTTGGACGAAGTTTAGTTGTTATAGTTCAGTTGGAGCTTGAGACGAGCTTTCACATATATGTTCATAATTGTCTTGCTTAGAATTATTTATATTTATATAAACCTAGTAAATAATTTAAAATTTTGATTGAATACTTGATTTTTTATATAAAATTATTAATTAAGGAATAGTTTTATGAAGTTAAATAAATAAATTATGGAATAGATTTATACCAACTAAAAAAAATAATAATATATTTGTTCTAAGCAAGATTTCTTATATTCAAATAACAAAAATAAACACTAACAAAATATGAAAAACAAATGAATAAAGCATTATATTTATATTTATATTTATATTTATATTAATATTAAATTGTAATATGTTACTGTTAAATATATTATTAAAAAAAGCTCCAGTTAACCAAATTTTATTTAAATAGCCTTCTTAGCAATGACATGGGTACATTGATATCATTGGTGATGACATGCATTAATATTGATGTTGTGAATGTGAATCAACTTTATCAGAGTGCATATGTGTTATCAGTACTATAGATGTCGTCCATTATCGTCAAACATGTATGTTTGATTCATTATAATCAAGTGATTGTGGCCCATTTTTTATCATCAATGCTAATTGTTAGGTCAAGCGACCTCCAAACTTATATATTTAGAATATGGGTCAATTTATTCTTTTTGTGAGTAGCAATTTGTTGCTTTAACCAAAATCTCCAAGCATTTTACATGGCCTTTATTGATTCACTTGATAAAAGTTTATTTCTTAATCATCTAAGTACTTTAAAGTAGCTAAGTTTAAGTGAATTTGGGCTTGCACAATCATTCTTATTGAGATTGTCATTTGACTGTAAGAATGGAAGACTTACAAAGTTATTTGTTCATTCAAAAGTTTCGCATAATCTTAATTATATTTGAAGTGCTTGATTTATGATCATTTAGACTTACTTTAAGATAGTTTGGCTATCATTAAGGTCTTAAGTATTTTCTCAAATTTATATTTAATTAATCCATAAAAATTAATAAACAAAATATAAAATAATAAGTAATTAATTTTGAATTATACAATGTTGAAATGATGGTATGAGATGCTGCCCTCTCAAGCATATCTATTATTTAAAAAGGTTTTTTCAATTATATCATAAGTTGTACTTGGTTTGTGTTTGACAGGATAATAAATGGTAGAATATGAATAAAAATTTCCAATCAGTTCAAAAATTGAGCTCAATCATATTAAACAAAAGAGCTAACTCTTTGGATTGTTTAACTCATTATTGAGACACTGTTATTGTATATCCAATATATTTTTTAATATCCAATAATATTAATAATAAAGTGATAATGATGCTTTTATTGATTTTTATAAGACGTTGCAACAACACATGTTGAATACAGTGCAATGAAGCCTCCCAAAGATGGTGTAAATTGCTCCCCAAAGATGGTGACTTTTTCCAGACTTCTAAAGCTCTTTCATTGCAACTCATCGTTATAGCTTATGTGACCAACTACGACCTACTTGGCTTGTAACTTGTGCATATTCCGACTTCGGGATTTGTGGCATGTGGAAGTCTTCATAACTCACCACTACGACCTGTGTGATCTATTATGGCCTATGTGCTCCACTACTCATGCAGCTGAATCATGCCTCTATGGACTTCATCATAGCTCACAACTAAGTGACCAACAACAACCTATGTGGTCCACAGCTTGCGGAGCTCTCAACTTCGGCTCTCGCGACCTACAGACTTCATCACAGCTCATCCCTACGAACAATGAGACCAACTATGACCTATGTGATTCACTACTTATGCAACACATAAATCCGGACTTTGTGGCATACATACAACATCACAAGTTATCACATTGGCCCATGCAACCAACTAAGGCCTATGTGATCCACTGTTTGTGCAGCTCTCGGCTCCGACTTCTGCGGCTTACGATCGTCATCACAACTCACCACTATGATATATTTCCCCAACTATGGCTTATGTGTCTCACAATTCCTACAACTTCCTACTTCGGCCTTTGCGGCCAACTGACATTCTGAAAGCAACCATTTACAACCATAACTTTCAACTACGACATATACGACAAACTGACACTATAGCTTTCTACAACATTCTTAGAGGACTTTTGCGTCAATAGCAATCGACTTCAACCCTTGCATCTTGCAATCACCGAGAAATATAGCCAGGTTATAACCATTATCGATGAACTGTTGTAGTACATTTCCAATGATTATTTTTGTAATTCTATCTTCCCAAATTTAGGAGAAGAGTGAACATGTGTACTCACTTTTTATAGTGGATTAATTCAATTGGATCATACCTCAAGAATTTTCCGATTTCTAGGATTTTTCACAAAAAAAGTTGATGTTACATCTCCTATTCACTTCTTTCTTCAATTAATTGTGTGTGTGTGTTAGATTTTCATGCAACATTAAGACGATCATTCATTACTCCGCCGTCGCGTACTTTCTGGCATGCATTAAACACAAAACATTTCATTTTTCTTAAAAGTGTTTGACTTGTGCTCATTCATACTCAAACTGAAGTGTTTTTAGTGTTAGTGGAAAATTTCAATTTAATTATAAATTCAAAGAAATAGAAATTTAGACTATCAATAATTTTATTTTAAAAAATTATTCAGATATGGTATCACAATTCATGGTTCATATGTATTTCTAGTAAAATATTATTTGCCCCAATTTTTGTGGTGTCAAATCTATGTAAGCTAGGAATAAATAGAATTTTAAAAGTTTGGTGCATAATTATGACTTTAAGAAAATTATGAGACAAGATAACTCCAGCATTCATTCATTAAAACTAGCTTAAAATTTATTTGAAAATGTTCATCTTAATAATGAGAAATTTTCTCAAAATAGTTTTTATGAAAACTAACTAGAATAACTATTTGTTAGTAATTTATGCAGTGCATCATTATTATATAAAATTTATTAAATAGCCGTACACATATATGTGCAACATAAAAAGTTTTTACATTTCAAGGATGAGGAGCTCCTGTTGGCTCATCTAGATTAGGCTATCTGGAATAGGGTGAATCACTGTAAACTGATTGGCAGCTCATTCCTCGACAGTTAAAGCCTGTGAGATGACTATAAAATTCTATTGTATTGTAATTTTTTTTGTTCCTGGTGAGGAGTCTCTCCATAGAACGGTTAGTGGTAGTGAGGAACTCGATTCTTCTCTCGGCTTTGATCTCATAGTAGGTCGATGCCTCCGGTCGATTTTCTTGCAGCGGTAAGCTCAGATACTTATCTGTCATGCTTAGTCTGATTTGATCAGATTCATATCATTCGATCGTTATTCTGTCCTTCTCTTGGCTCGGTCGACCTTCGTCTTTGGCTCGGACGGCTACATTCGATTAGCTGAGCGGGTCATTCTGGTACTCTGTCGGTGGGCCCTCTTTTGCCGTACTTCTTCTCTTCTGGACTATTGGATCTCCTCGAGCATACTTTTTATATACAATTCTATTAAATGAGTTGCATGACTCCTATTATAATATTAACTTGTGAAATGGTACATGCATGTAATTAAAAAAATACTATAATTACATTCAGATACATGAAGACTCTAATAAAATATTATGAAAGCCGGCTAAGATGATGTGTGAGATTTAAATTTGAAGTATAATTCAACTATTCATTTATAAATTAATTAAATTTCAAGAAATAATAAGATAAAATTTAAAATACACGTCGTCTGTTGACTAAGAAAAAATAATATATTTGTATGATAAAAAAAATTATTAAATAATAAAAATAAACTTTTTCAACTCCTAGTGCTAAAAACTCTATGTTTAATTTTGTGTAGGAGGATTTTTTTCTTTTGGTGTGAAGCATAAATAATTTTGAATACTCAATTCCAAGTTGTAAGGAAGATAAAAATAATATAAATGAAATTAAATATTATGTTTATGAATGATAATCAGTTGTGGGTTGTAGCCCTTGATATATTAATCCAATAATTTAAGCCAGATGCAGTGCCACAACACTGAGTCCAACAGTGCCCGATTCAGATTGAGAACCCGAGAGTGTGACAGTGCAATGCCCCTCATGCAGCGCCCCAACTCGATTCAATTAGAGTGTTGCATTATCATATCATGGCTTCGTAACACAATTTGAGTCATTTTCCAATCATAGTTTTCATTTTGAGGATTGAAGGACACAATTTTGATTTCTGTTGTGCTAAGGAGATGAGATGAGCATTCTAAAGTATTTCAAAGTTTGGAGAGGCTTGACTGTGGTGTAATTTGTACAATTCTCTCAATTTTCTTCATAGTGAATTTCTTGGTATGATGTCATATATGTTTCTCTTTCTGGTGATGAAATTATAGACTTGAACTCATTAGTATGTTTGAAATAAAATTTCATCTACATTGTTAATCTGTAAGCTTTATTTTTGTTATTAATTGGAGTTGTTTAATGCATGTCATGTTAAGTATTCTTTATTTCATATTGATTGTGCGCTGACGAATTTTTTACTTTTCCATGTGGTTAAGATTAGCTAATTTTATCTTGTACAACCATGTTGTAATGATTATACTGATTCATCTTAGTGTAATCGATACAACACGATTTTACCGAATGGAACGATGTAATATTGTATTTGTTGTGAAAAATCGTAACATAAAAAAAAATTGTATATAGACAATATGAATTTCTAATTTTTCTTTTCTTATTTATAGGATTGATTGATTTATCACTACTTGTACAAACATGTTGTATTTGTTGTTCTGGTTTATCTCGTTACAACCAATACAACATATTTGTACCAAATGGAATGTTGCAATGTTGTGAAAAATTATAACATAAAAATAAAAAGAATTGTATATAGAAAATATGAATTTCTAATTTTTTGTTTTTTCTCGTTTCTAGGACTGATTGATTTTTTATTGCTTGTATAATCATGTCGTACTTGTTATAATAATTTATCTCAGTATAATCGATACAACACGGCAGTACGGAACAATGCAAAGTTGTATCAAATGTGAAAAATTGTAACTTAAAAATAAAAAGAATTGTATGTAGAAAGTATGAATTTCTAATTTTTGTTTTTTCTTGTGGATATGATTGACTGATTTATCACTACATGTATAATATTATAGTATTAGTTATGTTGATTTATCTATGTACAACCAATACAACACGGTTTTACCGAAGAGAACGATACTATGTTCTCTATTGTAAAAACATAATATAAAAATAAAAAAAAATATATGTAGACGGTAGGAATTTCTAATTTGTACTTTTTCTCATGGCTAGGATTGACTAATTTATCACTATTTGTACAATCATATTGTATTGATTATACTAATTTTTCTCAGTATAACCATACACCACGGTTGTGCCAAATGAAATGATGTAATGTTTTATCTGTTGTGTAAAATTGTAATCCAAAAATAAAAAGAATTGTATTTAGAAAGTATGAATTTCTAATTTTTGTTTTTTTTCTCATAGCTAGGATAAACCAATTTATCACTACTTTTACAATCATGTTGTATTAGTTGTGTTGATTTATCTCAGCACAACCGATACAACACGGTTGTACCGAAGGGAACTATGCAATGTTTTGTTGGTTGTACTGATTTATTTTCTTCTGAACTTGTAGGACCCTATATCATAACTTGCAAGTGATAACGTCAATCATAAGAATAATGAACCAATTACAGAAAAATTATTTGGCATGCTTGTGCACAACGAGAATGAAGCTTATGATATATATTGCTATTATGCCCACTCTTTGTGGATTCAATGTAAAGAATAATCATATGTGTTACTGGTCAGGCAAAAGAAGTATAAAATCAAATGATTTTCTATGCTCAAAGGCTAATTATAAGAAATGACCCAATCGAAGCATCAGGTTGAAGTTACAGAAATCAGACACAAAGAATGGTTATCAAACAATGATTAAATTTACTGTTAATCTTGAAGATAATTGGATTGTAAATAAATTTATAGAAAACCACAACCATTTATTATTCATGACAACTTATCAACATCTGTTGAGATCATGAATCAGTGAAGACAAAGTAGTTGTGTTACAACCAATGACACAAGCATGAATTAGAACTATTGAAACATTCTGATATCTTGATGAGGAAGTTGGAGGAATAGGGAATCTAGGTTTTACGGGAAGAAATGCATATAATCATATACAAAAAAATAAAAGATCAAGAACAAAGAACGGAGATACTAACGCTCTAATACAATTATTTAAGGAAAGATAAGTGAAATATAGTTTTTTTTGCATGAGATGGCCAATTTGATGAGTCAAATAGATTGACTAATTTTTTTGGACTAATGGCATGACAAGGGTTGACTACAAATGCTTCAGAGATATCATAGTTTTTTATACAATTTATCGACTCAACAAGTAAAATTTAGCTTGTGCTCATTTTGTGGGAGTTAATCATCATTAACAAAATGTGTTGTTCAAAGTTGCCTTTTTAGTAGAAGAGACAATTGAGTGTTCCACTTGGTCTTTCAAAACGTTTATTCGTACAATGGATGATAAGTATTATGTAACAATATTCATTGATGACTTATCTTTAAGAAGACTCGTTCAAAAGTTCATTGCTTTAATGTCAACAAACAGTAAAAAGACTATTTTACACGTGCATGAGTAAATGTGATACAAAAGAGGAGTTCGAGCAAGTATGATGTGAGATGATTGAAAAAAGAAACCTCAAAATAAATTATTGGTTAAATAAGTTATAGAGAATTAAAACCAAGTGGTCTACAACATTCAATAAAAATAATTTCTGTAAGGAAATTCTATTAACACAACACAGTGAGTCTACAAATAATGTGTGTCATAAAATTTCTAAGCCCACAAGCTCCATCACTTACTATTTTTGGGTTTGAATAGAATCATGGATACATTAAAAAGAAATAAACAAGATGAGGACTTTACATTTGACCAAAAGAAATAAACAAGATGAGGACTTTACATTTGACCGGTTTGCGATTGTTCCTATTGCAAGAAGTAGCCTAATAATGAAGCAAGTCGTTGCATTCTACACAAGAAAGCTATGTTCCTTCTTTGAATAAGAATATCTACAAGGGACATGTGGACTGGCGACAAAAAAATGGATCAAATTTCTTTAGAATACATGGTAAGAAATTTGGATAATAATGAAAATTTTATGATTTGGACTGTCCAATATGATAAAATTGATTCCACTGTATAGCGTAGTTGCAAAAAATTTGAGCTGATTTAATTATTTTTTTCCCATTTTATCAAGGTTTTGACCCAAGAACATGTTGCTAGGATACCAAAAAAGTATCTGCTAATGAGGTGTTCCTATAAAACTAAGAAAAATATTTACTCTGATACTGCTTATAAAAAGAACTTGAGAGCTTGAAAAAAATAGTGGGTCTTCTACTCTATTCCATAATCACATGAGCAAGTATTTATATCAAATAAGACAAGGTAACGTATAAACATAATAGTATATGTAAGACACCTTGAAGAATTCATCATACGATATTGAACTACTATGTGGTGGGAACTCACCTCAATTGCAACTCCTCTATTTATCATGCCTCAATGTTTAGCAGAGGCCCCGTTGCAAGAATTTTAATTTTTATTCTAAGGTTTTGCTACTGTGTGCTAATGGTATATACACATTAACAGGAATGCAAATCATCTTCAAGCGCAAATAATCCATCCATTTGCTACACCAAGATGATGATCTTCAAGCGCAAATAATCCATCCATTTGCTACACCAAGATGATGATGGACATAATTAGACGAAGACATTTTTAGTTGCAAAGAAACATAACAACCCGGATACAATAATGTAAAGAATCATATGATTTTGTAGTAAGGAATTTTTAGATTTTATGATAAAGAATGAGAACGTGGTTTTTCTGGATTAATTTGATTCTATAGAGAATCAAAACATGAGTATCTTTAGGAATATTTCTTGTATTTGTTGTACTCTGAGTAAGTATCATTTTTTAAACTATTTTTTAATTGGTACAAGAGATAAAAATTGGTTGTCCAAAATAGTGTGATTACTATTAGGATACCTACAAAGTAGCTTAGTGCAACTGTGTATAATAAGCTTGTACTATGTTACCTACCAACATTATAAAATTTGATACATAACTATAATTAAGAAATTTTGCTTAGTATAATGATGTTGTATTAGTTGTACTGGTTTTACTGAGCCACCTAACCACCTTTATAAAATTTGGTAGCTTCGCTATGATCGATAGAACAAAATCGCATTGAAGAGATCTCACGTAAATTTAGTTTTGCATACAAAAATATCATTAGGTAATTATCACAGTATAACCATGTTGTATCAGTTGTACTAGGTTACTTCTTCAACAAGTTTACATCATCTATTTACATTCATGTAAACTAAAGGTAAATAATAGTACTGACATAAACAACGGGATTAATAACTGGAAAATAGCAACTTGCTCAATACAACCATGTTGTATCTATTGTATTGAGTTACCTCTTCAATGAATTTACATCATTTATTTACCTTTTTATAAACCAAAAGTAAATGGTAGTACTAACATAGACATAGGGATTAATAACTAAAGACTAGCAAATTTTCTTAATACAACAATGTTGTATCGATTGTACTGAGTTGCCTCTTTAATGAATTTACATCATTTATTTACCTTTCTATAAAACAAAAGTAAATAGTAGTACTAACATAAAGGATTAATACTTGAAGATCAATAAATTTGCTCAACGCAACTATGTTATATTGGTTATATTGAGCTACCTAATCATCTTTATAAATTTTGGTAATTTCAGTACAACCGATACAACACGGTTGTACCGAAGAGATCGCACGTAAATTTAATCTTGCATACATATGTATCTTTAAGGAAATTTATCTCAATACAACCATTTTGTATTGATTATATTGTGTTACCTTACATATGGAGATTAACAAATTTGTTCAGTACAATTAGGTTGTATCGTTTGTACCGAGTTACCGAACATATGGAGACTAGCAAATTTGCTTGGTACAACCTCGTTGTAGTGATTTTACTGAGTTACCTAACATATGAAAACTAGCAAATTTGCTCAGTATAATCGTGTTTTATCGGTTATACTTAGTTACCTACATATCAAGGCTAGCAGATTACATCATAGTCTGATAATTCAGAACATATTGATAAAAAGAATTATATATCTTGTGCTCATTAAGGGAGTCGTGCAATATTCACAGAATAAAAGAATAATATTACACAAATTTACAATATATTACATACAACAACACAATAAGTTATCAAATGGATAGAACCTTAATTTGAATAAAAGAGTAGTGTTTAGTATAAATCTATTTGATTATATCACAGTATAACAAACAAGCAAAAGTAGCCCTGAATATGGGCATTTTTGCAGCCTAGACCTTCTAGTTTCTCAAATTAATCAGTGGTTTAGAAACAATGGCTTCTATATATTTACAAACGTACATTTCATAATCAAAATTATTATCCTATTATGGGATGTTATCACAACTTGCACAAGCCATTTTGGGACGAGAGAGTCAAAAACATCACCAACATCTTTATTCAGAAGTCTAATCTGTCAAGTTTAAAAAGATTAGAAAGTTCATATTTGTATAATACGAGATGTCTTTGTAAATCATAAAGTAAAATTATCGCTTAGGATGTCATTGGTACATGCATCAAATTTGCCAATGAATTATAAAATAACTTTTTTTTTGGTAGCTAATTTGCCCACCTATAATGTCCAATACTATTTATCCACAATGGGAAGAATAACATATTTACATTTTGCCACCACAATCTTGTTTATATGTTGAACAGACGTTTCACTTTCTTTTTCATAGTTTCCTAATTTATCATAACCCTGTAAAGAAATAAGATCCAAATAAATTAGATTTTTTTTTATTAAAATAAATAAATATGTATGGTCAAGATGTGAATTTGATATTTACTAAATGCATACTGGAAATGTAAATAAATGGTTCATACAAGCTAGGAAGAATTTTAGCATTCTCAGTCAACATTGTACAATTGCATCCACATGAGTGTCGCCCAAATATTGGTTTTTGAGCACTTCATCTATATCCTTCATGCTCAAATGGATATTGCCTCTTTATAAAATGAGATCATCTATTAATAGATATAATAAACATAATTGGAGGATTTTAAGTAAAGTATTAATGTATGTAGATCGCATCTTATTAATCTTCTGCACGTCAATTCTAACTTCTTTCTCTCCCAACTTGCTTAATCTTTTTCTTTTATGTAATGGAGGCTCTGTGAATGGAGTCCTCACGCTCAATCACCTCTTGTATTCTTTATGCTTTACAATGCTGACAATGGTTTTATGTTATCCTTGCTTTATTCCAGCCTCCTTCTTCTCCACTTGAGGTAGAGTTGACTTGAGGGGGGAATGATTTCTCCCTTATTCTTCTCATCCACTTCTTGTTAAGTTGGCTTAGGAGGGAGTGATTTCTCCCTTATTCTTCTCCTCCAAATAATGTTGTGTTGGCTCAAGTGGGGGATCGATTTCTATCTTATTCTTCTCCTCCAATTAATGTTGTATTGGCTCTGCCGAGGTATTGATTTCTCCCTTATTCTTCTCCTACAATTGATGTTGTGTTGGAGCAAGCGGGGGAATGACTTCTCCCTTATTCTTTTCCTCCACCCCAATTGGTTGTGTTTATTTCTCTGTGTAATTCCTTATTTATTTGATTTAAGTATGCAGGAGGTGTGTTTATTATTATATTTATATTTTGGGGACAATGGGTCATGGTGCACTCTACAGTAATTTGGTATTCAACAGACCTTATTTGTGCCTCCACTGCACTTATTCTTGTGCTCTTTCTGCTCAAAGCAATCTCAATCTATCTAAGTTTATTATTTATTGATGCTTCAAAAGCTATAAGCATTTGCTCAATAAACAAAATTAATTTATGATTTTCAATGTTTAAAGGAATATGTACATGACTATGGGTGGCTTCATCTACTGGTGTAGATTCTAAAAATGGAATTTGTTGATATCTTCAGGAGAGAGAAGAAGTGGCTGCCAGCGAGTAATGTACATTGGAAAGATCAGATAACAATGCCTAATCTTTCATGATCATATTATTAAAATAATTGTAAACCAGTAAAAAAATTGATTTTGCCTCACCATTTAGCAGCTCTGAAATAAAAGTACTGCTAATCTTTTTAGTCATTATCACTGACTTCGATCACTGTATTATACAAGTCTTTCCAGTGGCATTGCAGGGAAAAGAATATTAATATGCTAAAAAAATATATATCTGCAATATAATGGAATGTAACACATTAGCATGTAAGCAATAAGGATCACGTCGACAAACATGATATACTAAGAATTCATACTATCAAAAAAGTCATAGCCACTCAATTGTCGTGGAAGATAATACATTAGTATGTAAGCAATAAGAATTATGTCGACAAACATGATATACTAAGAATTCAAACCATCAAAAGAGTCATAGCCAATCATGTAGCTAAAATGCTTTTAGTGTCGGGACTTTTCAATTAGGCCATCAAATTGGTCTATCAAAAACCTACATATGGTCTTTGATCAGTTATATTGTGCAAATTCATGTACATGTCTAAAAAAAAAGATCAGTAAGTACCTTATCACTATTTTATGGAAAAATTAGGTTTGTAAGCAAAAATTTAATAAAAATGTTCATAAATTTAGAACTAGCTTTATTGAAATTAAGATTTTTAATTTTATTTTTAAATCTATGGATGTGAACTTGGACAAAGGCTCCCTCATCTAAGTAACTTCACTTCCTCTATTTAACGAAACCAACCATAAGAGCCACTTCAACTACAGTGAACTTCAGCTCGTGATGATCAACCAAGAAGACTTGCCTCTCATTATTTCAACACTAAAAAACGTGCACAATAAGTGTTACATCTTGTTAGATGGGTGAAATCTTCAAAAAGTGAAAAATATGCATATTTCTCAATATAACAACACCAGCTTCAGGGATGTCCTGTGAAAATTTATCACATATTGCTCAAAATGTTGAGGGTCGACTCCTGAACGTAATTCATCGATTAGTCATTCTATTTAAGGTTTTCAAATATATTGCTGAAATAATAAAACAAAAAAATATATATATCTGCAATATAATGGAATGTAACAATTAGCATGTAAGCAATAGGGATCACATCGACAAACATGATATACTAAGAGTTTATACCATAAAAAAAGTCATAGCCACTCAATTGTCGTGGAAGATAATACATTAGTATGTAAGCAATAAGAATTATGTCGACAAACATGATATACTAAGAACTCATACCATAAAAAAAGTCATAGCCAATGATGTAGCAAAAATGCTTTTGGAGTTGGGACATTTCAATTAGGCCATCAAATTGGTCTATCAAAAACCTTCATATGTTTTTGATCAGTTATGCTGTGCAAATTCATGTACATGTTTAAAAAAAAAAGATCAATAAGTACCTTATCGTTATTTTCTGGAAAAATTAGGTTTGTAAGCAAAAATTTAATAAAAATGTTAATAAATTTAAAACTAGTTTTATTCAAATTAAGATTTTTTATTTCATTTTTAAATCTATGGATGTGAACTGGGACAAAGGCTCCCTCATCTAAGTAACTTCACTTCCTCTATTTAACGAAACCAGCCATAAGAGCCACTCTAACTACAGTGAACTTCTGCTCGTAACAATCAACAAAGAAGGCTTGCCTCTCATTATTTCAACACTCAAAAACGTGCACAATAAGTGTTACATCTTGTTAGATTGGTGAAATCTTCAAAAAGTGAAGAATACGCAAATTTCTCAATATAACAACACCAAAGGGATGTCCTGTGAAAATTGATCACATATTACTCAAAATGTTGACGATCGGCTTCTGAACGTAATTCATCTGTTAGTCATTCTATTTAAGGTTTTCAAATATATAGCTGAAATAATAAAACAAAAAAAATATATATATATTAAGGATGCAAATGTAAAACGAAATAATCATTATGTGCCTTATTTCAATTCAACTGTGTTGTAGCGGTTGTACAACCAATACAACTTGATTGTACAAGAGAAATAATCTAACAAT
>NEWO01000003.1:4389164-4435175 GCA_003013225.1 Phalaenopsis aphrodite | reverse complement strand
GTTGTGTGTAACATGCATTATTTTCTCTCATTTTAGCGATTAAAATATAATCTTTAAAACAAAATAATAGTAAAAAATAAAGAAACTCGATCACAGAATAATAAACTCGCGAGTCTAAGGGACTATTTGGAACGGCGGTGGGGTGGCGTTGCTGCACCACACTAGTGTTTGAGTAAAATAATATTTAACTGTTTTTTTAATTATGGTTGAAATCTACATTCTACTCTAACTCTTCATTGCTTTAAAAAAAAAAAAATTGTAATAACAACCCAGCTTTTTAAGCATTTGATAGCTTTAAGAAAAAAATTTGTAATAACAACCAAGCTTTTTAAGCATGTGCCGCTGCCCATGCCTAACAGTGCGTTAGTGTTTTCTAAAATGGAGGACAAAGCGAAGAAGACCAAAAGAGTCCTCTCGCCTCTTAATTCCGCAGACGGGAAGAATACAGAGGGAGACGACGAAAGAGAGAGATGGGTTCGATTTCTATTGCTTTCTCTGCGGTGCAGTCTTCGGATTACTCCTATTTTACTTCTCTCTATACTTCATGTTCCGCAAGAAAGTCCTGCTTTTGGCCGGGAGAAACCGGAGGGGTTCGCCGGAGATGGAAGGAAGAGTGGAGTGGTGGCCTTGCGGTGGTGGCCTCTGCGGCGGTCGAAGAGAGCAGTCCAGGGATGTATCACGAGGAACCGAACTGGAAGATTCAGTTCCAGCAGGATTTCGAGAGGCATTTTGATCTCCCTCACCTTGCTGACTTATTCCCGGATCTGACTCCGATTCCTTCCACTTTTCGCCTCAAGAAAAGGTCACCTAAATTCTCTCATTTTGTTCCGCTTGGTTGAATTTTTCTCACTTCAGAAAGAGTTTCAGTTTTGGATTTTCTTTTTGCTGTTCAGTTTCCCATTTTTAGTATTAATGAACTGGTGTGATTAGAGAGATTCCTTGCAGGATTCCAAACTGCGATGATTCTGTGAATGATTATTTGTCTGAGGTGCAGTACAATGGCTACATTAACAACGATGACAGGGTTCTTCTTAAGGTGTTCGCTAGAGCTTTTAACTTAATCTTGTTTTTTTTTTCCTTTTTAGCTTTGCTGGTAGTTAAATTTACTTGTTAGTCATCAATCAGCTTGTTAATTAGTAATTCATATGCCAATATTTTGTTTTTCAAGGATGAATACTATAATTTCTACAACCAAGAATGTTACATGACTTGAACTACTGTGCTTGCATGCCTTTGGATCTGTTGCTCTAACCTGCTGTGTAGTATATCGATAGACTTCCTAGAACTAAGTAAAATTTTTTGTTTTTAATATTTCCTTAAACATATTTTGTTGTATGATATAAATATTTTTGGGAAAAAAAAATTCATATGCCTATGGTATTCACTAGCAATTAGAGAATGTCAACCTTTTGAAATTATTCATCAATGATAACTTAGCCTTGTATTCTCTTATTCCAGGTCATAAAATATTCTTCTCCTACATCGGCTGGTGCTGAGTGCATTGATTCAGACTGTACATGGGTAGAACAATGGTAAAATAAGTATCCTATTTAATGTAGACTTTTTTTTTGTAGCTTTAGGTTGGTAGATTTATAGATTGAGGATTGTTATAACAAAATCATTTCATTTGCTTAAGATTTCTTAAAGTGCTGACTTAAGTATTATTATAATTGCTTTTACCCGAATGAGAGATATTATATTTTCCCATGTTAGAACATTTTCACTTAATGTTATGATCTTTATTTATGGAGTTTCACTTATTTCACAATTAAAAAACTAACATCAATCATCAGCTTTTATTATTTGGGCTATGGACATGCTGGCGATTTTAACATGGTAATAGGGTCAATTATGTTGTGTGTATTCAAAAGTTTGATTTAAGATGTCAAATGAAATTAATTTAAATGCATATTAAATAATATTATATGAATTTTTGGTAAAATAAGTTAATATTTAATGATTGTATTTAGGACAACAAAAATAGCACCTTTTGTGGACAAAATTGTTGACAACAACCTAAGGTAGTTTGGCATGCATGAAGGAGTATGAGAGATGCACTAATAAGAAGTGATTACTTATGTTTTCAAGTCAATCAATGTTGTAAAACTTGTCATTGTTGCATTACTCAACATAAAGTTTTGGCGAGCATCAATCATGGGTAGTAGGGCGGTTGGGAGTGTTATATTTCCAACTAATTTTTAAATTAGACGCACAAGAAATTGCTTTAAGTGATTCCCCTAATAGCGTCTCAACTGGCCCCTTCAGGGCTTAGAAATCCTTTGTTTCATGGCTATTGTCATTGAGGTTATGGTAAAGTTTGGAGCAAAGGAGGTGATACTGAAGGTGAAAGGTGGCATGATAAGGATCAAACCCTCAACCTCAATTCAAAGGAAGAAGTTGAATAGATGAGAGAAACATTCAATCCCATGAGTATGGATTAGCTGACCTTAGAGGAGAAATGTAATGTCCATATAAAGGAGAAGACTACAAAGGAATTCACACAGAGAGAAAAATACACGTAGTTTGCCTTTTTTGCTTTATTTCCATGGTTTGCTGAGGGTCAAGAGTTTACTATGATAGGTAAAATGTGTAGAGTATAAGGAATGCCTGCCTTGTCCTCTTGAGCAGCGCCAGGAAGTGAGGAACAAAAGAGGAGAATATGGAAGGACTTCTGTCTCTTGCATGTGTTTAGTTTCTCGACAACATGAATAGGGTGAGAGAAAGAAGAACCCTTGCATGATTGTGGATGAAGAGCTTGTATAAGGAGGAGGTTGGACTCTGATTTGCCGTCACAAAGAATTGTTGTAATTGTTGGAAGGTGATGTTGATCTATGGACCACCTATTCTCTAAGGTAGACGACCCCATTCCTTACTTTACCTGATTGGTGATTGTAAATGGAGGACAATCTAAGCTTCTTTATGAACAATGGATAGAAAGTGGTTATCGGACCGTCAATAGGTGGTGTGGATTAGAGATCTAATGGAGGTTTCCTAGATCAAATCTCATTGTCTGCTCTATTAGTTGTTGGAGCCTACAATTATTGTAGGTGGAGGTCATGAATTGACTTCAAGTTGGTTGGCAGGGTATCTAAGGTGTCGTTAATTAAAGAGCCAATGAGATTTGATGTGATACTAGTATTGTTCGAGCTATCTGGTTAGACACAAGTTGAAAGAGTAATCAAATTATGATGCTTGAAGTGAATGTGATTTTTTGGCTAAAGGCCTTTATTTGAGTTGATATAAACATAAATACATGAAATATAATTTTAGTAATAGTAGATCTAGGCCCCATTTAAGGTAGCGGTTTTATCGTGGCTCGTCCAAAAAACACAACACCTCATGTTTGGTTTCGACAGGGTGACGGATTTTATGAAAAATCCGAGCAAACCATGGCAGCAAGTTTGACCTCGCGGCCCACTTTCGTTCGTATAATGTTGATGTGGTTGCCCCTCTTCTCTCGCATGTCTTGCCCTAGCTGCCCTTCCTCTGTCGAGATCCTCTCTCTCGAGTCTTGCTCTAGGGGCCCTCTCCTCTCCCCTCTCTATCTCTCTGGTTGGTGATGTGCCTCTCTCAGTGAGTTCTCTTCTTCCTCTCCTCTATCTCTTCTGTGGCTTTGTTTGAATCTTTTGATCCGTGTGAGGTGTTGCTTCTTCGTGTTGTGCTCTGTGTGGTGGTTCCTCTGTGCAGTGTTCCTTTGTACTGTGGTTCCTTTGTGCAGTGGTTCTTCTTCGTGTTTGGTATTCTGAACTTAACTATGCCATTGTCTTGGAAATGTGTATGTATTCAATATTTTTGTGGTTTCCTCTTTGCGGTGGTTTCTCTGTGCAGTGGTTCTTCTTCGTGTTGGGTAATCTTTGTGCAGTAGTTTCTTTATCCTAACTGTGTGACTTTTGATTTTGTGCATTTGTGCCCACCGTGTTTTTCTTTGTGCGGCGGTTTCTCTTGGTATTGGTGTGGTTCTCTGTGATTGAGAATTTTGTGGTTTTTTATTTGGCTATTGCTTATGCTTCATTGCTTCTTGGTTGAAGTTGGATTTTGAGATTTTTGGGAATCCCACATGCAATGGCTTGGATTTTTTGGATTTTCGATTTGACAAATGCTTATGATTCATTGGTTCTCGATTGAAGTTAGATTTTGGGATTTATGGGGATCCCACGTCCAATGGTTTGGTTTTTTTGGATTTGGCGAGTGCTTATGCTTACTTCTTTATGTTCTTGAATTATGGTGTAATATGTGTTGGTTTTGAATGCACGTGCAATGGTGGATTATGATTTTATTTTTGCTCAGTCACTGTACATTCAGTTGATGTTGGCTTATAGTTTTGATGTGATGGATGTCGGGGTCGATGTGTTTGTGCTGAAGGACAAGGAGGTGGTGGTGAAAGGTGGTTGGTGTGTGGAGGTGGAGGTGTTGGTGTAGGGTGATTGGTGTATGAATGTGATGTGTTGGTGGATGGGTTTTTGTGTGGGTGAGGTGGTGGTGGTTTGTTTGTGGTTTTGGATGTGTTGGTGGTGGTGGTGGATGTGTTTGTGTGTGGTTAAGGAGGTGTTGGTGTGGTTATGTTTGTGTTAGTGGATGTGTATGATGTTGGAGGTGTTGGTTTGTTTGTGTGTGGTTAAGGAGGTGTTGGTGTGGTTGTGTAGAGGAGGTGATTGTGTGATTGTTTTTGTGCTAGTGGATGTGTTTAGGTGTGTGGAGGTGTTGGTGTGTGAAGTTAATATTGTTGTGGATGTGTTGTGTGTGTGGAGGCGGTGACAGTGTGATGTGTGTGTGGAGGCGGTGGTGTGGTGGGGCAGTGACGATGTTATTGTGGCATTTTGTTTCTCTTTATGACAAATGTTTATGTTGAGTAGTTTTTTTCATGTTAGTATGTATAATGGTTAAGACCAAAGAGGTTGGTTCATTAGCAATGTGGGATAAGGATATCAAAATGATATTTTACGACCTTTAGAAAAGATGAGCTCGATAATTTCTAGTACCTCCTAATGATTGCACTGCTACCGTGGACTTCATTGTTTCTTGCTCTCTTCATGTCAACCACATGGTTACAAGAGATAGTTTTACAGGTGCCCACGGAAAATCATAGAAAACTGTGATTATTTTTTTGTGGGCAGATGGGTTAGAAGATTCCATCGCCAAGAGTGATTGGGCATGAAGAGTATTCCTGGAGGACAGCTGAGTTCATGACATAAGTCGTCTGCATTTTAAAAATAATATTATATTGTTACTTGTTGTTTTAATAGTTATTTTCTTAATATTAGTAGTCATGTTATATACTATTTAGTGAGTTGTCTATCTTTATTTTGTAATGTTCTGTACTAAATATTTATTTTTAAAGTATAGAACGTACTGATATGAATAGTTTTGTTGTAAGCAACATTACTGTAAAAGGACAGAATGATCATTTGTCTATAAACAGTTGCAACACAACTGTTTTTAAATTATAAAAAATAAACAGACAGTCAGTTTATCCGCAACAACTCCTGTAGCAGATGTTGCGCAACAACTCTTGTGGCAGCTGTTGCGTAGCAACTTTTTATTAAGTTGCAGCTACCGATCGTTCAAAGTGATTGTGATATAGATTGGATGTTATTAGTAGAATTCAAGTTGGATGGTTGAAGTGGAGGAATGCATTTGGCCTATTATGTGATAGAAAAGTACCACTTAGACTTGAAGTAAATTTTATAAGATAGTGGTGAGCCTACAGTGCTTTACGGTGCAAAATGTTGACCTATAAAAGAGAGGCATAAAACCAAGTTAAATGTTGCTGAGATGAGAATGCTTAGGTGGATGAGTGGCTTGACACTTAGAAACAAATTACAAAACGAATGTATCCGTAAAAGGGTTGGTGTAGTTGTGGTGACACACAAGATTAGAGTGAGTCATCGTAGATGGTTTGGTCACTTTAATTGTCGACCATTTGATGATCCAGTTTGGAAAGTAGATGTTTTAGATTCGACTTATGTTAAGAAAATTGTAGTAGACTAAAAAGACTAGGGTGTGTTATACAAAAAATGATCTTAATTCATTAGAATTAAAAAAAAAAATGACGCTCAATAGGACACAATGGAGAAAAAGGTTCATGTAGCTGACTCCACTTAGTGGGATAAAGACTTTTTGTCATTGTTGTTGTTGAAGTGAAGGTGATTTGCGATCGAGAATCATTACGCTATTCTAGGGAATCTTCAAGGCTTTGTCGTTGTTCTGTATGCAAAAGGACCACATTGTATTTCATATATGCGCAGAGTTGTTGGTGATGATTATTGCTATGCTGGGACAGACTATAGGATCTTTTGGAATCCGAACAAAGAATTTGGCCAAGCAAACCAAATATTATGGGTGGCTAGGTTGAGATGGGGGCATGTTGATAGCATTATGGGCAATTTGATTGAATTGAGTTGAGTGACAAATCTTGGCAACACCACCTCTAACAAACCAAGAGGCCTCTTGTTTGGATTGGTAAAAAGACGAAACAGGTTGGTCCTCAGCAATTTTTTTGGATGGATTTTTAACTATGTGCTTTATTGGTCACCCCGATGCATAACCATATTGATTAAAGATTTTAAATGTTTGGACACATTCATTGATGTGATGTTGTGCCAATGAAGATGTTACGAACTTGCATAAACTAAAATAGAACTCGATCTAAGTTATTAGAGAAGGATTCATAAAAGTCTCTCAAGTGATTTAAGGCTAGTGATAAAAATAGCTTAAAATGATTGCCAACAAGAGGATATAGTGATGTGGCATATTACATTTGCTTAAAATATGATCTATTGATTATTTATCTTCTTTATTCTTCTTAGAGGCACGGGTGGAGGGTGCCTGAAAAATGTTACTAGTAATGCAAAGGATGATTTTCCATAGTCAATCCCAATGTAAATATTTACTTCTTTTATCTTTAATTTTCCAGTTTATTATCACTTTTGTCGAAATTTGTGATCTTGGAACATCACCACGTTAAGCAAGTTAATAAACATAAACGTCTTAAAACATACCGATTAAATGATGCGCTAAAGACCGACAAAAATGGTTTTATGAATCTCAGGATCCATCGGGCAGGACCAAGAAAGGAAATATTTTTCAGACCAGGAGATGTGAATGCCGCAATCGTGACATGTGGAGGACTCTGTCCTGGGCTGAATGATGTCATTCGACAGGTAATTGTTGCTGATTATTGTATTTAGTGGCATTTACATACATATCACTTAATTCCTATATATTTATAGATCTAACACCTAAACTTTACTTTTTACATTAATACCACCAAATCTTTCATATCACATAAAATTTTCCTCTTTTAACTTCCAAATAGTGAAATACATTTTTTCATGCATAGGTAATGCATTAGATATGTAAAAATTGAGGAATATGTGGTTGGTATGTAAAAGCGTAGGAATTAAGTGATTTGTATGTAATTCTTCCTTGCATTGTATTATTTTGGAACCTCATCATAACTTTAGGTTTTTATACTCTGTAGGTCACCAATAGACTAGGTGATTTAGATGTTGAAATATATACTTGATGTAAAAATAATTTTAAAAAAATGCATGAGAATTATTTGTTGATTCTTAATACGGCTATTTTTAAAAATAACTCAGGGTCATCATTTTATGCTTTTGAAAATAATTAAGGAAGATTTACATACCAGTCAATTCCTATTTATTTACATATCCATCACCTAAACTTCAATTCTTACATATATGCCACCTAATGTATGCATGAAAGGTGTATTTCACTTTTTAAAAGTTAAAATTATCACTTTTTAAAAGCAAAAATGGTGGTATTTTTGATGTGATATGAAAGATTTGAGTGGTATAAATGGTAAATCTAAGTGTTAGATATATAAATACATAGGAATTAGGTGGTATGCATGTAAATGCCCCAATAATTAAATGCACTCTTTCATCTTCTTAGATGTTTTTCTTGGTTGGCCTTAATTTTAACTTTTCTTTATCTACTGCTATATGGTCATTCATGCTGCAGATAGTTATAACACTTGAAATGTACGGCGTGAAAAAGATAATTGGGATACCTCATGGTTACCGAGGTTTTTCCACCGAAGAACCTGAAATACCGGTATTTATTTTCTTGCCCAACTTAGGCTGGATGTGTGCAAAGAGTGAAGGAAATGAAATCCTGGTGGATTCGTGGCTTATCACTAATTTCCTACCTCCTAGACTCTTTTTTGCTCCTTTCCATGAATTAAGTATTAGCTAAAGTTATTCTGGCTTGAACTCATTGAGTTAGTGCTGAAATCCGCAGCTTTCGAGGAAGGCAGTTCAAACCATTCACTTGAGCGGTGGAAGCATACTAGGAGTTTCACGAGGTGGTCCTAACATCAAGGAAATTGTCGACAGTATACAGGTAATAAGATCTTCTCCAAGAGGCTAGGAAGAGTGGCAATGTGATTTTCTATTGAAAGTTGAAATAAGTTCTTTTTTTTCTTTTCAACCTGTTTGCTGACTCTGTGGATCTAAATGGAAATATTGGTTTGGTTTCAGGAGAGAGGTATAAACATGCTCTTTGTATTGGGTGGGGAGGGGACGCATGCTGGTGCTAATGCAATACACAAGGAGGTTATCTTCAATTTTTTATATTTATACTTGAATTAAATTCCCACAAAAAAGTTATCATGTTCAACATTTTTAGATGCTTTAGTGATGGACAAAATTTTTTGTGGGTCATTTACATAGGTACAACACAATTCTTATGTATTTACATATCTAACACTTAAACATTCATATTTATATGCATGTCACTATGATCTTTAGCATCACATCAAAATTCCATCACCACTATCTTCTTAAACATGAAATAGACCTTTTCATGCATAGGTTTATGTAGAAGCTAGAAATAATTTTATTCACCTTGTCTCAAACATTACAGAACACACATACTCACACACACACACACACATATATAATGAAGAATAGGAATCTCTCTAAATAATGAAGAATATAAAATAGGAAATACAAATAAATGAAACACCATTATTGGAGTATATTTTGAGATAAGGAAATAGATCACTTCCTAATGCAGTTTTCCTATAAGGAAGGAATTCGACATTCTCACTCAAGCTAATCATAGATGTTATAAAGACCTAACTTTGTATTCAAATCAATGCAGTTGCGTGGAGGTAAGGATTTAGTGAAGACATCATTGAAGGCATGAGATCTGAAGATGAGTTGGAATGTAGGCTAAGTGTATTATGCTACTATTGACCTTTTCAGAAATAAAATATTTATCAATCTCAAAGTGTTTGATCCTGTCATGACGCACAGTGTTTTTTTTTGCAATAGTAATGGTGGCTTGACTTTCACAGAACATCTTTATGTGATTGACCGTCGAGCATCTTAACTCATTTTGTAACTTTAAATCCACATTACTCCACAAATTCCTAAAGTAAGTGTCTGATACTATATTTTGCACTACTTCTAGAGACCACTGCTTGCTTCTTGCTCCTCCATGTGACAAGATTTCCCTATATATAAAAACAATACTCAGATATGGATCTTCTATCCGTGAGTTCTCCTGCCCAACTAGCAACAATGTAAACCTCCGCCTCACTATTGTTTAATTTCTTAAACAATAATCCTCTGATATAGGTCCTCTTAAGAAACCTCAATATTCTATAAACAATCTTTGAATGTTCTTCATTTGGACTATTCATATGTTGACTCACAATATTGACAAAATGAGTAAGATCAAGTCTAGTGTTTGAAAGGTAGATGTGCTTTCCCAACAATCTCTGTTATCTACTTATTTTAAATGGTGTTTTTTCTCGCATTGAATGCAATCTTTGTTGAAATCCATAGGAGTCTCAACAGGTTTATGCCCCAACATTCATGTCTCTTTTAGTAGCTTGAGACAGTATTTTTTTTTTGGATGTCATAATTTACTTCTTAAACCTGATCACTTCTATGCTCATAAAGTATATCATAGCTCCCAGATTCTTGATTTCAAATTCAGTTCAAGAGCCTCTTTAATCTTCCCAATCTTTTTTCCATCATCACCTGTCAGGATCATATCTTCTACATAGATAACAAGATAGTTTTCTTATCTCAATGTGTATATTTTATGAGCAGTGTATAGTCAACTTGACATTGGATGTACCCATAAGATTTCGTAATCTTAACAAACTTGTCAAACTAAGCCTGTGGAGATTATTTGAGGCAAGAAATTAACTCTTTTAGTTTATACATCAGATTTGGGTCATTTTCCAGCCTTGGTGGCACCTCCATATGCACTTCTTCCTCAAGGTCTCTGTTCAAAAAGATTGATATCAATTTAATGCATTTCTCACTATTTGTTAACTGCCAAGGAAAGGACTCTTATAGTGTTTAACTTGGCCATTGGTGCAAATTTCTCTTGATTGTCTATTCCATAAGACTGAGTGAAACTTTTGGCTACCAACTTAGCCTTGAACCTCTCAATGTTCCCATCTATTTTGTATTTGGCATTGAACACCTATTTGCACCCAACATGTCTTTTATTTGAAGGAAATTTTGTAAAGGTCCATGGGTCATTTAGATCAAGTACTTAGTTCTCTTCTTCAATTGTCTTTTTTTATTTTGACTTTAAAGTGATTCATTAATAGACTTCAGTATCTGCACACTATCAAGATCAAATACAAATGTTTTATAAGGTGAGGACAATTTCCTATAGGCAACATGCTCCTGGATAGGATAGTTTGTGCAACTTTCCTTGACTTCATGAGGAATATTCAATTGGTTCTAATGCGATCATCAATGAAGGAGACAAACCATCTGACTCTATTGATGATTTTCAATTTTGGCAGTTCCCAAATGTCTCTGTGGATAATAGAAAGAGTATGTGAGGTGTATACACAAATACCGGACTACAGACACGGAACCGGGATCATCCTCCAACATTGTCGAACCAGCCAGATCAACCGAAGTGGCTGAACCGGTCAAATCGATCCAATCAGTTGCATAGGTTGAATCAAGCTTACAAACTGAAGTGAGTACTGGAGACTAAAACCTAGTCTGAAGTACCCTCCAACCAATAATAAATTCATTTGACTATTTTTGAGGCCTGACCCATCACCCAAGACAAATGACAGTCATCGGATCACAAAGATCGGATTGTGCTCAAGGTGTAAATCTTTTCCACATTAAAGCCTTCCCATCAAGGATGACAAAGGGGACTTGCGAGTGAAGGAAGAAATATTGTATCCAATGTTTTATAGTTAATGAGCTCTCATGTATAAAAGGGAGGAGGCTCTGAGAGAGGACTTTTGGAACTCTCTCACCATCTCCCTTTCTATCTCTCTTCTTCTGATTCTTTGTTTTTTTTCGATACTATAGCCGCAGGGATCTTTTGCTGGATTGTATGGTATCACAGACATTACGGGATCGTATGTCGAAACAAATGGTATACATGACAAGTATGCTTAGTCAATTGTCAAGTTTCATAATTATATAATTTTGATTTTTTTTGTTAAATATATCAGTGTACAACTTTGCAATATAATCGAAGTTGGGATGACCCTGGCGGCAATGTCATAATAAAACTTGACTTTAAACGGGCACAGTCATAGCAAATTCAGGAACATGAGAAGAAGATAGTGGAGAAGACACTTTCGTGTTAAAAGAATAGCTCTTCTTGAGTAGGCATAAACCTTGATGTAATTCAGTGCCGATCACCTTTTTTTGAATCTACCACCTGAAATTCTCAATAGTTGGAAAAAAAATTTATAACACAATTCAAGTCACGAGTAAACTTGCTAATTAAAAGTAAGTTACAATCTAGTTGGGAAACATAGAACACAAAAGAAAGATGAATATTTTTGGAGATTTCACTTCTCCTTTCGCAACAATCCTTGTGAGATCCATCAACAAGTCTAACAAATTTGGGGGTGATGATCTCTTGGTAGTTTATGAGAGCATAAATGTCTCCAGTCATGTGATTAAAAGCAATTGAATTTATTATTGAAGGTTGAGATCTTCCGTTCTTAGCAAGATAAGAGGAAGATATGATACCTTGGTGTGCTATCAAGCTGGTAGGCTGCTCGAGGATTGTGATACTTTCACATAACTGAGATTAAACGTTTTCTACAATGGCTTAGTTTGTTCCCTGGTAAATGGGTTGAATTCTGATTTTTTAGTTGTGATAACTGCATTTACGCGGTTCTCTCTATCATATTTTCTATTTGATGGCTTTCATTCTACAGATTTGTCGTGTAATTTCCAACACTTTTCTTTCACATCACTAAGTTTCTTACAATGGTCACACATGAACGTCCTTTCATGGGATTGTAATTCTAAGGGGATTTTTGAGTGTATAAGGCAGATCCTTCAACAAATGGTACGGTGTGGTTGTATGTCATTATCAATTTCTTTCTGCTCTCCTCCCGTTGAACTTCTGCAAAGGCCTCCCGGTTGGAAGGGATGGATTTGATTCCCGTCATGCTCTCTCTGATTTCATCATGATCTTTATTGGGGCCAATGAGGAATTTGATAGTCTTTTTTTGTTCAGTAATCCTTATGTACAAGGCAGAATTATCAGGACATTTCCAAGGGTGAACCTTATACATGTCCAATTGCAGCCAACACCGTGTGAGCATATTGAAATAATGAGTAATATTCAATTCTCCTTGTCGTAGATCATGTAGTTTGGTCTCAATCTTAAATAACTTTGAAGAAGTTTTAGTGCTAGAATAAGTTTCAAGTGCAGTCTCCCATATCTCCTTGGCTGTTCTATAGAGCAAGAAATTTTGTCCAACCTGAATGGTCATGAAATTTATTAACCATGATATGACCATTTGATTGTTAGTTTTCTAGGCCTAATATTTGAATGTGTCATTTATGGTACCGAAATTTCATCTATGAGATGTTCATCTTTCCCTCTGTCACAAATGCATATGAAGACATATTGAGACCATTGAAAAAAATTGTGGCTATGTAGTTTATGGTTCGTGACTAGATGACTGAGGTTATTAGGCACGATAGGAGTTGAAGTCGTAGACTCGGATCTTGAAGTGACTTTCAAGAAAGAAAATTGTAAGGCCATGTTGTGTTAGATCATAATTAGATTGTGAAGTATGAATTTTGTAAGCCAGCTACTTGGATGAATGCAAGAGGAGGACCTTTAGTACATTTGTTGACCGGATGACCAAACACGAATTAGATGGAGATGCCAAACTCTCGGTTCCCACTTGATCTCAGCAATTGGGCCTTCTTCAAGCAATCGACTGGAGGAGCCAATTTAGCGAACGAGCAAGGAAACAAAATAGAGAAGCCGCACAGGAAACAAAATAGAGAAGCTGCACCATGTGTTCTCGAACGGTTGCTAAAGATGTCGCTGGAGCAGTCATCGAGAAGCAGAGGAAGCCTCAGCAAGAGAAACCAATGTTTTCGTTGAGTTCTACCACTCGTTGGAGCGGATCGTTGAGTCGGCACGATACACGTCTTCATGAAGTTCTACGATTCATTGGAGGAGGTCATCGAGTCTGCATGAGACGTTTGCTGAGTTCAGTAACTCGTTGGAGTCGTTCGTCGAGTCGGCAAGTGGACGTGGAGGATAGCCAGGGAATCGAGAGTAGCTCGTATCTGCAGAAAGAAGAACTCAGAGATAAGAAAACCTCAAAGGTGAGTAACGACTGTGACTGCGATTAGGAACGAGAACAAAAGAGGATTTTAGGGCTACGGCCATGATGCCATGTAGATACTAGAAATAATTATATTTACCTTTGTCTTATACATTACACTACACAACTTCTTTATAAAAGAAATACCGTAAAGAAAATAGGAACTCCTCTAAATAGGAAAGAATAAAAAATAGAGAATACAAATAAAAGAAGCACCATTATTGTTGTATATTCTGAGATAAGAAAATAAATTCTTTCATATTGCAGATTTCCTGCAGGGAAGGAATTCCACAGTTCATGACACACCAAGCTCTTATGAGTGTAAATATCAAACTTTGGGTGTTAGTATGTAGATTGATAAGAATGGCATGATATGTATGTAAATTTTTGCTTTTTTTTCAATTTGAAGTTAGAATGCACAGCCAATTTTATCTTAAATTATAAATCAATGACCTTTCTTTCGATTTACTTTCCAAAAGCATTTTATGGTGAAGAGAAAGGGGTTCAACAAGTATTGCATTCGGGCATTTATGGTGTATTCTAGACTGCATATAACAACATTATGTTTGATAGGATTAGACAAGCTTGCGAAGGAAATAGAAAAAAATATCATAAGTTCAGTTGTTCACTTCTGTTATTCCTTGCTACAAATTTGAGGTACTTGATATATTGACATTTATTTAGGAGTTGCATTCTTAAGCTAAATTTTGGCTTATCCCAAATTGGGAAAAGGTATTGATTGTGAAGGCCATAATCGAAATTTACTTCTTTGCATAACATACACCATCTTTCATAAAAAATGATTCTCTCTCTCTTAACTCTGTAAGTGATATGTAAGACTAGAAGCATCAGTCCTAAAATTTTACTAGGGGAAAAAAAACTATTTTTTTAAGCATAAGCGCCTAACAAATGAGTATAATGAACATAAAATTAGTAACGAGATGGCTAATTACCACAAAAAGAAATTGAAATTTATATAGTTTGGTGAAACCATGCTTATGTCCATGGGAGAGGAGAGAGAATGATTAATTATAAAGAAGCCCAAGGATGTGCAAATAAAAAAGGATAAGTGAAAAGAACTTTTTTTCTAAACTCAAGCACACCCAATCTCGCTATAAAAGAGAACTTGCAATCTCTCACATGAACAAAAGAGAAAATAGCACACGACATATAGTGATAAAAGAGGATTTAACTTTTACTTAAAAATTATCTTCTCAAGTATTCCCCGAAAGAGTACCTTCACTTATGTCCATAAAAGCTTCATAGTCATTAATAAGTTTTTTTTTTCATTATTATTTTCTCTTTTATCTTTATTTTCTAAATCATTTTGTTTGTTCTTTATCAGTCGATTAAACACTTAGCTTCACATGGGCTGTTGGTTCTTATTTTCTTATGCAATGGAGTGCATGCTTTTAAAACAAAAGCTCATTACTCTCATCCTAGTTAACTCATAATTATTCGAATTTTAAGGAGGTATTTCAATTTCAAATCAGGTTCAAATTTTGCATTGGAGATGGCTAAATGAAAAATATTTTCTTAGCAAACTATTTGTGAGGCAGTACAAGTCGACAAAATTAGACATGAACTTAACCTAAACTTGCTAGATCAAATTTCATGACTTGAGGCCGAATGAAAATACTTTGTATTCCAAAGAAGCAAAGTTATATGTAAAACTATATATGTGAAAATTTGAAAACATAAAAATAAGAAACAATTTTTTCTTAGAGCAATGAAAATTATATCACTTCAGTGAACTGAAACATTAATCTAATATGGAAATTGATATAGGGATTTGACCTTCGACTTGTTAGAGAAACCCCATAACTCGGGTCAAATGAAACAACTTTATAGTCCAAAGAAAGCAATTTATATATAAAATTATTATATTTTAATATGAAGCAATGACTATACTAAAGCTCGATAAACAAACGACTAAAGCATTAATCCAATAAAAGGAAAGGGATCATTTACATTTGCGAAATTAAATCCGAACCCGATTCAAATGTTTGAACAAAGAACTACTAACTCAACTTCACTAATTAAAGCAATTATGTTAACTAACATTGTAGTTAAAAGTGTAAAAATAACTAAACACCAGAATAATTTGGGATCTAAGAGATATTATTGCCAAAGGTGAACGATTAACAGTTTGAGAACGTTTTTATAATTTTCACTCTAACAAACTTAGCACATTTAACATTTATAAAATGATACGCCAATCTTACATTCGTAGCTTATGCAGTAGATTAAATGAAGTACAAGAAAGTATGGACTAAACATGAAGCTGTTTAGCAAATTAGACAAGTGATATTTATATGATTTAACAACTCAACAGTTTTAGGTCCATGTCTAATCTCCCACAGACTTAGGATTCCAACTATTAGTCCAATCTCACTAGAGAATTGAGGCCATGAATCTCTCATGGTATTAAAAGATAAAATAACACTAACTAGATAATAAACAAAGGAGATTTTGCTAATATTATAAATTGCCTAAAATTTTCATTAAAAGGGTACCTTCAATTCTGTTTAAAGAATTTCTGTAAATTTTTTGGTGCATCTATATTTTCTAATCTTCAAAATAATAATCCAGTCACTACAATGGTTTTTTTTTCTTCCTCTTCTTTTTCTCTGTACTCTCAAATCAGCTTTTGTCTTCTCTATTTATCTAGCGAACTCCCAGATTCTCATATGCTGCTTGACTTTTTTTTGTCTCCTTAATCTTTGGCTGCGCGCATCTTTAAATAAAACTTCTCGTCCTAATTAACTCATATATTTATAGTAACTTTGAGGGAGGTGATTTCAAGTGGAAGCAAATCCAAGTAGAAAACAGAATTATCCTATATGAGGAATTTTCTAGCAAACTTTGCAATTTAATTTTATCTAAAATTACAAAAAAATAGTTTGTTTTTACCTAAAACCACCAAACCAATCATTAAGTCGAAACCCTAATAATTAGCAATAACATTTCAATCTTATTATCAACAAAATAGTTTTCTTTTCTTCTTTATTTTTATTTGAAATTGTTATCTCCTATACCATCTTGACGATGCAGTGCAATAAGAGGCGGATTAAAGTAGCTGTTGTTGGCGTCCCTAAAACCATTGACAATGATATCCTATATATGGACCGGACCTTTGGTTTTGACACTGCTGTTGAAGAGGCACAAAGAGCAATAAATTCTGCATATATTGAGGTCTTATGGCTATATGATGAAATGATTCATTGTCAATCCATATTTTTAGTATTGTATTTAATTTCATCTGGATTTACTACAGGCTCATAGCGCATATCATGGCATTGGTATTGTAAAACTGATGGGAAGGAGCAGCGGATTTATAGCTATGCATGCATCGTTAGCTAGTGGACAAGTCGATGTTTGTTTGATCCCAGAGGTAAACACTTTGGGGCAATTTGGGTTGGTTCTTGTTTTTTTATTTTGTATTTTTTGTTTTTATTTTATTTTATTTTGTTTGTGTTTTGATTTAAAACAAAATATGTTTGACTATTTGATTAAAGTATAGCTATTTTTAAAAGCGCGCAAAACATCTAAAAGTTGTTTTGAGTGTTTTAAAAAACATGTTAATTTGTTTTTAGAAATAAAAAATATATATATGTGAAAAACACACTAAATAAATATGTTTTTCGAAGTAACAACAACAACATCAAACCTTTATCCCAGCTACATGAATTATTTTTCTCCATTATTTGAAGAATTTATGTCATGATTTTTTTTTAAAAAAATTTACGTTGGCTGCTGACTACCTAACACTTAACTTTTCGCATCCGGGGCTCAGGACCCGGAAATGACACTGTTATGTTTTTAAAAGTAAGAAAAAAAAATGATACCAAACAAGCTCTATGGAATCTGCTATTGTGTTTGAAAAAGAGTTTTATGCTTGCTTAAATATATAGTTATTTATTTACTTTTGCTTGTGCTTGAAGGATCCGTTTACTTTGCATGGTCCAAATGGTGTTCTGAGACATCTAAGGTATCTTATTCAGACTAAAGGGTCGGCTGTGGTCTGCGTTGCTGAGGGTGCTGGCCAAGTGAGTGCTAGTTTCTTCTGCTTTTTCTTGCTGCTTGGCAGATGTTACATGGTTGCAAATGTATTTTTCATTAATATCACTGTTTCTAACACTAATTATAGAGCTCCAAGTTGTGAGCATTTAAGTTTGTCAAATAACTTTAAAGATGTTTGGGCATATCCCAGGACTTAGTAGGAACTATGCATAATTCGTCTGCTGAATATAAATGAATTCTTGCTCAAAATCTTTTCATTGGATTGAGTATTTGGAAAATCAAAATAAAGTATGAACTCTCTCTCTATCTCTCTCTCTCCACGCCTCCCTTTTCCAAGTGTAAATTATCACAGCATATGTATCAAGCTCTTTTAATAGCATCTTTTTAGAGCCATTCCTATGATTTTTTATCGCATATGCTTATTCAAATTGTCTAACTAATAAAAATCTATGGGATCATATTACAGGATTTGCTTGAAAAGCCAACTGGAAAAGAAGTATCTGGCAACAAAATTCACAGTGACATTGGAATACATGTCGTTCAAGAGGTTAGATAATGGATATCTCTTCTTAGAGTATTAATTTTGTTTGTTTTCATGGTAGGCATGATCTGTAATCAATCTTTAGATGATGCTTGATGGAAAACTCACAGTAACAGCGTTAAAAGGGAACTCAATTGTTTTTGGAAATATTAAAAAGTACTTACTTTTTCTTAGATTGATCTCATGAGATAATTTAACCCTACTAGTGTTTTTGGTATTAATCACTTCCTTTTGATAACCATAATAGATTCAATTTTGATGAAATGTATTCTTGAGATGATTTTTTGCGCTCTGAATGATTTTGTCACGATCTGGTTTGGTGCTTAAAATTAACTAAGGTGGGAACTATAGTCGGACGATATTAACATTTCATTTTACCTTCCACAAAATATTTTAGAAACTTCCAATATATAAAAGTGTCAATAATCCACAAAATGCAATAACATTAAACATCCAGAAACATTAACATAATCTGAAAACCACATCTCAAACTAGTACTGAACAGGAAATGAAGGAAACAGTGAATAGAAATTATAAACATATCATAATTAATACCTATTAGCTGTAGTCCTCCTTCTATAAATCAAATTTCTCCGACTAGTCATATCAACATAAAGTTTTTCTTCTCTTGAAAGAAGACATTAATTGCAACCGTATGTATAACTTAGTGAGTAATTATATATACTATGTATTAAATTCTTATGTTATGCTATGCATGACTGACCAAAAGAAAATGCAGTTTATTTCATTAAAATTTTAATTTATCATTTCTCGTTTCACTTTAAGTATTTATCAATTTAATCCATTTAATAGTCATCACAGGATTGACGTCATACCTGAAGTTATTCTAAAAAATGTGTCTAAAAGCATTCTAAAAATGTACCTAAATGTACCCTCAAATTGCACCGAAGACGCACCTTTACCATTTTCTTTAACGTGCACGAGTACATTACATTCCCTGTCAATATCAGTTAGGGGTAATTCTGTATGAGTTAAATATTTATTTTTCATTTCATTTGAATTTAAATAATTTAAAATGTTCCTTCATCAGTATGTTGTTTTGCTCCCATCCCTTATACTTTTTCAGACTTTCAAAATGAATTTTATGAATGAAATACTGGGTTTAAATCATTTATTGTAATTATTCATTTAATTAAACATTAATTTAGATATATTTATGTAATTTAGTGCGGTCATCAATTTAGATGACAAAAACTATTTAAAACTTGTAATATTACTACTTCTAAATCATCCCAAATATCAACTTGTTTCATAAAGAAAGGGCAAGTTTATAAGATTAATTTTAGTAGGTATCGAGTCCACGATGCATGGACTTCAGTTTTCTAGCTTAACTTTAAGGCAATTAAATTAACATTTTATGCAATGTTATGTTGCAAGATAGTCTTAAAATATGGTTTTCTCTGCGAGATATGTTCTGCTTTATAATAAAAGGAATATTTACCTACATACCACTCAATTCCTATGTATTTGCATATGTAACACTCAAACTTTAATTTTCACATATATGTCCTGTATTTGTGCATGAAAAGATGTATGTGATATGAAAGATTTGGGTGTTGTAAATGTAAAAAGAAAAGCATAGGTGTTAAATTTGTAAATACATAGGAATTAAGTGGTACGCATGTAAATGCCCCCTTTGATTGTTGTCATCTAACTGAAGTGATTATATGATGTCCCAGACAAGAAAATATTTCAAAGAAATTGGTGTTCCGGTCGACGTTAAGTATATTGATCCCACATATATGATTCGTGCCGTTCGAGCTAATGCTGCTGATGGCATCCTATGCACTGTTCTNCTTCATGATCGAAAGAAGATGCAAACAACAAAATGTCTGTATGATGCATGTGATTTAGACCCAAATCATCTCAACCTTTGACAAATCTACCGAAATGACCTCAAATCACAAAATGAATTGCACGAGCTTGTCTAGAATATCAAAATTGCCTAAATAAGAGTCTTCTACAATCAAAATGAGTGCATGAAGAAACTTCAAATTGTCAGAGAGATGTATGTGATTTGGACTCGAGTGGTCTTGACTACTGCCCCTAATGTGATTATATGATGTACCAGACAAGAAAATATTTCAAAGAAATTGGTGTTCCGGTCGACGTTAAGTATATTGATCCCACATATATGATTCGTGCCGTTCGAGCTAATGCTGCTGATGGCATCCTATGCACTGTTCTCGGACAAAATGCTGTAAGTACGAAACATGTTTTTGCAAACTCAAACATTGCTGAACTTTGAAATTCAATAACATTGTTAATTTAATGGAAGATTTACATACATATCACTCAACATAGGCTGCATGAAAAGGTGTATTTCACCTTTTAAAAGTTAAAATGATGATATTTTAGATGTGACATAAAAGATTTGACTGGTATAAATGTAAAAAAACAAAGTTTTTATGTTAGATATGTATGTACATAAGAGTTAGGCTGTATTTATATAAAAGTCCCTTAATTCAAATGCAGGTTCATGGTGCATTTGCTGGGTTTAGTGGCATTACAGTTGGTGTCGTCAATACACATTATGCCTATTTTCCAATACCTGAAGTAATTTCGCATCCAAGACTTGTCGACACAAACAGTCGAATGTGGCATCGATGCCTGACATCGACGGGGCAGCCGGATTTTGTCTGATCAAGCCCAAGCTACGAAATATTTGAAGCTATCAGTTCATACAATCTTAGGTTCTATTATCATATAACAGATGCAAAAGGAATTATACAAAATAATCAACATGAAGGAATAAATCAAGGAAAGCTGACAGGTCCCCTCATTTCAATTCCAAGGTTTCTTTTTTAATAATTATTTTTTCTCACTTTTTTGCATAATTGTGGGGCAAAGGACTGTTCTGTAAACTGGTTTGAGGTTGAATTTTTTCATAGATTTATGTAAAAGAAATTAGATGCCATGAGCAAATTGTACTGGGCATTAAGTCCATTGCTGTACTACAGTAGAGTATTAAAAGGTAAACAGCATTTACACACAGAATCTTGCTTTTTTTAGAATATTAAACTCACATGTCTCAGTAAATGCTTGGGGGGGATGCAGTCATTTGCTTATTTTTTCTAGACAGTCATTGACTTCCAGTCTAATCCTTTCTTTAGAAAGATTTACATATATACCAACCACTTAATTGATGTGTGTTACTAGCTCATAAACTTCAATTTTTGGATGTGTGCCATCTTGTCTATGCATGAAAAAGGTGTATTTCGCTTTTTGTAAGTTAAACTGATGGTATTTTTTATTTGATACGAAAATTTTTTATGGTATAAATATAAAATGTAAAATTTAGTGGTTAGATATGTAAAAACATAGGAATTGTGCGGTATGTATGTAAATACCCCAAATGCATGGAGGTTGATTTGTTACTTAAGTCATGGTCACTATAAGTTGGATCATCAAATCATCACTCAACTAAGTAGATCTGGATTTTGATATTTAGAATGATGGAATCATAAAATTTAAACTTAACACTTCTTAAATTTAGGAAGATTTACATGCATGCCACTATGTATTTATGTATCTAACACCTGAATTTCAATTTTTACATGCATGTCACCTTACTCAATGAGAAGTCTAGTTTATTTTTAAAATGACGGTGTTTTTGATGTGATGTGAATCATTTTGGTTGTGTAAATGTTAAAAAGTAAAATTTAGGTGTTAAGATATGTAGAGACATAGGAATTGGATGGTACCCTTTTAATTTATTAGAGCAACCCATCTAAGCTTCATTTTTCATTTAAAAACAATCAGCCCAATTCTTTTTTTACAAAATCTTCTTTTGAAATATTGAGTTGAAGCATAAATTTGATGTGGTTGCAATTTATCGGTCAAATTTGATGAGAACTATTAAGCTCTCTATTAATTATGCTAAAAGTAGTAGAGAATATTTTGTCCGGACGCTGCAGGTTTGGATGGCCAACCACCGGTGGCCACGTCGCCATACACGTCAGTGGCGGGCGACGTGTCCTCCGGGTGGTTGGCCGTGCGGGCTTCCAAACAAAATATTTTTTTCACATTAGAGTGTTGGTTTGTCATGAATAGCCTTTAGTGAGTTGCAGCCGAATGTAAAGCTTAATTTTGTTGAGAATGTCATAACCGTAATTGAATTTTTATCATCAATTAGGTTAATTTTCTCTCCAAGACTTTTTTCTTCTTAAATATGAGTGCTATAAGGAGATAAGAAAGAACTATGCAATGCAAGATTGATATCAAAGATATCTAGAAAGAAAATTCAATTAAAATGAATTTTTTTAAAAGAAGATGTATATCATGCATTAATTATTTAAGTATTGATAAACCTCATCCTTTATGATTGACAAACTTTAAAAAAAGATGGATATATACATGCATTGGGTGACTTGGCTTGCTTTCCTATCTCTACCATTCATTTAAAAAAAAAATGTTGACATCACCATTCATTTTAAAGCTTATAATTTTCTTGAGGGTGATGAATTTGCCTTAGATATAACATCTAATGATGAGAATGATAATTATCACCAATTTAGAATATCATCTCCCTTCAAGATGGACTCCAAGTTGGACTTATCTCTACATGATGAGATACTTAGATCATTTTCTAGAGATGTTAGATAATTTCTAATTAATTTATCTAACATTGCATATTATAATTATTTTGCTTGTTTAAATTATCTAAACATACTTTAAATTGGTAAAACTTTGAGTCCAAGAAGCCTAAGAGGTGACCCTACTCACTCCAAGCTCTAGGGACATTAAAATCAATATTTAAGAATTATGTAACTTGAAAGAAGACCAAATAAAAAGTGGGCCTAGAATAGTCTATGTACCATCAAGGATGATATTATGGAAATGAATGTTGTGGTTTAGTTGACCCTCACATCTGCTCCTCAAGATGCGTCAATCATATGAGATGAGAGTAGCGAATGATGTAGGCAAATTCCACGATTAAATATGAAATGCCTCTATATCAGTAAAAATTGAACCAAACAATGTCATTTGTGAAATGGACTCCACCATTGTGTCTTGAGCATCAAAATAACCTAAAGAGGGGTCTTCATGATCGAAAGAAGATGCAAACGACAGAATGCCTGCATGATGCATGTGACTTGGACCCAAAATCATCTCAACCTTTGTCAAATCTACCGAAATGACCTCAAATCACAAAATGAATTGCACAAGCATGTCTATAATATCAAAATTGCCAAAATAAGAGTCTTCTACAACCAAAATGAGCACATGAAGAAACGACAAATTGTCAGAGAGATGTATGTGATTTGGACTCGAGTGGTCTTGACTACTGCCCATAGTTATTGTAGACAATTGCGGAAGTTTCTGATCGCTTCTATCCTTCTTTAAATATCTCAATTTCCGCTTTGCATTCTTACTGTTCAAAGAGTTAATCAAATCATAATCAAAATGCTATCCTTGTTAGCCATAGGTTTAGTGTGCTTTTGTTGATATTATCATTGACTTGTGCGCTTTTTATATAAGTTTATGTTATCCTCTTCTTTAAACAAATAATTTTTACTATGGAATAAGGGAGCAACAAAAGGTCTGCAAGCTTCATGTCATCTTATGTCATATTGATGTGGAAGATGTAGTTAAGTCATTGATGAAAGTCACAAGCACAAGGGACCTCATCTTTAGGTGATTGTACCCTTTTATGTGGTTTAAGCTTGGAAGAATATAGTTTATATTTGGTAACTTTAAAAGTATAAGAATGCAAACCTGCATATAGTAGTCATGAAGAAACAAGAACGGGAATATTTATCACAACCAGTTCATGCACTAACAACAGTTCAACATGTTAACAAGACAAGTCTAATGACTCTTGAAGCTACTATATGAGTCACTCGCAGGTATAATGGGTGCCTTTATGAAAGACTTTACTCATTGCTTGGGAATTGGTGAGCACAAGCTTCGTAAAATCTGATGTTGGTTTCGCAAAAGGCATAACACATCGATAATTAAGTACTCGATGAAGTTGTTCCTGCTCGATTGGGAAACTTGTTGTTAAGTACTTGTTCCCATTCATCCAATGAGGCTANTGGGAAACTTGTTGTTAAGTACTTGTTCCCATTCATCCAATGAGGCTAAAAAACTTTCTATTACTTTTAAATAGGTACATGAAGACCCATACACATCTTTTATACATGTGGGTTAGAATATTTACAGGCGTTGATGTTGCAAAATAACACACCTGCGCGTCTTATAAATGGGTGGGCGAACCTAACACTTTCGAGGCAGCCACCCAAGTGCGGATGACGTCGAGGGACTGCTTCAATTCAAGTTGATGCACTCAATCTATTTTATGATAAAAATGCTAATAAATGATAAAAAGATTATAAATTAAAGTATATGTCATTGTTGTTCCAGCACCACGAAAATCCACTGCTGCTCCTACACAAGTACTTGAAAACCCGCGCATGACTCTTAGAAAGTATGTGAGAAGACTTAAGGTTTTAGTGTTGCAAAACACTACCTGTGCATGCCTTCTAAACACATGGGCGAGCACACAATTTTTTATGCAGCCACCTATGTTGGGATGACGTTGTAAGCTATCGAAATGCTACTGAATTTTCGTCTAAAAGCAGCTTATAGAAAACAATCAAACTAAATTTATATGGACTAAAATGCAATCAAAATAAAGCTCATAAACCACAAATTAAGAATGCATTAGATCTACAAACATACTACACAAGACATCATAAAGCATTTTGGCAGAAAGCTTTCAATAAAATCTTGTACGCTTGCCATCAGATTCCTAACCTAACTACAAAGGCAAACAATAGGTGGTTCACTTGAAGGATTAAGGCAAAATCTTGTATGCACATCACCGAATCTGCACTACTTCCATAATCACAAACAAAATGTAAACTTTAGGGCCCCAAAATGAAGTCTTGTATACTCCAACTTGCACATTCTCCAAGACTATTAACATTGATTCATTTACACCACCTTGAAGAATATCAAATACCTCAAGGTCTATGTGAGTATATCATATAACTCATAATAAATCACACACTACAAGCACTAAACACTTGCATGTGATCCGATCAGTTTGTTAAATGTTTATACACATGGTATGATAATGTTATATAGGCAATGGGCTTCTATTTCTAAAAGGTGAGGTTTTAAGTTTTACTTTGACCAATTTAATCCTCCTCTCTACATGGACCGAAGTTGACAAGATTGAGCTCTCACTAAGCTAGTTTGATTCTCATCCTAATTAGAATTAGAGTTGACAATATTGAGCTCCTACAATATTAGTCTGATACTCTTCATCATGATGCCTGAAGTCAATACAAATTTTAGTTGCATTTAAATAATAATTTAACCCTTTTGATGGTTGAATTGATTGTGAATTTCAATCGGAGGGATATTGTTAAAATTAAGCTCCAATGAAAATCCAAATAAATTCAAGTAATTTAAATCATGAACTTGATCCACTGTAAGTGAGACAGAGTCGATAGAGTTTAAATACATCATTCATATGATGATCATGTTGACTATGAATTTCAACCGAAGAGGCTCACTCATAAAATTAAAAGATTTCAAATCATTAAAATTAACATTTAAATGATAGATTTATCATTTAAAGGCCAAAATCAATATTCTTCCACTCTCTGTAATAGTTTATAAAGATGGACATATTTAATATTGACTAAAACTCACAAATAGCAAAATGTCATATCAATTATACTGCTAAATTCAAACTAAAAATAATCGTGTCAATAGCGATGCGACCTAAATCTTTTGTCCGCATAGACTTGCCACCAAATGGCACCAGAAAAATATGATTACGACAAGAGCATTCTAACCTCATGGTTTACCGTCAAATGACATCATTATAATCATGGTTGTAGTCTGTATGTTTCCCATTGACAGTTCGCCCCTTTGAGTTTTGAATCATATGGTATACTTGATTGGAAACAATGTCTTTTATTAGCTAAGGTCAACTTAGATTAGTCCCCTTAGACAAATAATCATACAAAATATACAAGGTTGCCTTGGACGAAACAAGCCCTAGCAATTGACGATTCTTCTGTCAGGTTTAGTCAACTACATCCGTTAACTAGGTAAACCAAAAACTATGATAACTTGAGATGACGAAACTATAGGATCTTAATCAGGTTTATCATTCCACCCCCCCACCACCACCACCACCATTCACTTTAAGCTCGCAACTAAATATTTTATAATCTAAATTTTAATTTTGTTGCTACTAGTATATGCTAAGTCTAAATACTTAAAACCTAATGGCTAGCCTTAATTGAAAGTGTTCTCCCATTATCGAGAGGGGTAATTAACCATAAGGGCTAGCGCCTATGGGAAACCTTGAACCCCATATCTTAAAATTCCTTGCAGAATGAGGGTGAATCTTTGACTAGTGTCTGATCTACTATCTCACATGCATTCTTAATTTTTGACTCAGAACCTCACGGTAAACTCATTCTCATTTCCATATCCTTTTTATTTCTAAAAGAGGCTTGGGCAGTCGAATTTTCGGAGCCTGCAGTTCTATCCTCAAGATTCAAAATCTATCGTTCTACCATGGAGATGTTTGAAATAAAAATCACATGATCTTTGTGAAATTATGACAATTCTATCAAAGTCTAATTTCAATATGCTCTAGAAATAAATAGCCATATTAATTTCAATATACTATTTATTGCATTTGTTAATATCAACATTTATGATCTCATCTGTTTAACAATGCAGTCTATTAATCCCATTCGTCGTATTTGGATCACCTTCAAATCCATCTGTGTGTGTATACTATTAATAAACGCTATTGTTATTGAACATTGTTCAAAATTTAAAACACATGAAAACATTCTCATTTTGAATACAAGTTTTGCAATAAATTTACATAATTGGTATCAAATTATTTTATAATTTTCTCTTCTTTTCACCTTTCAAAAGATACCCCAATTAACCATAACATGAATATCCAAGGAAAAGACCAGGTCGTCTAATGATTTCAAAAAAAAACATCAATAGTTAGGTTTAATGACATAAGTTTGATCTCCAACCCTCTAGCATACATAGCACCTCCCTTTTTATTTTTTTATTAACTTGATTTTATATAGTTGGAATATTAATTGTCAAGGCACAAATTTATTGTGATCAAAATTCAATCACATGACAATAACTTTTAAAATTTTCATAAATTAAATAAAATAGCATCCATTTAATTTCATCTCTCTTTCTCCAATATAAAAGCACACTTAAGCATGTGTTTGAGAAAGTGGTCTTTATCTACTACAATTTGAGGAACAAAAGATAAACAGTGTTGTCCTCAAAAAATAATGATGAATTCATGTCTGAAGTGCAAACTTAAGTTGATTTCTTGAAAATTAGAAGTAGAACTTACTATTTACTTGAATATTTAAAGCCCTTTCACAATATCATCATCATATGATTGTGCAAAAATGTCTTTATATTTGCGAGAGAAGATTCATATGATTAATGGTTTGATCAAATCATATTATTAATATGTGTAATTTAATAAGGTCAAGATCACACCATTTAACTTCTAAGGTATTAAAAGAAGTTGTAGCTTTTTTTTTTTATGTGTTTCCTCCTTTAATACTTTAGTAAATGAGTGACAAATGATTTAAGGGGAATTTACAAACATACCATACAATTCCTATGTATTTACATATCTAATGCCTAAAATTTGATATTTATATTCAACAAACTTATGTGTTATAAGCAAATATCAATGTTTAGGTGTTAGGTGTGTAAACATATAATAACTGTGTGGGTATGTATGTAAATGCCCCATGGTTTAATAAATGAATGGCCTTCTTATTTGTTTTAGTGATGAATCAATGATTAGAACAAGGAGAAAAACTTATTAGAGAAAAGCTAATATGTCTTCTGAATACTTGCTTGGAGCTCAAAATAAAGGACTGTTTTTCCTAAATGAATTAAATGTAGTTAACAACAAATTGACTTCTTGTATTTAAAAGGAGCTAATGTTTCCATCATTGTGTTTTTTTCTCAGTATGCCAGTTTTGCTACAAATTCCTTGACATTTAAATATATATTATGCAACATTTATAAAATATTTACTCAATTGTTAAGTTCATAAGAAGATTCATGATAGGCATCACAAAAGATTGTCATTAAAAATCACACAACAAATATCAATCATTAGTGCAATAAAAACAACCAAATAATGTTGTCTAGCTACCCCTCCAAAAAATAACTATGTAAGGGTAAATTTATATTTAAAATTTTAAGAACTTTAAATGGTGAGAAGAAACGATAGCAAAGAGACAATGATCTAAACAATGACCTTTTAGGATGTTTCAATGGAGCCCATTCATAAAGGAACACAAGAAGAAAAAAACAATAGAATAATGAATAAGCTTTTATACACTAAGTTCTTGGAGGGATCTCTCTTTTAGCATCTCTAAGTTCATACTTTATTATTTTTATTATTATTATTATTTTACTAAAAAGTCATTCAATGCATTGAGATATATGAATAGATTTGAACTTTAAGGAAGACATATCATATAGGATCACAATACCTTAACTAAAGAAAGATAAACTAAAACAATTTGTTAGATTTTCTTCTCTTGTGTTTTTTTTTTTTTTTTTGAAGGAATCTCATTTTTAAATTTCTTTCATAAAATAACTAAAGGTAGTCTCCAAATTTCACTCCCATTGCTAGTATTTGTGCCTTAAAACTTCACAATAGATGACCCCACTCATGATAAAAGCCTGAGCTAAAACCTCATCTCCTTATTTTCTCCCTTGTTTCATCTTGTTGTCTCTTCTTCCTCATCAAAGACTATCTTTTGCACAACTTACCCCCAAATCTCAGAGACAGACTCCAACAAACAAAAATTTAACATGAAAAAAAAAAAGGACTTGAAGCTTCTCAGAAACAGTGCAGAATAAATTCCAACTTCTATGATGCTGATGTGTTATTTAGCTTCCTCTTCTTTGATGTTGGTGAATTATTAAGCGACTTTTCTTGCGAGCTACTAATGGTTTCCTCACTATTGTAGCTCAGAGTTGCGGCATCCAACACCCCATTTGGGCTCTGTGGCACAGAGGAAGCAGGAAGAAGTTTCTTCTCCATGAGTTTTGTCCCTTGCAATGCTTTATAGCATTGTATCACTTTCTCCTGCACGCAATATCATTTCCAAATTATAACAAAAACTAAAAAAAAGGAATTAAATCATGAAAAGATACAGTAAAGAAAAATATTATAAGGAAAAAACTTAGTATCTGATATCCTTGTTAACATCAACATGAGCTTCTAATTTGAAAATGAAATCAAGGATATCCTTCTCTTATCCGATGTGTTAGTAAAATTCTAGAAATAACCCACTGATAAAATATGATATTAATTTCAACATCTGCTAGATTGGGCACAACTTGATCCTCAGTGCTTCTTCAATTTTTCTTCCAACCTTGAGCTAATTTTCATTAAGACAATCACAAATCATTGGTTTTCTTTTCAATTTTGAAAAAAAACTCTTTTGCTAGTCAACATAGGCTGCTAATTATTCCTTGTGAGACAAAAACTATCATCTTATAAAATGAACTGAAATTCAAAGGCACATCAGCAAAAAAACTGCTTTTCTTTCAAAATTTACTTTGTCCAAAAATGAACAACACTTCAGAGCCTTGTCCATGGATACTAGCCCATCATCAACCAGTGCAGCAAGCACAGCTGCAGCAGCCACCTCTGAAGGCCTGAACTTTAAGAAACCAATGCCTGCATTATATTTCTACACGAATCAAAACTTAATTTTTATGTTTCCTCAGCTATCTCAAGCCATGAATTCCTTAAAACAAACCTTTAACTGTACACAAAATGAGATCTTTGCAAAGACTGATCTCTGGTTCCTTTGGAGCACTGCCACTATTAAATTTGTGCAAGAAGTAGTCTATGAATGAGAAAGGTGTCACTGATTTCATCCTCCATTTGAGATTGCTCAGCATCAGAAGCTCCATTTTCTGTATAGTCTTCGCCTCGAATACATACTTGGCATTGCAAATCTATTGTAAAATATCATATGCAACAATTAGGTAGCAACAAAAATTATTACACAGAAAGGAAAATGGCTTCACCTGTAAATCCATAACTAGTGGGACTTCATTTTCCTCCATTTTTATGGCTAAGGAAAGGCAGGTCACTGCCAGCAATTGCATCATCCAGGCTTTGCCTTGCTATAAAGAAAAATGCAGAAGAAATTAGCTATTGAAGTGTGAAAATGAAGAACAGATCCATTATGCAGAATTCTATTTGCTACTTACTGGGAGCTCGTGTGTGGAGAGAAATCGATCCAGATAATTTACAGATAAATATGCAGTTACAGGTCCAAAGCTGTAATAAGCAATAGCCTGCACATTCCCATGCAGAAACCACAGATCAAACCGAGCAATAAAAGATATTTGAATAAATCGACAATCTCATTTCTGTCATCATCGGAAGAATAGATCGAAAATGGATAGCATTTTTAGAGGATATGAGTTAACTAAAGAGACATACAGATGCCATAAAAAAGTGACTAATTCAAGGACAAGCAAAAATGCCATTTTTAATTTCATTTATTACATTTATTATCCCTCAAATGTGAAAAAGATGCCAGCTTTATGCTATTATAGAATGAATTAACGAATCAGATTGCATCCATGGTGTCCAAATTGATTCTCTCCTGCTCCATTCAAAATCCACTAACAAAACACTAAATTAAGCAAGAGAAAACTTGAAATCCAGATACAGAAAACCAAATCAACCAAGAGAGGGATCTCCAAACTGCAAGGATAACAGACAGAAGAGGAATCCACCTTCTGAATCCATTCAACAGCATCTTTTCTAGCAGAGATGTCCAATACACCACTCATCAATCTCTCAGCATAATCTGCAGCTGGGAGATGCTCGGATTCCTTCCCCAGCAAAGCATTCAAGCATTCCTCAGTCTGTAACGGGAAAAAAACAACTTTTTGGTCTGAAATCTCGGCTGAAAAGCACCCCTGAGCATCTCCATTGAAATCTTCTTCCATACAAAGTATGCTTCTTTTGTCCTCGGGGCATAAGAGAATGGAAGAAGCGTAGCCGCAGACAACTCCCATTGTGGAGTGAGCTCTGCAATGGTGCGACTTTACTCTCTTCTCCTCGATTGAATCGATTATCATTGAGGATGGGTAAGAAAAAAGCAAGGCTTCTTCATTGGGTGTGGCTTGTTTATGCTGAACAAGGGTGAGGGAGTGGGATAAAAGGGTGACTGACAGCAGGAATAGGGAAGAAACAGTCCCATAGAGGTGGGAGAGTAGCGATTTGTGTCTGTAAAACTTCCTTTTTTTTTTGTTTTTTTGGCTTGTTTTTTGTAAAAAAGTTTAAAAAGTATATAAAAAAATTTATTGCAATGGAAAAAATGGTGATATCTATCGTGGTCATTTATGATGGTCTAAGAACTTAAATCAACATTAGCTCAAGAATTGAATCAAACTTTTGATACATGCTACAAGTACTTGTAATGAAGAGCCATTTACACAAGATTGTGATTGTGATTATGATTATTTTGAATTATGCATTGAAGTTTTGTTTTATGCTCTCAAATGTGCAATATATTGATTGAAAGGGAATTAAAAATGAGAGCATAAAACAAAACTTGAAGGAATTATAATTAGAACAAGTTTGAAGAAAGGCAAGTTCTTTGAAATTTGAAGGAATTAATAATGGACATAACATTATATAAATAATTTCGAAAGAAAGTCAAATTTAAATAAAATAAAATTCAGACAAGCCAAATATAAATTCATATTAAACTATCCAATCCATTTTAGTCTATTTGAAAATTATATTTTTTAAAAGGCATGGGATAAACTAACCAAACTTCGATAGTGGGCTAGACATAATTTTCATAAATTATAAAACAAATAATTACTTTTATAATTTTTAGCAAAAATAAATTAAAAAAAACTAGTCAAATAAATTAACGTTGGATCCCGCAAGGTCCTTAGTTTATGCCTAGATCCTAGCTACTAGCATAGAGTAAAACAGGGGAAAAGAAAGAGAATTGGAATAGCTCCTGAAAAAATAAAGCTCTTATCTCCTCTTTATCCTCCTCTTTGAGCATTTGACTCTTATTTATAAGTTTTGCATGCCTTTTTGTCATGGTACAAAAAAAAATAATACATGATGTTATGTCACATCCTGCAATTCATATTATATCTTGTAGCTTTAAGGAATGTCATTCATTGCAGTTGAACTCGATAGCTCGACATCTTAACAAGTGAACATGTTACAGCTAAGCTTTCCAACTAAGTAGCTCAACAGGTGAGCTTAGTAACTCGGTAGCTCGACATGTAACTTGACACCTCAACACATTAGCAGCTCGATAGATCTTTTTAGGTGTGTGTGTACTATATGCAAAGTTAAACTCAAAGTCCTTCCAAGATTTATTTGGCTACTATCTAGGCATAAATTATTTCATGAATCTATTTCCCCAGCTAATCATGTAATAAAATAGGAGTAAATATGATTAGTGAATAATTTTTAATTCATTGAAAACTATAGTTAAAATTTTAAAATAATGAAAAATAATGTGTTGTACATGACACATGGAGACACATGCGCAGTTTTGTATGCGGTCATCTGCACATCTATGATCTAAATATATGTATATTTATATATATATTTGGCATATAGTGAACACATGGGATGGAATGAGCTCCACTCAAATAATAAAACTGCTTCGAATTTGTCATTTTCGTACTGATATGTCCTCATTATTCTAAAGATATTGCATCAAACTAAATCTTAGTTTTAGGAGATTTGACCAATGTAATTGGACTAGTTATTTGAATGTCATTTTAAGTGTTCTTTTGTATCCCAGCAATAAAATAATGATAATAATAATAAATATGAAATAAAAAATCATTACATATGATTATTTTCTTATAGGGATATTTACATTTATACCCTTAGTTCCTATGTATTTGCATAGCTAACACCTTATGTCTGTAGAATTTTAAAATAAAGAAAGATGTTTGGCTTTATTCATGTAATTAATCAAACGGGCCCTAATATGTAAATAATATTGATTGTATATTTATTTTTTAATCTCCTTTAAAAAAACGTGTTTTTTTATTAATAAGTAAATGGCCAGATTAAAAAAAAAATCCATGTAAAATGTTTTTCTTAAATATGGCTTGTATGTCATAAATGGAACAGATGCTGGAGCGGAAGGGAGCCCACGAGCAGAATGGAGCGGAAGGAACTGTTTAATCGGGGGAGTTTCATTATATAGGTTGTGGGTCCGGGGTCAACAACCCGCCGTTTGGTACAATCGTAATTTAATTAATTACATATTGTACTATAGGAATATATATACATGTTTTGTTTGTAACCCTAGAGGAGCCTGAGATTCTTATTCTTGTATTCTGTACTCTTTTCTGAATATTGAAAAAGAATTCGTCGTTCTGCTCCCGAGAATGTAGGTGTCTTTGTCAAACCTCGTAAATCTCTGTATGTTTTCTGGATTTATGTTGATTCTTGTTTCTCTTCACCCTAATTTCTCAACAGTTTTTTTCTTAATTTTTTCCTCGAACATGAGCGGTTGGAATGAAAAGAAATAAAAAATTGAAAGCGGAATAAAAGTAATAATTTAATTCGGATTCGTCGAGCTGGAAAATATTTGATCAGAAGTTTTCCGGAACATTTACATGCATACCCCACTTATATAAATTTAGGGGTTAGACATGTAAATACAAACGAATTGAGCGGAATGCATGTAAATGTCGGTTGAGGAACGTTAAAGACTAATGCAAAACAATTGTCTGCAATAAATTTCAAGATAGCCTAGTAATAATCTTGCTAAGTGATGATCTAATTACTCAATTTCTTCCAAGCTGTTAATTTAGTTATTAACTATCACAAGACAACTACTATCAAGTGACATTAATTTGATACTACAAGCCATTGATATTTAATAGTTTACCTTGATACCCAATTCTTTCTCCTATAAGAGGTTCACTCAAGCCAACTTTGTAGTGTTACTCGAACTATAATGTTGTTTTTTGATATTATCTAATTCTTACTAACAATAATCATTTAAATTATATATATATATTTTTTGTCAAATGACAAATCTTCCCTTCTTATAAGGAGAATAACAAAGAAGATTACTTAATGTTGCCTTAGCCTCTCTTAGTCCTCAACAATTGCTTCTTAACATCCAACAATGAGCAACTTTTGACACTCATCTTCCAATCATTCAAGCTCTCATACTATAAATATACTTGTTCAATGTGAAAAAAATCTAAAGTCTTAAAGTGTCATTACAATCTTCATCTGCATGAGCACTCTATATATCAACCATCAATAAAACACAAACTAAATGAATTACATTGGTCAATATTTTCTCCCTCAAGCTATAATTTTTTTGAAGTATTATGCAATAAATGTACACACAAGCATATGAATTTGCTTTGGGAATTTCTCAGTCATGATACATAAAAGTTAAGTAAAACATAGAAAATCATAAATTGTATGAACCACTCTTCTCTCTCAAACTATTATGTGTTCTACCAATATTGCATATTAATGATTTGTTTGGGACAGCGACAACTGTTTGAATAAACAACTGCAAAAGAAGTTAATATGGGAAAGTTGTTGTAGCAAAGCTGTTATGGGTGAATTGTGTGTCTATTTAATTAGTTCAATTGTGCAATAGTTATGTTGTAGTTGTTTCTGAAATAAAAACTATATTACTCTTCTATACATATGGTATATATAAGCTAATCATTTTAGAATTAGCACATACATAACAACATAAATAAAATTTCAAAATTCTGAAAGGTCACAAGTCCAAATATTACATAAAAAGAAATATATCACAAAAACACTGACTAACAGAAAAATCAAAATTATAATAACAATAATTAATATTATTAAAATATTACTTTTAAAATTCAAACGGTCAAGTTTATTGGAAATATTTTTCCTAAAGCTACTCTTCACACATGATCACTATCTGAAGTAGACTCCCCACACTTATCCAGCAATCTAAAGAAGTCACAGTCCTCTATTGATCTATTTTTGAGACATCTATAAAATTTTCTTTCATAGTTGGCTTCTCATCATGATATAAATTCACAACATTTCAATCCACGATTGTAGTATATGACTCTAAAAACAATAAAAGCACTTGAACTCATATTTCCTGACAAATCTTATTTAAGAAAATAGTTTCTATTATTCTTACAACGATGTATTTAAAAGAAAAAATAAATATCAAAAGAAATAGTAATATGAAGATAAAGTTTAAAAAAATAGAGGCCTTAGAGTCAATATAAATATATGAATTATTTGTAATTATAAGAAGACAGTGGACTAGAAATAAGGGGATATTAGCTCTCTGTATGAAATTAATGTGAACATATAGAAGTTAGAAACCCCAACAACACAAAGATCATCTAAAATAACCCCTAAAGTCATATGATTCAAAAAGAATGAGATATTAGTTGCTTTGCTACCAAACACATATATGTCAAAAACTATAGCAACATAAAGGCCATCGAGAAGAGCCCCTGAGGTCCTATATCTCATTTTAGACCTTAAGAAAAATAAATGGCATATACACTATTGCTCAACAAGCCATTCAAATGGGAGAAAATACAACAAGTGCACGTCAATGAGAAAAAAAGATAGTGAACTGACACACTCCAAGTGCAGTGAAACGCTGATGGCTCATGCAAGTATACGTGGCATGTCAGTAGTACTGGGTTAGAGTCTAGTTGTCGATCCCACAATGAACGAAGTAAACCCAATTGAGAAAAAAATTCTAGTTTACATTGTTAGTTTTAGCTTGAAATTGATGATTTAATTATTATCTTAAAATATAATCATAAGTTTTCAAATTCAGAAGATCTTATGCTAACAAGAAAGAGGCTTAAGATTTTTTCAAGTGCTTAAGAAGTTCTCCTCTCTAATGGATCAATAGGAAAATGAATGTGAAAGTAAGATAAAAATGCTAATGACAAACGAGAGCATTATTCTTCCTTATCCCCTCCGATAGTCTAAGGAAGTTTGGCTAGAAATCAGATTTAGTTACTTAAAATGTAAAAGAAATTCTGAAAGTTAATCATCACCAAATAAAATTAAACGCAAGATCACATAGAAATTTTCACATACACCAATCCTACATCCACATCCCAAGGTAGAATTAGAGAACTACTTACTACTCATGCTTGTACACATCAACATAATCATTTAATTAAAAGAAGAAATCAAGTAAAGTAATATTAAACAATTGAATGATATTAAACTACACAATAAAAACTCCAGAATACTTATCTCCCTTCCTTCACAGTTGAGAAAATGAAAGTACAACAACAAAGTTTCACAAAATCTCTCAACTCTCACTTCTCTTTACTCACAAACACTTGATCGATCTTCTTTTCTCTTCTCCTTCAAGCTATCAATCTCTAGGATGTCTGAAAAGTAAAAAAAAAAGCCCCTCTAAATTTGTCTTCAACGTTTTAGTACTTTCTCCCAGCGAACTGAAGCATCTAACCGCTGGAACCACCAATTTTCGCATTCTGATGCTTAGGCATCATTTGTGTCTTAAGCGAACATGAGAGAGGGTGTTGATATAAAAAGTTATCTCATTTATTTTTAAGCGAGTCCTATCATATTCTGTACCAGTTTTTTTTCTTAAATTTCTTGATTATATTTTGTCACTTCTCTTTATTAAAATATGTGATTGGTCGATTGCTCATCTCTATCTTATTTGAGCATGTATCACAAAATATTGTAATAATATATTTCTCCAAATTAGCAAGGACACTATCATTAGATTTTTCCATCATGAAACGATGTAACGTGAAGGGATTAATTTCAATGTCACATACATATCAAAGCTATTGACAATCATTAAAGTGATGCATTTCATTGGCAAAAAAGGATAAATTTAGAAGAAAATATTCCGTCCGGATACTGTACGTTCGGACAGTCAATCGCCGACGGCCACATCGCCATACATGTCATCGGTAGTGGTTGATCGTCCGGACGTCCGGACGGAATATTTTTCAAAAAGTAGAGGCATTGGAAGCTTGATTGACAAAACATACATATGTATGAAAAACCTCACCAAAATGTTAACGCCCTTAAGAGTGAAACATTCCATATCTCAGAAAGAAAACTGTCACAAAGTTGTGGAAGGCTTAAAATATGTAAATGCCATACTTTCACTTGTCTTTCAAGGCTCATACCCCACAAGTATGATGTTTTTACATATCAAACAACTAAATATCATATTTTTGCATGATATTTTAAGAAAATTTTGAGAGCTTAAATAAATATTTTCCGGACATACCACACAATACTAATGTGTTTACATATCTAACAACTAAATATCAAACTTCTGCTTAATATTATAAGAGAACATTGAATGTAGAACCAGAAATTTTTGGTCACACCACACAATTGTGATATATTTCCATTTCTAAATCCTAAAGAGCCTATCACTTCATAATATTGTATAAAAATATGGAGAGCTTAAATTCGAGCATGGCACGCGATTATGATATATCTACATTAGGGGTGTTTAGGAGTCGAGTCGAGCTTGAGTCGCTCTCACTCGAGCTCGGGCTTAAGTCTGTGAATTTGAGCTGGTTTGTTTACTATAAAAGGGAGAAAAAGATATTAATTTAAGGTAGCACTAGAATAAAATGACAAATAGAACGAGCAATTACAAAAGAAATAATAAAAAATCACTTAATATAAATACAAAATATTATTTTTAAAATATTTTTTATATTTTTAAAGATAAATTGTTCAAATTTAATATATTTTGATTATATTTTATACTAAATTTTTTTTTTTAACTAGCCGGCTCATGAGCTAACAAGTCGAGTTGGGGCTAGCTTGAGTTAGGCTTGTTAGCTCATCGAGCTCAGTTCACGAGCCATTTATCGAGTCAAGCTCAAGCCGGCTCTTGAGTCTGCTTGACTTACTTCCACCCCTAATCTACATTTCAAACACAAAAACAACACGGTACTATGTAATATTACAATAAAATATGGAGGGCTTAATTAAAGAATTTTGATCATACCATACAATTCTGTTGTATTTTTATTTCTAACACCTAAATGTCACAATATTGCACCATATCGCAACATAATATGAAAGGCTTGAACAGAGAATTTTGGGCATACTACACAGTTATGAAGTATCTACATTTCTAACACCAAAATGAGACAGTACTGCATAGTATTGTAAAAAAACATGAAAGATTTAAAACAGAAGGAAAAAATCAAGGTACGATCATATTTGATCCCAAGCTTTGCAATTGAGCATTCCATGCAACATCCAAGGCTCAACAAAGCAAACAAAGAATAATTAAAAAGAAATAACAAGTCAAGTCCCTAAAATCTCATAGACAACATCTCAGAAGACTTTTAGATGCAAAATCACCTAAAATCGAAGCAACAGTAAGCTCGCACGAAGCCAAATGATAGCTGTAGAGAGAAAGTTGGCTTACCCATAGAGACATAATAAGACAGGACTATGTGCTTCAAGCACGGCACCCGTTGTGAGTGAGAAAAACTGAAGATCCACCGAAAGAAAATAAACCACAACCATGCAAAGAAGACATCAAAACATAACCATAATGCCCTAAGAAGGTTTATCGCGAATGACACATCATATTCAAAATAGTGGAGGAGTAAAACTAGAAGAAAATTAAAACAAAAACGTCAAACGGAGCCTGTCAAGGAGCGAGAGAAGAGGCTGTGTGCCCAAATCTACGTTGTGATTTTCTCTCAAACTGACATGTTGAGTATATATAAACTTATGAAAATTTTTAACTATAATAAAATCTAAATAAAGATTCATAGAATAATTATCCAAGAATTATCGTTCATAGATTTTTTTTTTAATATATTTATATTATATTTAATTTTCAGCATCAAAGTGACTTTATAAATTTTTATAGAAAATTTAGAAAATTCAGGAAACTATAAATTGCAGTACATTTGAGTTTTAAATTGAAGAAATGAGTCCATGCAGTTGGGGCTGTCCAAAAGGTAAAAATATTACGTATGAACGAGTTACGTTCGAATTAAGTACAAATACGTGGTATTGGTGTAGTATTGGAGTAATGTTTCGATGGAATACTATCTCAATACCACTTCAACACCACAGTCTACGCGATCCGCTCACACCCTATTTACATAATATTCGCTTGTCCAAAACACTGATACTCTCTCAACAATTTGCATTTAGCTTGCTATGATGCTCGTATTCAATCAATTAGCTTAATTTGTTTAGTAAATTGCCAAACATGAATAATTTTTTTGGCTTGGTTTTACAAATGAGCCGAACATGAAAATACTTCTATTTGATCGTGTTGAGCTCATTTTGACTCAAATTAATTAAATAATTAAATAATTAAATATTATTATTATAAAAGTTTATATTAATTGTTATGTCATTTTAAAAAATATTAAATTTTATTATTTTTTTAAAAGATGATTTAGGATCTATTTGAGGCAGCTAGAGCTTATTGAATAATCTGCTGATAAGCTAACTAAAAATAATATGTCGATAAGCTAGGTGCGGTGGCTATTAGACATTTTTATTTTTTTGAAAAAGTCATAGCGTTGCCAGAAAACTGCTTTCAGCGTTTTCAAAATGTATAAGCTGTCAAAACACAATTTATCCAAACAGTCCATGTGTGTTTTTAAAATACCACCGCACCAAATAAGCTGCCCCAAACAGACCTTAAACATCAAATTAATCGTACTATTTTAAATGTAAATTTTTATATGCCTTCCGTCCAAAAAAAAAGAGCGGGCAACAACAGTACTATGTGTTGACATGTCTTGGATTATAGTGTTTATGCTTCAGGCTACTGCCCACCGTAAGAACATGATTCACATAAAATTATAATAAATTTAAAAAAACTATTGAAATTAACTTGAAAACTATTACTATATAGAAAACATATTAAAATGATATTTTTATGATCCTGTACATACTCACCACTCAATTCCTATGTATTTACATATCTAGCACCCAAATTTTATTTCTTAGGCTAATACCACCCAAATCATTAATAGGGTAATTTACATACATATCCCTCAGTACTTACATTTTTATATATCTAACACTTAAATTTTAATTTTTACAATTAAAATCATCATCATTTTAACTTCCAAAAGGTGAAATGCATCTTTTCATGTATAGGTAATATGATAAGTATGTAAAAGATAAAATTTAGATGCTACACATGTAAATACATTGGAATTGAGTGGTATGTATGTAAATCTTCCATCTTTAAAAAAAATCAACATTTTAATTTTAAGACATTTACATACATACCACCTAATTCCTATACATTTACATATCTAACACCTAAAATTTCTTTTACTTTTTCACCGTCCAAATTATTCATGTCACATAAAAATGTCACAATTTCAACTTTAAAAAAAAAATAAATTACATATTTTTATACAGAAGTAGGATGTCATGTCTATAAGAATTGAAGTTTAGGTGTTAGATATGTAAACACATAAGAATTGAGAGGTATGTATGAATATGTTCCTTTAATTTTTAAAAGTGATACATATGCATATATAAGTATGAGTGTAAAAGAGCCGAACACGAGTTAGCCCAGGATGTGCTTGTGTTCGGCTCATTTATATTTCGAGCTCAAAAAACACGAGTCGTTCACAAACAAATAGTCATTTTGACAACTATATTCACGTAGCCATAAGATCTTAGGGATTGGGGGAAGATGTAAAACATCATTTGAATTTAATTTAATAATTTTTATTCTATTTTCTTAATTAATAATTTTAATTGACAATAAATCTTTGTAGTCTTATAGTTAATTAAAATTTTTAAAAAAACTACTCATCAAATATATATATATAATTGATTAGTAGTATTTCGAGCCAAAACGAACCGAACACAAACAAATAAATATTTGTTTAGGGTTTAGGGTATTTGTTTGTGTTGTTTGTGTTCGGCTCGTTAACTTAGTGAACAAATCAAACACGAGCTTATTAACGAACCGAACACGAGCTGTTTGCGAACAACGAACCGTTTTGACAGCCTATATATAAGGTGATATATATCTGAAAATTAAAGTTTAGATGCTAGATATATAAATATATTGCACATTTATTTTCAAAACATAAAAACAGTTTTTTTAATGATTCTCGTGCAGTGTTCAAAAAAATAAAGAAAATGCGCTGGCAGGTACTGTATCATTATTATACCAAAGTTTTTGTGCTATATATATATATATGTATATATATATATATATATATATATATATATATATATATATATATATATATATATATATATATATATATATTGTTTATATTTATATTTTAATTTTTTTTATTAAGCTTGATATCTTTCAAAGATTCTTTTCGTAGAGAATAATATTTAATTTTTCACAACAGCTCAATATAATTTTAAAATCATTTACTTGTCATATTTTGCAGGCATTTACATACTTATTACACATTTCTTATAAATTTGCATAAAGAACACCTAAACTTTCATATTTAAATTTATATTACTCAAATCAATGACATCACTTACAAAAAATACTATCACTAAAATTTTAAAAAAAGAAATACACATTGTTATGCATAGGTTTTTAATACTTAAATATTATAAATTTGAAAATTAAAATTTAGGTGTTAAATATAAAAAAAAGGGGTGGTATAATGGTATGTATTTGAATTGCCCTAATTTTTTTATATATTTGATATGTCATCAACGAGTTCTTCTCAATTGACATGAATCTCGAGATTTGATACGAACCTCAAGATAATCTCTTGAATGAGAGAGTTTCAAATCTCGATAAAAAATTCATTCAAAGCCTCGATTTCAGCGAAATTATTGTTAAACTGGTCGGCTCGATGTGACGGATCCAATGATTGTCAAAATTAGTCTTATCTAAGTCAAATTAAGCTTAGATCAAATCATTAAACCACTCTGAAAAATTTTCAGGCATATTTTGAAGGTTGAATAAATGTTAAATCTAACAAGTCTATAGTTAAATCGAGCGCATAGACAAGATGAATCCAACGAGCTTAAGATTGCTCAATTCCAACATCGTAAAAATACTCAAATGTCCATCAAACTCTGTTTGAGTGAAAGAAACTCACAATATCTTCCAATCAAAGTGTTTACTATTCTTATATTAATAGCACTCAGAACACTATAAACAAAGTCTCACTCTTCTTATGAGGGGTAGTGGAGCTTGAACCATGAATGAGAGCTCGAAGCCTAAAGAAGAAATTGAAGTTTGAGTAGCTAAAGTCCATCATCACTATAATCACAGCCGACTACCGTGGACAGTTGTCTATAACAGTTAACCACCTCCGATCTTCGTCGACAACCAACTGTCGGCCTTTACCGATCGTCATCGGTCGATGTCCACTTTTTACAAACAAGTTTATTTGTGCACTGACGTAACAACGAAGAGTGGTTAACTCTTTACAGCCTGTGGGATGAAAGACTATACACGTATTATTCAGTATGGTCAATTTTTTCAACTTTGCTAGGCCCCTTATATTTTTCCTTTTACATAGTATTTTCTATGTAGAAACTTGTGATATTACTACTGATTCTTTTCTTTTATTTTATGCCTTGAATTTTCGTGCAACGTTAAGATTATGATTCATAACTCTACCATCGTGAATTTTTTAGCACGCATCAAATTTATTTAGATAAATTTCCGATTTCATAATGATAGAATAAAAATTAAACAGTAATTTTGAATGAATTAAATCATGAATAATGAAGGCTTTTATTTTTTCTTTTAATATTAAATATGAGAATTTTTCTCTCAATAAAATTACAAGCGAACCGAATTATAAAGTGGTTGAGCCGTGATGTACGGGATATTCAAACCCCTGTGAATCTGTGCTGTTCAAAAAATATATATATATAAAAATAAATAAAAAATAAAAAATACTCGGTCAAAATTGCACTCTGCCCGAACAAATAATACCAAATGCTTTCCTGACCGTTAAATAATAATAATAATAATAAGATTTTCATACACATCATATAATTTTGTATATTTACAATAATAACCTTTTAAATTTAATGATTGCATTAATACCCTCTTATGTATGATTCAAAAGTTGAATTTCAAATCTAAAATTTAATAATAATAATAATAATGTTTTCTATTTGATATATATATAATATTTGAGGCCATGAAAATAAAAATGAAATTTTGATATTAGATATGTAAATATATAAAAATTATGTGTTATATATGTAAACCTCTCTTTAAGAAAATAGAGGAATTCAGTACCGTCAGCTCATTTAAACTCAGCTTTGAAATTAGGTCTCACCCTCACCGACAGATCTCGCTGAGAAGTTTCCTCTCTATTTCTCGGCGTCTGTTTTGTTTGGCTTCATGTCATTTAAACCCCCACAGAAAATAAATAAAAAAATAAATATAAAAAATAAATAAATAAAAAAGGCAAACACCCACTCAGATTTATTTACTTTATTTTTTTATTTCTCCTGACAAATCATATGCATATTATTTTGATCTAATCATATTTATATTTTGATGTATAATGTTGATATTATGCAAATTTTAATTATTTATTTTATAAATTTGTATTTACATCAATTTCTGAAATTTAATTGTAAGATTAAGATTAAGATGCATCATAATATCTAATAGCAAATTTGTTAGTTTCAAAATATAAATTAGATTGAAAATTACAATAATATCTATTGAGAGTAGAAGTGTAATTTCAGAAGGCAGGAAACATACATGTAATATAGATTATCTGAGAAGGCAAGTATCATTAACTTCATTATCTGTGAATTATTTGATTTTGGAAATAGTATTTATAAGATAAAGATCGTTATTATAAAGAAAATGAGAGATCTGACTAGTGAGGATTCCATCATTATAAACATAGATTGTCTTTTATACTCGATTAGTCTGTATTTCTGTATGTGCATGCATACATAGTTAAAATGCATACCCAACACAACATTCGAGCACAAAATAAAATAATCATTTTAGTTGAGATAACATTAAATAATAAAATTTTAAACTGTAAAATTATGCAGTTGTTAGGTGTAGTCTTTTTAAATTATAATAAACTATCACTTTTAAAGTGTAATACTATCATTATGATTTTAAAAGGTAGAATGTGTTAATTGTCAGTCTTTTCTAGAGTTATAATTCTAAAGATTTGGATTGGGTTTCACTTTTTTGAGAGAGTAAAATCCTTAAGTCCCTCTCCTTAGGCTAGGTTTAAGCATCTTACCCATGTAGATAGAGCTCATCGCCTTGTTTCCATGAACTATTTTATTTGAATATAATTTCTAGCCTTCTAAAGTTATAATAATTAACTCAAATCACTTTCTATTCAATTTCTAAATTGTAAAGCACAAACATATGATTGGCTAAAACAAAACTGGGTCTCTCATTATCCAATGTTCCCTACTCCTCATTCACCAGCTTTTAACAAAAACTTTTACAATTTTGATCCATTCCCATTTGAATGGGGCCCTGCTATCACAGACGATGCATGGTCCAAGTTAAGACATTTGGGAATAGTTAGTTGGTTTCTATGAATCAAACATCATCTTTTAAATAAAAAGATCTTGAACTTATCTAGCCAAGAATTGGATCTCATAGGATGGGAGCTCAGTAGAGATGGAATCATCAGGGGTTCATTAAAGAAGATAGTGACTTAACTTATTATGTTGAGAAAAATTATGATGTGAGTTCACTGGAGAAAACAACAATAGAACCAAATATGTTGGGGAAGTTGTGATGGGAGCTCGCTAAAGAGGCAGTGACACAGACATTGATGTTTGGAAAAAAAAAGATGACAACCAACTTAAAATCAAGCGTTGAGAATTTTTATCTTAGCCGACTCAGGAGCTAAGTCTGGCTTGAACTCAAGCTCGTATATTATTGAAGTTGTAATTTGAGCTCAAGCTTAGACTCATGATTTGATAATCTTTACTCATGAACACGTTAGTAAGTCGTGTTTATGCATAGTTCATAACCCAAAATCAATTACTTGTACTTCAATCTAAGTTGATGTTGAGTTTCTTGTTGTAATTTAATGATCTTTAATGTTAAAATAATATTATTGTCCACATTAAAATTTAATGTTATTGAGAGTCCCATGTAAAATTTTATATCATTTTTTCATCATTATAACATGTTACAAGTCAGCTTAAACCTCACACTCTTGCAGACAATACCATAATTCTTGATTTTTTTACATCAGCCTCTATACAACATTTGTGCATTTTAAACTAATCAAATCACACATAGAAGGACTCTCTAAGTATTTTATAGCAAAGAACATTCATTTCTCATATAAGAAATCCCAAGTTTCATCTTTGACAAACAATTTGATATTTTTTATGCTTTATTCAAAAATTATTTCTTAGAAAAATGCTATCAAATTGTTCTACTTAGACATTGCATTTAATATACATTTTGCTTTGAAGATGTTGTTATTTTGACAAATAAAAAAGTGAAAGATTAAATTATAATTTCCAACAATTGAGAAAATGTTGATCACTAAATACATCTTGAGTAGAAGCAATTTATGTATTAATAAGATGCTTATGGTAGGTATTTTTGTGAATAACATTGGAATGACTTTACATGAGCCATTTTCTCAAACTTACATTTGTTCTTATTTTAATGCTCTTCAAAATTAAATATAGGCTATTGTATAATCATCCACATGAATTTGGCGAGCCCAAAAGTATGTTGTAATTGAATGTAACAACACAAACTCTCACCCATCAAGATAT